>BLSH010506231.1:239613-258505 GCA_018402905.1 Glandirana rugosa | reverse complement strand
AAACACCGTGTAATCATATACACTCCCCCCTTTGAAAAGTTGTACCCACCACTGGTACCGCCGGTAAAACTTCAGCCGGATACGAGATGTGCAGCACCTGAAACTACGGATACTGGAAGCCTGTGCTATCAGTGTGTGAAGAGTGGGAGAAGAGGGTTGCATTGACAATCCAACACAATGGGCAGCACATTGAACACATTTTATAAGTGGTCAGAAACTTGTAAATAACTCATGAAAGAATAAAGTTACGTTAAAACCAAGCACACCATTGTTTTTCTTGTGAAATTCCCAATAAGTTTGATGTGTCACATGACCATCTTCCTATTGAAAAAACAAAAGTTGGATTCAAAATGGCCGACTTCAAAATGGCCGCCATGGTCACCACCCATGTTGAAAAGTTTCCCCCCTCACATATACTAATGTGCCACAAACAGGAAGTTAATATCACCAACCATTCCCATTTTATTAAGGTGTATCCATATAAATGGCCCACCCTGTAGTTTGGGCCTTTTGTTAATGTTTAAAACATCCAAAATAACGGAACAACACTGATTTGGATCCATTTGTTTTTATTCTAGAGTGAATATTCGAATAAGATTCTTTTTGTATTAGGGCTGAACTTGAGAGACTATTCATTTAATTTGTATGTGCGCAGCCCAACAAACAAAGTCAGTTGAGAATGAGGAAATCAATCTAACTTAATAACAAATTAATATTATTTTTTTGGATTAGAGAGGAGCGGTAGATTTTTGACTCTTGGATAATCAGCTGATTCTTTTTGCAATAACATTTTTCATTATTATAAAAATTGCACTACACATGAAATGGAAACATATTGCAATAAATATAGTAAGGTATAAAAGCAAAATAAGGTGATTCCTGCTTATTGTGTTTGGGTTGGATGGAGGTGGACCTAGCAGAATCTCTGAATCATAACAAAGGATGAATCCAAAATTAATTTTGTTTCACTTGTTACTTTGCATATGACTCCAGTCGATATTGTCCAAACAGCTCATTCCATTTCTCTTTGTGGGTTGGACTAGCAAAGATGACTCAGTGCATAAGTATTCTTCCGAAATAATGAATTAACACACTTGTCAAGCGCTCACGGTACATTTAAGTCATCTCTGAGCTTACCTGACCTGACGGTAAACCCGGAGCCGGTCCGATCCATTGGATGCCTGGGCAGGAAGCCGAGGGAGGGCAAGATAGCCCCCACTTGGCTCTATGCCCTTGGTGGACCGGAGCGATGTCTGATGTCACTTTCATCTCTTGGCCTTAATGGGTTTTTTTCATTTTTCCCTTAAAGGCAAAATTAAATTTATTTTGTGCTTTTAAAAGTAAAGGAGAGATCTGAGGTATTGTTGACCCCAGATCTCTCAATAAAGAGGACCTGTCATGCTTATTTCTATTACAAGAGATGTTTACATTCCTTGTAATAGGAATAAAAGTGACCAAAAAAAATATAAAGAATAAAAAAAAGAATCCCTCTGAACTTGCACGCAGAAGCGAACGCATAGGTAAGTCGCGCCTGCATATGAACGGTGTTCAAACCACACATGTGAGGTATCACCACAATCAATAAGGAAGAGCAATAATTGTAGTGTAAGACCTCCTCTAACTCTAACAAGATTTTTAAGTACCATAGTTTGTCACCATTCCACAAGCGTGCGCAATATTTAAGTATGACATGTTAGGTATCTATTTACTCGGGGTAACATTATGTTTCACATATAGCAAAAAAAATTGGGCTAGCTTTACTGTATTTTTTTTTTTTTTCATTTCCAAAAAAACTGTGTTTAAAAGACCATTGCACAAATATGGCGTGACATAAAAAATTGCAACAACGCCATTTTATTCTCTAGATTCTCTGCTAAATATATATATATATATATTGTTTGGGGGTTCTAAGTAATTTTCTAGCAAAAAATACAGATTTTTACTTGTAACTAAGGAATGTCAGAAAAAGACCTGGCCTTAAAATGGTTAAAATTAATACAGCCGATCTTCCGAAATAACTTCTGATTCGGAACAATGAATACACAAAACAAATCTAAATATACGAAACAAATCATTCTAACATATTGATTATGACAAAATGAAATGTAACAAATTAATGTGAAATATAAGGAAACTAATTTTTTCATCATGCACATCTCTTTTAGACATGTGCAGAACGAAAAAATTTGTTTAGTTTTGTTATTTACAGAAATTCGTTTAGTTAGATTTGTTTCATTTGTTTAATTCGTTTTTTTGGAATTTGTTTTGTGTATTCATTTTCAAATTAATTGAAAATGAGGTTTAATATTGATAAATGTAAAGTTATGCATTTGGGGGCTATGAATATGCATGCATCGTACATACTAGGGGGAGTACAACTGGGGGAATCCATAGTGGAGAAGGATCTGGGGGTTTTGGTAGATCATAACTAAGCTTAATAATGGCATGCAATGCCAAACTGCGGTTTCCAATGCAAGCAAAATCCTTTCTTGTATTAAGAGAGGTATGGACTCCAGAGATAGAGACATTATTTTGCCCCTGTACAAATCATTAGTAAGACCTCTTCTGGAATATGCAGTTCAGTTTTGGGCACCAGTTCTCAAAACGGATATTGGGGAACTGGAGGAAGTGCAGAAAAGGGCAACCAAACTAATAAGAGGCACGGAGGAGCTCAGCTATGAGGATAGATTAAAGGAACTAAATTCATTCTCTCTTGAGAAGAGGAGATTAAGGGGGGATATGATCAACATGTACAAATACATAAGTGGTCCATATAGTCAACTTGGTGAACTTTAAGGTCATCACAAAGGACAAGGGGGCACTCTTTACGTTGAGTGGAAAAAAGATTTCATCTCCAAATACGGTAAGGTTTCTTCACAGTAAGAGCTGTGAAAATGTGGAATAGACTCCCTCCAGAGGTGTTTTAGCCAGCTCAGTAGATTGCTTTAAAAAAGGTCTGGATTCTTTCCTTAATGTAAATAATATAACTGGGTACTAACATTTTTAGGTAAAGTTGATCCAGGGTGAATTTGATTGCCTCTCAGGGGATCAGGAAGGAATTTTTCCCCCGTTATAGCAAATTGGATCACGCTTTGCTGGGGGTTTTTTTTAGCCTTCCTCTGGATCAACTGTGGGTGAAGGATTGTATATGGGATTGTATGGTTATATATAATTTTTCCATTTTTTTTTTTGTTGAACTAGATGGACTTGTGTCTTTTTTCAACCTGACTAACTATGTAACTATGAAAAGTTTTCAAATCAATTTCGAATAGTTTTTGATTTTGAAAAGTTTTTGAATTCAAATTGTTTTCGAATTTGAACATTTAACAAATTCAAATAGTATCCCTATTTCCTAGGAGAATGGGGTGGATGGAAAGTGGAGAAATAGAATGGAAAAAGATAGAATACAGCAGAATATAGCAGAGGGGAATATAACAGAAAATGAAAGAATATAATGTGGCGGAGTGGAACAGAGCTGTTTTACTCTGTTGTATTCTATTCTTTTGTTTTCTGTTATAGTCTTTTCTAGTCTATTGATTTTTTTTCTGTTCTTTTGCTTTGTATCCTATTCTATTTTTGTTCTCTATGGAAATTGGAAACTATTCAAATTTGAGTACTTTTCGAATTTGAATTTGAAAAGCATTCGAATTTGAAAACTTTTTGAATTTGAATTTGAAAACTACTCGAATCCGAAAAAAAGTTGAAAACGATGCAAAAATTGTTTGAATTTCATCTGAATTTTTTTTTTCTCGTTATTTTAGATTTGTTTAAATTCCGTACTATTGTAATTAGGAAATTCAAATTTCCAAAAAAAGAAAATTTGGAGCAAACAAACCGCACATGTCTAATCTCTTTGTCTTCAGGCCTGAGCTTAGCAGGCTGCACACTGAGTGCCGGTGTTCCAGTGTCTGGCTGTGCTGGAACCGATTGTCAGTAAATCAGTAAGAAAAAAATAAAATTATACTTCTCAGTTTAAAAAACTGTTAGAAACCCTAAACAATCACTCCTTTGACTATAGGTTTGGTAGGAAAAGTTTCCAAATGCAAAACTGTATAACTAACAGGCAAATATGGCCTGAAGATCCCAGATGCAGAATCACAATCTAAATACTCCAACTTGTAAAAATTACCCATAAATAATCTCTGGGCATGCTTCAATATCCTACTGATATATAATCCTAATAAACATTCATGGAAAATTTAAAATGAAGCCCTCTGGACGTGTTGAGGACTACACCCTGTGCATTTAACCTTAAATTGATTGTAAAGTCTCATTTTTTTAAAATTAAAAATAACAAACATGTTATATTACTTCCTCTGTGCAGTGGATTTGCACAGGGCAGCCCAGATCCTCCTCTTCTCAGGTCCCTCTTCGACTCTCCTGGCTCCTCCCTCCTGTTGGGTGCCCCCACAGCAAGTAGCTTGCTATGGGGCACCTGAGCGGAGTCACATCTCCCTATGTCCATTCAGACACAGAGCTGTGGCCTGGCCCCACCCCCTTTCTATTCTCATTGGCTGACTGACTTTGATTGACCTCAGGTAAGTATTAGGGGGTCTGAGGGGGGCTTCTGCACACAGAAGGCTTTTTATCTTAATGCATAGAATGCATTAAGATAAAAAACCTTCTGCTTTTACAACCACTTTAACTGCTCTCTTTCCCACTCTATCCAAAATATAATAAATAAAAAAACTTTGTCATTATGGCTTTGAAATTCATTTTTGAAATACAAACTATTTGTAAACACAGTCTTACATAATATGTTTTTTTTTTTTAAAGATCTTCCAGATCATACACTAGGGAAAACTCAGGGCAAGGTAAGTGATTTCCAGCACTTTAAATTAAATGGCTTACTCATCAGATATTTTTTTTATTAGAGGTATTTCTGAGTACGGGCCAAAGGCCGATATGATGATTGGTTTTGGAGAGAGAAAGGCCAGTAAATAGATAATGGTGAACGATGGAGGAGTCTAAACTGGGTTATGTGAATGGCTAATACAGGCCGAAGAGGTGAATCTTAGGGGTTGACAGAGGTGTTTAGCTTTAGTGCTTCTTCTATAAACATTGAGGATGAATTGTTCCTCAGTGTCTGCAGCTACAGAAATCAGTATGGACTTGTTTTAATGTGTTTTTGCTGCATATTAGACATACAGTATCTGACAAAAGTGAGTACACCCCTCACATTTTTGTAAATATTTTATTCTATCTTTTCATGTGACAACACTGAAGAAATGACACTTTGTTACAATGTAAATTAGTGAGTGTACAGCTTGTATAACAGTGTAAATTTGCTGTCCCCTCAAAATAACTCAACACACAGCCATTAATGTCTAAACCTCTGGCAACAAATGTGAGTACACCCCTAAGTGAAAATGTCCAAATTGAGCCCCATTAGCCATTTTCCCTCCCTGGTGTCATGTGACTTGTTAGTGTTTCAAGGTCTCAGGTGTGAATGGGGAGCAGGTGTGTTAAAATTTGGTGTTATTGCTCTCACTCTCTCATACTGGTCACTGGAAGTTCAACATGGCACCTCATGGCAAAGAACTCTCTGAGGATCTAAAAAAAAAGAATTGTTGCTCTACATAAAGATGGCCTAGGCTATAAGAAGATTGCCAAGACTCTGAAACAGAGCTACATTGCGGTGGCCGAGACCATACAGTGGTTTAACAGGACAGGTTCCACTCAGAACAGGCCTTGCCATGGTTTACCAAAGAAGTTGAGTGCACATGCTCAGCATCATATCCAGAGGTTGTCTTTGGGAACTATATGTATGAGTGCTGCCAGCATTGCTGCAGAGGTTGAAGGGGTAGGGGGTCAGCCTGTCAGTGCTCAGATCATATGCCACATACTGAATCAAATTGGTCTGCATGGCTGTCATCCCAGAAGGAAGCCTCTTCTAAACATGATGCACAAGAAAGCCCACGAATAGTTTGCTAAAGACAGCAGACTAAGGACATGGATTACTGGAACCATGTCCTATGGTCTGATGAGACCAAGATAAAAGTATTTTGTTCAGATGGTGTCAAGGGTGTGTGGCAGCAACCAGGTGAGGAGCACAAAGACAAGTGTGTCTTGCCTACAGTCAAGCATGGTGGTTGGAGTGTCATAGTCTGGGGCTGTATGAGTGCTGCCGGCACTGGGGAGCTACAGTTCATTGAGGGAACCATGAATGCCAACATGTACTGTGACATACTGAAGCAGAGCATGATCCCCGCCCTTCGGAGACTGGGCCGCAAAGCAGTATTCCAACATGATAACGACCCCAAACACACCTCCAAGATGACCACTGCCTTGCTAAAGAAGCTGAGGGTAAAGGTGATGGACTGGCCAAGCATGTCTCCAGACCTAAACTCTATTGAGTATGTGTGGGGCATCCTCAAATGGAAGGTTAAGGAGCGCAAGGTCTCTAACATCCACCAGCTCTGGTGAACTCCATGCCCAAGAGGGTTAAGGCAGTGCTGGAAAATAATGGTGGCCACACAAAATATTGACACTTTGGGCCCAATTTAGACATTTTCATTTAGGGGTGTACTCGCTTTTGTTGCCAGCGGTTTAGACATTAATGGCTGTGTGTTGAGATATTTTGAGGGGACAGCAAATTTACACTGTTATACAAGCTGTACACTCACTACTTTACATTGTAGCAAAGTGTCATTTCTTCAGTGTTGTCACATGAAAAGATATAATAAAATATTTATACAAATATGAGGGGTGTACTGACTTTTGTGAGATACTGTATGTAAATACTTAAATGAGAAATATGGGAATTATTTTTTTTAAACATACTAACCTAGGTGGATGCAGCATTTGTCTGATGCTGCATCCGTACCCTGCCGGCTCTAAGGCTGAGAACTGAGCGATCAAACGCGGTCACAATCACTCGGTTCTCACAGCTCCCTGAGCAGAAAGCTGGTGACTGTCAGTCACCGGTTCTCTGCACTGCCCCCCTATGTTCACTGGAGTGCTGGGCTGTGAAGGGGATGGGAGTGGACAGCTCAGGCTTTGAGAGGCTGAGCCGGGTGGAGGTCCAGGCATGTGGGCTGACCCGACCATATGGTCACGATCTTTCCCGAGCCTGGACCGGCTCTGTGACATCAGCCAACAGCGGGCTGCAGAAAGAACTGCACTCATATGGTCCACAGGAGAACTGTGCTGTACTTTTCCTTTAAAGACGAAGTTCACCTTTTCAGGTAGAATTTCATTTTTCATAATAAATAGAATCCTTTTCTAATCTCCTTTCTGCCCAGCCATCCAAATGTGCTTATTTCTCACTTACCTCATCCGTGGCAGCTTTGAATTTTCACCTTTCTGTTTGAAATTTAAAAAAAAAAATGCATTTTGCTCAGATCACTTCCTGTATGAAAATAATGTAAGCATCCAGGATGTTTCATATCCCATCATGCACTGCCTTATGTGTCACAGAATAGGGCATGCTTACCTGTCTTAATAACACCTTTCTCATTAATATACCGCCTCATTTATTTACATACACTGTACAATCTGATTGTACAATATTGTTTGGATCTACCATAAGCTATGTAGTGCAAAGGCCTGCCTGATTTGTACATTCAGATTACATAGTGTATGGCTATTTTTACACAAGTACATAGGAGGGAGTGGAGGGAGATACTCAGCCCCGTTCACAGCTCTGCATAGTGGGTACTCAGGCTCGATTTCCACTCGTCATGCATAGGGCAGCCTATTCACTTGAATGGGCTGCCCTACTGGTGACAAAAGCCTCAAAAAAGCTCCATAACTTTTTTAGAGCATAGCGTAGTGCATTTTTTACCATGCTTTTTGGTGCAGTTGCAGCACATTTGTCACAAGGCAAATGCATGCCTGCTATCTGAGTTTGGGGTGCCATTAACATTGAATGGCAATGCAAGCATGGTGCGTGTTTGCAGTGCATTGTCTGTGTAGTTTTCCATGTGTTTGCAAATGAGCAGATGTGAATGGAGCCTAACTGTTCTTGTGTAAGCACACCAATGTCACTTTCAGGCCCCATTCACACTTAGCGCAGTGGGAGCGCACGTTTTTTGGCTCCTTTTTCCCACGAAACACATGATTTTAATGGGGTGCACTACGCGCAGCTCATGGGACATTTTTGCATGTGGCGGTTTGCATGTTTTTTACTGCATGTTTTGCTACATTTGTCGCTTGTTTTTTTACATGGAAAAATGTGTGTTTGTTTCTGTGTTTGGGGTACCATTAACAATTAATGGCACCGAAAGTGTGACTAGTTAGGTGTATAAAGGGGGCCAAAAAGGCTGTTCTCTGATCGTTCAGCTCCTGCACACTCTGCCAAATGAGTAATCTATGCAAGAAAAAGGTACAGAACAATTAATGGCTGTGTATTCAGTGAGCATGCTGTTCATTGATTGGATGTGAATACAGAGATGGGCGGAAACGATCTCCTGACAGGGGAGGGCAGGTGTAGGGTGCGTGTTAATGAGGTCAGCTGCTGAACTCCTTAACGGTTTTCCCAACCTAAGGGACGGACACCAGGAAGTAATGGAAGAGTTTTTTATACAACAAACTGGAGGCTAAGGTCAGGCCTGTCCTAGCGCAATACAGAAAGCTTTTTCTTTTCTGCAAAAAAGGTACATTAATGGTATATTGGTACATAGGGAAGCTGGAATTTAGAAAAAATAAATTTAACCTTTGAATGTCTATAGCCTAGCCATAGGTTCGCTTTAGGTCTTGATCGAGGGTGGGGATTCTGGTGGTTTAGGAAGGCATGGGATGGTACTTTTGACAAACTTGGCTTATTTACAATACTTAAAGTGGATGTAAACCCAATTTTTTTTCTTTTAATTAATAAATCTGCCTAGTAAAGTATAGGATGTCATGTCATCTGTGCCCAGTCTTGCCATGAAGAGTTAATGCAGCTCTGAGCAATCGATCTTTTTTCAGTAAGAGAAAAACAGTCTAACTGTGTGAGTGACAGGTGATTTCCTTATCTCATGCACGGAGCATACAGAGCTTCACACTCCCCCTCCTTTCTCCTCCAGCTCTCAGTGTAGAGGTGGGTGGGGAGTCTTCTGACATCACAACTCCACCCACCAAGCTCCAGCAAAGAGAGACACCCTCTGATTCTAGAGTTTTGCAAGGCTGCTACTGCTGAAGTGGGTGACATTTGCAAGGTAGGGATACATGCAGGAGGCTTGCATGTATATATAAATTAATACTGTGCCATTAGTTTATACTGGGTGAGTGGTGGGTTTACATCCACTTTAAGTCAGGAAAGAAGGAGAACCATATCACATTCTATAACCCAAACACATTCACAGGGGTTATTAATGTAGCTAGTTAAATGTATTATTATTCATTAATTTTTATTTTTATATTTAGTTGAAAAGATGTCAACCAGCCATCAACCAACTGATATGGACACTCACCGCAGAAGCAGCCACCATAAACATCCTGGCTTCCATGAACATCAAACTGACCATATTCAGAGCCAGCATATGCAAACACATCATTTACATCATGCTCACCATATGCAAATGCATGATTTACATCATGCTCATCATATGTACGGTCAAGATTCCCATCATGCCCATGCTCATCATGATTTTTAAACCCTCATCATTGCAAATAAATATAAGAAGGTGAGATTATACACAGGTAATATATTATATAGTTTTCAATTATCATTACTGTTCTACAGGAAGAATACCATTAATGATTTAGATAACGTGGCAGAATATACCTGGTAATATTTGTATTAATATATATTTAATAAAAAATATATACAGTATATCTCATGCCATCAGAGGCTGTCCTCTAAATCCCTTTTATCCCTAAATAATCTCAATGCAAATGCAGTTATCTATTAATGCTAATGTGATCCTGTCAAAAATGTTACATAGTTACATAGTTAGCCAGGTTGAAAAAAAGACACAAGTCCATCTTAAAGTAAATAACTCAACACCAGGTTCACTATATGGACCACTTATGTATTTGTACATGTTGATCATATCCCCCCTCAATCTCCTCTTCTCAAGAGAGAATAAATTCAGTTCCTCTAATCTTTCCTCATAGCTGAGCTCCTCCATGCCTCTTATTAGTTTGGTTGCCCTTCTCTGCACTTTCTCCAGTTCCTGATATCCTTTTTGAGAATTGGTGCCCAAAACTGAACTGCATATTTCAGATGAGGTCTCACTAATGATTTGTATAGGGGCAAAATGATGTCTCTATCTCTGGAGTCCATACCTTTCTTAATACAAGAAAGTATTTTGCTCGCTTTGGAAACTGCAGCTTGGCATTGCATGCCATTATTACGTTTATGATCTACCAAAACCCCCAGATCCTTCTCCACTATGGATTCCCCTAGTTGTACTCCCCCTAGTATGTACGATGCATGCATATTCTTAGCCCCCAAGTGCATAACTTTACATTTATCAACATTAAACCTCATTTGCCACATAGTCACCCAATTAGACAGTTCATTGAGGTCTGCTTGTAAGTAGGAGATATCCTGTAAATACATTATTCCATTGCATAGCTTGGTGTCATCTGCAAACACTGAAATTGTACTTTTAATCCCAGACCCTATATCATTTATAAATATATTGAAAAGTAAGGGCCCCAACACTGAACCTTGGGGTACAAAACTGATAACTTTAGACAATTCAGAGTAAGAATCATTAACGACTACTCTCTGAATTCGGTTTTTTAGCCAGTTTTCTTATCATTTACAAACTGATCTTTCCAAGCCTGTAGACTTTACCTTACACATTAGCCGTTTGTGGGGAACGGTGTCAAACACGTTAGCAAAATCCAAGTGTACCACGTCCACAGCCACCCCTCTGTCCAAGGTTTTACTTACCTCCTCATAAAAAGAAATCAGGTTTGTTTGACAACTTCTGTCTTTCATGAATCCATGCTGTCTGTCTTAAAACATTTTTTTTCCAACAAGAATTCATCTATGTGGTCTTTTATTAAACTCTCCAGGATCTTCCCAACTATAGAAGTTAAACTAACAGGTCTATAGTTACTTGGTAAAGATGGATACCATCTGGTCCAGGTGCTTTATCTACCTTTATTCTGTCTAAATACTTCTGGACCATTACACTTTTGAGCCATTGTGGATCATTTGTTGCTGCGTCACTACCAACCCCATTATGGACATGAGCTCATTCATGCTCGTTTGTATACACAGAGCTGAAGAAAGTATTTAATACGTTTGCCTTCTCTTTGTCCCCAGTCACGCACTCTAGATTATTTTGTAAAGGGCCTACATGCTCAGACCTGACCTTTTTACTATTAATATTGAAGAATTTTTTGGGGCTTGTCCTTCTATCTTTTGCAATCTGTTGTTCGTTTTGAATTTTTGCGTCCTTGATTTCCTTTTTACATATTCTGTAGTGATAGTGTTCCTTCATTTTTATATTTTTAAAATGCTCTTTTCTTATAATTTATAACTTTTTCACCTTAGTCGTGAGCCACATAGGTTTTATTTTTAGCCTTTTAAACGTATTGCCCATGGGAATATACTTTGCAGTGAGTTTGCATACAGTCTTTTTGAAAAATTCCCATTTCTGTTCTGTGTTCATCTATGCCAATATTCCCTCCCAGTCTAAGTCCTGGAGAGCAGCCCTCATCCTTGTAAAATTTGCTCTCTTAAAGTTAAGTGTTTTTATCTTTTCTGTATGTGTTTGTTGCTTGCAGCTTACATTAATGTCTTGTATTTCTTGCAATAACTTAAGTATATTCTATCTGCAAAGTTTTAGTATAACTGTACTCCGGTCCAATAACTGAAAGGTCTTAAGGAAAAAGGTGCAGAAGCACTTGATAAAATGATTTCCAGAGACACGAGATTTTAAAAAAATTGGTACTGTATTATAAAACTAGCTAAGGCATTTCAGGAGTTAGAGGCACTCCCTTCTTCTTCTGTAAGGGTGTCTATACAAAGCTTCTAGTAGCTGTTTGTTGCCACGGAAGTGGCTGGAGCACGTTCAGCCATCATTATAGCATCACTGCTCATTTCAACTTAGATGTTGCCCTTTTGATCACCTATTTAGGAGCACAGGCAGCATAGGCAGTAAGTTCAGACTTGGCTAGGCAATGTTGAAGTGATGATTCTGTAATATATATGTCGATAAAGAGACATAATTCTTCTTTATGCTTCTTATTGCAGCCCCAGATGGGATTAAACCTCAAAGAAATTTGGTATTGAGAAGATTCCAAAAATGTACTCTAGTTCCTTTACCAAAATTCACCCAGTTCTAACCCTTAAATCCCAGACCACCATCTTTATTTTGATACGCACAAATGTACAATAAATAAATAAATAAATGCTACATTACAAATCAATGGCATTTTGTGATAGAAATATATTTATGTTCAGGTTTTAACATTGTTATTTTAAGAACACGGATAATAAAAAATGTTTAATAGCAAGCATAAATTTGTACATTTTTAAAAAAGGTTTATGAGATTGATTTCCAGTTCACCCATCCCATAGAACAAAATAAAAAGCTTTCATTTTTGGGCCTTCCTTGTGCCAGAAAACAAAGGCATAGAAAAATCTCAACTTCTTTACAAATGATGGTACTTTTATATACTGTACATGTGGAGACGGATATATATATATATATATTTTTTTTTGCAAACATCATCTGCTTTATAGAAAACATAGACATCTTTAATCATAAATAGTAGGCATATATTGTTTAAAGTTACATATATTTTTTGGAAATGGTCAATAAGCAGGAATAGTGTGGATTTTGACCTGAACACGTTTAGTAAAGATCTTGCATTGGGATTGGTATTAAAAACTCCTTTTTCTCTGAGTTAACATTTTCAAGGCTCCCATTATTGCTATTGGGTGTGACTGGACATCTCCAAGACAGGGGTAGGCACTTCAACGTATGATACTTTATGTGGGAACCAATTCTGGCTCTGGGAGTTGGCCAATGCCAGTCTCCAGCCCTGTATAGAATCCTGAGGTATGGCAAATAATATCTATCTTAAGAGGTTCTCTTTCATTGTAAACATACTGTTCCTTAAAATAACTTTGTTGTTAAGAAAGATGAACTGCTTTTGGGTAAACGTCCTGGCAGCTAGTGGTACCTGTATGTACACTGTATTACCAAAAGTATTGGGACACCTGCTTTTTGCGTTGACCCACCCTTTGCAGTTATAACAGCTTCAACTCTTCTGGGAAGGCTGTCCACAAGGTTTAGGAGTGTGTCTATGGGAGTGTTTGACCATTCTTCCAGAAGCTCATTTGTGAGGTCAGGCACTGATATTGGACCAGAATGTCTGGCTTCCAGTCTCCGCTCTAATTCATCCCAAAGGTGTTCTATCGGGTTGAGTTCAGAACAGGCCAGTTAAGTTCCTCCACTCAACCTTGCTCATCCATGTCTTTTTGGACCTTGCTTCGTGCACTGGTGCGCAGTCATGTTGGAACAGGAAAGGGCCCTCCCTTAACTTTTCCCACAAAGATGGGAGCATGAAATTGTTCAAAATGTCTCAGTATGCTAACGCCTTAAGAGTTCCCTTCACTGGAACTAAGGGGCCATGCCCAACCCCTGAAAAAAAACTCCACACCATAACTCCCCCTCCACCAAATAATTTGGACCAGTGCACAAAGCAAGGTCCATACAGACATGTAGGAGTGAGTTTGGGGTAGAGGAGCTTGACTGGGCTGTAGAGAGTCCTGACCTCAACCTGATAGAACACCGATGAATTAGAGTGGAGACTGCAAGCCAGGCCTTCTCATCCAACATCAGTGCCTAACCTCACAAATGCGCTTCTGGAAGAATGGTCAAACATTCCAATAAACGCACTTCTAAACCTGGTGGAAGGCCCTCCCAGAAGAGCTGAAGCTATTACAGCTGCAAAGGGTGGGCAAACTCAATATTGAACTCTATGGACTAAGACTGGGATGCCATTAACGTTCATGTGCATGTAAAGGCAGGTGTTCCAATGCTTTTGGCAACATAGTGCATCTGCAGCAGATTCCAAAAACCTGTGGTTGGCTCCCAGACCATTGTTACTAGCAAACCCCTGCCACTTCCTGGTAGTGTTGCAGAATGTGATCCTCTTTCTGCCTCCTGCACATTCTTATTGTACTTTGATGCAGCACATTATAGTGATCTTCATTCAGTAGAGATATGTAGCCCATTATAGTGATCTTCACTGAGTACAGATTTGCACAAAAGATTAATCTATCCTATTCCTAGTAGCTTGTGCCCTTAAATAGCACATCAACAGTGTACATACAGAATCTCTGTTCAAATGTGCAATGCCTAATGCAGGCCCAGTGCTACACTATTTTGGGACCTAGGCAAGACCAGCTACTTGCACCCACATATAATACCATTATATTAAAAAAGCAAATCTGCTGAATGTGGTGAGGCAGAGGAGGGGAAGCTGGGTTTCAGTGGCTGCAGGAGGTAAATACAGCAGATCGGTTCTAGTAAATGCACTGGGGAGGACCAGTTTAGCCAAGGGTCAGCAGAACAGAGATGCGATCTACGACCTTGTAAACCAGCATCTGTGGCTGCGCCCTAGATGGCTGCCTAGTTTGTCTAGCGGTAGCACCGGCCCCCTTGGTCTAATGTGACAATCTAGAGCTATATTTAAGTATTGATCTCCATTGAATGAAGTTGATGTAAGCCCTAAAAGTGCTTGGGAGAAAGATTATGACACAATGTGAGATTTTTTAGGTGTAAAGTCTTCCCTGAAATCTTAGCCCTTTATAGTGATGTAACAATAGAATTTCCAGGGTGGAGCAGCACACCTTCACATTACCATAAAGTGTCAGAGATTTACCTATTAGAGGGCAAGTTGTCTTTGGCTTAAAAAACATATCTCCTTTCTTAAAGCGAAAGTAAACCCATTGGTTTCAAAAAACAGTTACATTCCCAGCTTACCATAAAATGCTAGCTGTCATATTTACTTGTGCTCTCAACCAAACTATCAAACCATCCAATAGCTGGTTCATAAATGATCACCTGTGCAGCATCATGGCAGTTTAAAATTAAACAGAGGCCAAGATGGTAGCTTCTTTGGTTGAAAACTATGCAAGGCTTTACTTTCATTTTAAGGTGTGTTTTCACAAGAAGCAGAGATTCCGTAATCTATTACTGAATTTATTACTGAAGAATGCTGTTATCTGTGCTCTTCCAAACCCAGTTTTTTTTAGATTTAATTTAAAATCAGCGACATGAGGCTGACCTGAGGTTGTCTATACAAACTAGTCAAATCTGAGTGTGTTTGATGCTATAGCAACTATTGAATTTTTCTTCCTTTGATAAATACCTGATAGTTTGTATTGCATCTAGCAGCCAATAAGCTTCCCACTTTTGATCTACAGAAGCGAATTCGTTGTTAGGGACATGGTTGCTAGTGTAGCGGTACCCCCAAAGGAGCTGCTAATGAAATTTATATTTGTTCCCGAGCCTCCCGCTCAATATCTTTGCAGTCAGTCACTATAGCATTCTCACACAGCCAGGTGCACACACAATCCTGCTTGTTTCCAATGACCAGTCTAGGGGATGAATTTTCAATGCTTTATTGTTTAACTTGGATAGGGGAAGGATAGATATAAGATACTCCAAGTAACTGACTGTAACTGAGGACAAATTCTCCCTAGGCTCTGTATAGCAGGTGGTCAGTGGCTTCACACAGCAGACTGACTCCAGTGAAACAAGTCCATCTCTAAACAACAAAGGACATGCAGGACTTTGTTTCTTCAAGACACTAGCCAGTGTCTCCTTTCTAACTCAATGTAGCAGACTACCAAAGGCACTTTATGGCAGGCTGACTTTAGCAGAACAGGTCCCTTGTTAAGCAGTAAGGAAAGGAGCTGGACTCTGTTCTTCAAGACACTCTCCAGTGTCTCCTTTCTAGCTGGCACACCCAATAAAGCTGATATGAGGGCAGGGGAAAATTCTAGCATACAGTCTCAAGGATTCTCTCACAGATCTGTACTCACACCATGTCCTGGGACAGTCGGTAGCCCATTCTGCCAACCTCCAAGCGACACTTTGCCACTGCAGTATCAGACCGAATCCAAGGACATCCTCCCTCTGTCAGCTTTGAAAAAACTGTGGGTTGCAGCTTCAGCATGCGGATAGTCCTCGACTAGGCCTAGCAGCCGGCAGCCTCCTGGATAGGCTCTCGGGCCTAGCAGCCAAGAGCTGAACATACACCTCACTCCTCAGGCTTGGGTGGGCTGGGACTCCTCACCTTGAGCCCATGTGCTCCCTTTTATATGAAGGTGTTCACCCAAGATGCAGTGGGTCACCACTCCCCTGCTACCTGGTCAGAACCACCTCCAAATACACCTGCTGTCACTGGCTGAGGTTTCCTCCCTCTGTCCAATAGGGACCCATACTACTGGACAGAGTAAAATAGCTCCAGACCATATGAGACAGCACCAGAGCACACTGAGCAGACCTTACTGAAATCAGGCATTCTGATAAGCAGACAGCTTATAAATTTACTTGTCAGCTCTCTTGTTAAGCACAGAGAGCCAAAAACTATATACACTCACTAGTACCCAAACTAGGAGGGCGCTACATCCACCCCCCGCCAAAAATGAGCCATGCCCTCATTGGCTCTGGGCAGCCGCCCCTACAAAAATCTACCAAAAAACTAGCGGAGTATCCCATGTTGTGGAAAGGGGGAAAAGGGAAAATAACAAATGAACAGGGCCATGGGGCATACCCCATATGTGGCCAGTGGTACAAATACTCTATTGTAGAAAATATTCACATTTCACTGTATCAATATACCTTATCAATGCACTTTAAATGTAACCAACACATCCAATATATCCAGATGTTTTGGTTGTACTTTTCACATTTTAAGTAGAACTCTACCAATTACACTTGGTTAGTGCACCCCCCACCAAACATGAAAATGGTTGGGGGAGGGGGTAAACATAAATAATACATCCTAACTGACTATTGCTACTTAACAGTATCATTATATACATGTAGTACACTTATATCACATTTGCTTCAGCAGAGGTCTGAAGATTCCCTGCAGTCCTGCAAAGAAAAGAGAAAACATATGCAAGCAGCCAATTATGTACATTCCTGAATAACTATTAGTGGGAACACCCCCTTTCCTCGGAGGCAGTTTCCCCACTGGCATGCATCTACCACTAACATTCTCGTAGAGGCATCTTCATGAATACTGCCCCCTAAGGGCAACCTTGACACGTTGTCTCCCCGTGGACCTGAAAAACAAAAGAACAACAACGTCCTACCAATCTATCTAACTGACATATTTCAAATTAGTGGAATTTCAATAAAACAGTTTCAAAATTCACCAGTTTTTTTTTTCAGTAGTCTTGGCCTATTATCTCTGAAGAAGCTTGCAACAGAAGAAGTCTTTTCCTTCAACATGTTACTTGTAGAACAACAGTAGGAGCTTGCAACAGAGGAAGTCATTTCCTACGGCACATCACTTGTAGCACAACAGTAGGAGTTTGCAACAGAGGAAGTCATTCCCACGGCACATTACTTATGGAGACATACTGGGCAACTGCCTTTTGGCATAGCAGCAGCCCCTTTAACTTGCTGTTTCGCTTTCTTTCAAAAATGGCCAACTGGCCCAAAGATCTTCGCAAAGTGTCTCTTTGAAGAAATATCTTCGCAAAGTGTCTCTTTAAGAACTCTTCATAAAATGTCCACTTGAATTAGGAGAAGTCCTCTTTGGCAGAAGTTCCTTTTCTCCTAGTTGAAGAACAAATCCCAGATACCTCCTTCTTGGTTTTGCAAGGATAGAAGGGAAAGGGGATTGGGAATTTGGGGAATTGCCCCCGGCAACAACTATATTCAACTTGGTAGATCAACTTTCAGCTGATCACCTCTTAAGGCAGCTGACTTTTATCTTGAGCAAACAAACAACCAACCGCTGGAATGTGGTTCAGAGGTAGAAATCTGGGTGAGGAATCTGGACCATTCCTCCATTGGGACCCCAGATGTTGCAGGACCACTCACTGTCCTTTTTCTTCAGCCTCTTGACAACCCCTTTATCAATGTGGATTGACCTTCTGAAATTCCAGCTCTCCCGGACAGTCAAGAACTCCTTCCATAAGGCCGGCTTGGTTTGATTCCTGTAGGGCTTTGGAAAAAACATTAAGTCCCACACAGCTTCATCACACCACATGTCACGTTTGGCCTCAATCTCCTGCATGATCTCCCGAGGAGCACAGGGGTAGTCATACCCATACTCGAGGGCAACCTTGCGCTGTAGCAAATGCTGGAAGCGGGAGAATTTTGGTTTGAAAGTTTTCCTATCACCTTTGCCTTCTGGAACATAAGCAGTTATTTCCTTCTTAATGAGAAGGGTATAGGCATAATTTTGCGCTGGAGTCACAGTGCTGCATGTCACATGCTCTTGAGTTAGTGTAGGAGGGAGCTGTCGGCGTTTTTGTGAGGGAGAGATTGCAGACATTTTAACATCTGATCCTGCATCCTGAGATTACTACTGCTGTTGCTCTGAGGGATAGATTGCAGAAATTTGAGATTTCACATACTGCTGCTTTGAGTGACAGATTGCAGATTGCAGATCAAACTCTGCATAACACAACGATCGCTACGATCGTGCACAACAATCAGATTGTTGGAGTAATTTGAGATTTCACATACTGCTGCTCTGAGTGACACGTTGCAGATCAAACCCTGCCTAACACAGCGATTGTTACGATCGTACACAACGATCAGATTGTGGGAGTAATTTGAGCTTTTCCATACTGCTGCTTTGAGTGATCTGACTGCACTAGGTAGAGGCTTCTGCTTAGAGGGACAGATTATTGTTCAAAAATCATTGCCTACTCCTATAGGGCCAGCTGTTGCTGTACGTTAGACGTTAGACAGTGAGTTTCGTCGTCATACACTTTAGAGTTTAAAGACGTTAGATAGGGAGT
>BLSH010506231.1:205674-229177 GCA_018402905.1 Glandirana rugosa | reverse complement strand
CGTGGACCACACTGATCGCAACACCACAGGAGAAATGCTAGCACAGGCTTCCAGTATCCGTAGTTTCAGGTGCTGCACATCTCGTATCTTCACAGCATATGGTTTTTTTATGGTTTTTATGGTCAGTAAAAACCAATACCGGGTGAGCTGCTCCTCAGTTACGTTAAAACCAAGCGCACCATTGTTTTTCTTGTGAAATTCCCAATAAGTTTGATGTGTCACATGACCCTCTTCCTATTGAAAAAACAAAAGTTGGATTCAAAATGGCCAACTTCAAAATGGCCGCCATGGTCACCACCCATCTTGAAAAGTTTCCCCCCTCACATATACTAATGTGCCACAAACAGGAAGTTAATATCACCAACCATTCCCATTTTATTAAGATGTATCCATATAAATGGCCCACCCTGTATATATATATATATATATATTACTCTGACTTCAGTGTAGACTATATATACAGTTCATTCAGTGTATAGTATATAGAGTCAGCTCAGACAGTGTAAGGAATAAGAATATATATATACAGTATAGTTACAGTGTTGTGCCACCACCAACACTCAAGGCCCAATTTTTCTGCACCTGTTTGCCTGGGGCATGTCATTACAATTTTATTAAATAATTTACAACAGCATGGCCCATTCCTGCGCCCAATAAGAGTAATTTTGAGGGGTTATAGTGTTCTGCCACCACCAACACTCTTCTAATTGAATCAGTGCGAAGTGTAACACAGGTCTATGAGGCAGTCTAGGAGCCACCCGGGCTGGGCAATTCAAATCAAAGCTCAGTGACATAGTGGGAGATACCCGTTGTGTGTAATCCAGGCGTGGTGAGTCTGCATTGATTGGCAAAGTGAAGCTGCATTGATGGGCACAGTGAGGCTATATTGATAGGCACAGTAAGGCTGCATTGATGGGCAAAGTGAGGCTGTATTGATGGGCACAGTGAGGCTGAATTAATGGGCACAGTGAGGCTTAATTGATGGGCACAGTGAAGCTGCATTGATGGGCACAGTGAAGCTGCATTGATGGGCATAGTGAGACTGAATTAATGGGCACAGTGAGGCTGTATTGATGGGCACAGTTAGGCTGCATTAATGGGCACAGTGAGGCTGAACTGATGGGCACAGTGAGGCTGCATTTGATGGGCACAGTGAGGCTGCATTGATGGGCACAGTAAGGCTGCGTTTGATGGACACAGTGAGGCTGCATTTGATGGGCACTGGTAGGCTGCATTTGATGGGCACTAGTAGGCTGCATTTGAGGGGCACTGGTAGGCTACAGTTGATGGGCACTGATGAGGCTGCATTTGATGGGCACTGGTGAGGCTGCATTGATGTATTGATCTCTTGTATCATGTCTGCAATCTCTGACCATCTCCTGTAGTATGTCTGCAGTCTCTGACATCTCCTGTACCACGCCCGCAGCCTCTTACATCTCCTGGATCATGCCTGCAGCCTGCGGACATGTCCTGTACCATGTCCGCAGCCTCTGACATCTCCTGGATCATGTCCGCAGCCTCTGGCATCTCCTGTACCATGTCCGCAGCCTCTAACCAACTCTGGTATCATGTCTGCAACCTCTGATCATCTCTTGTCTTTTATCATGTCTGCAGTCTCTGAAGGGGAGTCTGGAGAGTAGTCAAGAGTGAAAGCTTTGCCAGCATGGGGGTTATGGGAGGAGTCAGATGTGTGTGGACTGTGGAGAGGAGACTATAGGATAAAACCAGAGCCAACAAGCTGGAGCCCTCTGACTGAGCCCTGCACGGTGCACCTGAGAAGAGGTCAGTGACAGCGCTGCCAGGACAGTGTAAGGGGGGGGTCAGTGATGGGAAGGGGAAGTGAATACAATAATGTAAGGGGGCACTAATATAAAGTTCTCACCTTTATATAAGCAACCCCCCCCCCCCTTACCTTAGTGTATGTTTTCTGCGGAAGGTGGTCTCTGGTCACCAGAGTCCCCCAACATTCCCAGACTTCTTGGGGTCCTCCTTGATGATTGCTCCACCTTTACCACTTTTAAAAGGAATTTGCTCTTATATATATAAATCCCTATTTGCTTTCATATCTGTCTTATCTATATATAATACACTCTTCAAATTTGCTTTAAAATGAATGGTTTTCCCTTTTATGAACAAAAAAATAATGACGTCATGCTGTTGGGCTGGTATAATAATGCTATGTGGCTGGTATTAAATTATTTCCAGGGCTGGTTTTTATTACCAGCCCGGCTCTGACTGTAGATGATCTGACAGACTCCCAGTCGGATTTGTAGCAATAGTCCTTTACAGGCAGGGACTCGCAACCCCTTGTTGTGTAGCAGAGATTTCAGTGAAACAGTGTGTACTTCTCCTCTGTGGCCATTAATCCCAGCACCACTTCTTCAGGCACTGCCAACCCACCTGGCTGCAGCTGCTACTTTCACTAACCCTCCAGGCTAACTCTCACATCAGTCCTTACGACTGACTCTTCACCAGCCCACCCGGCTGACTCTCAGCATATCTTTTAGGGAAGGATGAAGACTTAAGCACACTGTCTTCAGGGAGACTGGCTTCACAGCCTCCCCCCTTGTTAGTCCCCAACATTGTTGTTATACTCACTGTCTCTCTCTTTCTCCTGTGCCCCCAGGAAGGGCTTTCTCCATGTTTTATGGCAGGATTCACCCAGCACCCGAGCCCTGACCCAAGGCAGGACATCCCCACGACTAGGGAGAGACTCCTCAACACTGTGTCTTCATCCTCCACCCGACTGCCCTGCTGGCATGGCTCATGCCTATTTATGAGGTAAGTTCTGCCCCCTGTCAGTCCACTTAATGGGGATTGGCCTAGGCCTCATAAATATTCCAGGCAGCTTCTCCTAGCCTCCACCCACTAGCTCTAGAACAATCCCCAATGTCCCAGAAACAGGGGGAGGCACCAGAGGAGCTTTAAGGATGACTCATTCAACCCTAACTCACTTAACCCTGACCCAGATTCTGCAGCTCAGGCTTAGCCCTCAGCTATACTAAATGTACCTACTCTAACACAACCTATACAAATTCTAAGACACACATTAGGGTGCTAAATAGTATTTTAAAATTAAATTGTACAATTGGTTAACAATATGCTTCTGGTAAAATCATACATATGTTAAAATGAAAAAAAAAAATTACCTTTAGCTCTATTTTACCCTTGGATCATCCGGGCAGGCACCCATTGAAATATATGAGGTCTATTGGATTGACATGTATCCTTGACATTGCTATTGTATCCTTCAAAGTGTATATATAGGATGCCCATTTTGAGACTGCAACTAGTTTTGGTCTTCTGTTTGTTTATATCCACCATTCTGGTGAATGCATGTTAAATAAGCTATGTCGTTTTTCAATATCATAGATATTTACTTTAAGATTCACATATGGCATAGTTACCTTTTAAAATATAACAATAAGGCTACTTTCACACTGGGGCAGGCAGTAGCGGCAAAGCTCTGCTAGGTTCAGCGGCGCTTTTTTTTTAAAGCGCCGCTATGGCGCCGCTATGCAGGCGGGAGCACAACGCTTTTAACCCCCCACAAGGGGTTAAAAGTGCCGGTGCACTGCGCTTCCGAGGCGGTGTACAGCCGCTTTGGAAGCGCTGTCCATTGTTTTCAATGGCAGGGGCGGTGAAGAAGCGGTGGATACACCGCTCACCAAACTGCCCCAAAGATGCTGTTTGCAGGACTTTTTGTAACATCCTGCAAGTGTACCGCCCTAGTGTGAAAGCACTCCAGCTTTCACATTGGGGTAGATTGGGGGGGATTTTTGAGGCGCTTGTAAAGCGCCTCAGTGTGAAAGTGGCCTAAAAGGAGGACTGCCATTGTTGTCCAGGGATTTCATGTTGAATGGGAATTATTAGGTTGCCCCGATTTTTTGGATTGCACATGTTGGTCTTCTACAGCAGTGGTTCTCGGTCGTCAAGTACCCCCAACAGACCATGTTTTGGGAATTTCTCTTAGATAAAATAGCTGTCCAAAATACCAAGCCATTGACTCTGATTTAAAACACCTGTGCAAGATAAAGGAAAATGTGAAAACATGGCCTGTCGGGGGTACTTGATGACTGAGGTTGAGAAGCACTGTCCTACAGGGACCATTTGATACATGTTTGAGGATCTTGAATATTGAATATAACTTATATATGTATTTATGGGGATTAGGATGGAAGGCGAGTTGGAATTTTGGAATTCATATCACAGTGTTTTAACAATGTGTTTGGGTAATAAAGATCTAAATAAGTACATAGCTTTATGATTGTTTTCATACCGTATATGTCATATATTGTGGAATTGAGGAATTTATATAAAGGTATGCCAAGACAAGTATTATGTAATGCAATATATTAATGTGTGCTGGTGAGTTTGATATGTGTTCTATCAATTCATGTGAATTTTGACTTCATTTTTTCAATTTCAGACAGGGTTGATAGACCTGTAAAAAATATACCAATGTCTTGGTGACATCTAGTGGTAAAATAGTAAAATGTTAATGAACATTAGAGTCTTTAGTTCTGCATAATGTGGGAAATATTTACATTGCTTTCAGATATTTCTTTCTGCAATAGGGAGATTTTCCTTTATTTCTTGTTCTTGTGACAGCAGTACAAAAATGGTGTGGTGGTGACACTCAGATTGTTAGCCATTGGGACAGTAAAGACAGCAATAAATCATTGTCAGAAGCTTTAAACTTTCACCTGTATGTCTATTGGACAACAATTATATTGTTTCTTGTGGTGACAAAAAGTTCTGCACTATAGCACAGTTTTTTTTATGGCAGTCCATACATAGTAAATAAGATATGATGTACATAAATATGACATTTAACTACAGTGTTCCTACATAAAACTCTTCTGGAAATGACAGCATTTGTGTTGAGGAGGTGGCTATAGCAAATCAATATATAATGTTAAAGGTATAAACACACTGGCTTAAATGAATATATTGTATTTTTATACAGGCAAGTCTGTTTTGAATGACTATATGATTGTGTACACATATGCAAATACATATCAGATCAAAATTAGATGCCTTAGTGAATGCTGATGTGACTTGCTGGACCTTTAATTAGCCCATTGTCAGACTAGTAAAGTCAGTTTTGCAACTTTTTATGAAAATTAGGTTGTACTAGGATATTATGCAAATAAATCATAAGATAATTTTAATTTCCATGATATACTAGCACATGCAGATGTTGCTCTCTAGTGAGTATATATCATTCAACAGAAGTAGTAAAACCAACAGTCTCGTCCTCCTGTATATGGATACTTTACTATACTTTATAGAGGATAAAAATTGTGTAATTTGTGGGGAATAAACTGAAATTTCAAAAAAGATTTTTTTGTAAAAATGCAATAGCTCAATACATCTACATGGTCTGTTGCATGACATACAAACTAAAATCATCAGAAATTAATTCAATATATCTAAAAATACACATTACTGCAGTATAAATGTAAAACACTCTTGATATACAATAAATCATATAAATATTCAAAATATAAAATGGAAACCACCATCTCCACCTAAAACCAGAATCATATGAAAGTCCTTAGGACTTCTCTGCCATCAGAAGATTAGCGCTACTGGCTATAGCTGGACTGAAAAGGAAGTACGACAGTTGGTGAGGAAGGCCATCCCAAAGCAAGGGTCTTATCTCCTAGACATGAAACCTGAGTATTACTACATTTTCCTAGAGTGGCGGTCAGGCATTCCAACTGAGTTCCAGAAGAGTGCTGTGAGCCTAGCGGAAAGAATAGAGGCACAGGTGATACCATTATTGCCAGCAGATGTTCCTAATGAGAGCCTCTCCCAGCCAGAATCAGTGAGTCCAGCCTCAGAAGTGGCTGACGGCCTGGCTACAGCTTCTTTATACATGGATATGAGTCGATTGGTCAAAAGCAACACCATCTCAGCTCATCAGGGGTATCAGAAACTGCAGTTTTTCTCAGGCCGTGCACCCACACCAAGAGAGGAAGAGGATTTTGAAAGTTGGATGGATCAAGCTATGCAGGCAGTTGAAGAATGGAACTTGCCTGAGGAGGTAAAAAGACAGTGGATCAGTGAGAGTCTCAGAAGTCCAGCAGCTGATGTTATCCAGAGTTTGAAGAGTGGACAACCAGACTGCGTGGCTATGGACTACATTGAAGCTTTGTGTGCAGTCTATGGGAGAGTGGAAAAGCTACCCGACTTGATGTAAAAATTTGAACACACGCATTGGTGGCAGAGAGAAAGACTGTCCAATTGTCGTCAGGGTAGATTGAATCCTGCATCAGACCATCTTAAAGAAGGGGATTGATCCCCCCAAAGCTGATAAAGTCAGGCTCAAATGAATTATACAAGGGGCCAGACCTAACCATCCCATTGTGCTCCGGCTGTTGTTGAAGGGGGCACAAGTGGGCCCACCTACCCAGAACTGATGAAGCTGGTCAAAGAGGAAGAAGCCCTGTTAGACAAAAAAAAACCCCAAAGGTCACCAGAAGTGATGAAGTTCCCCCCCGAAAACAGAGAAAGTGACAGCCCAGCCAGCCCAGGTGGAAGCTGGAGGGCAGGAAGTGGATATTGATAAGTTTGAGTGGGGGGGGGGTGCTCCAAAGCCCCCACGGTGCAGTCTGTACCTGAAGCTGCCCCTGTTACGTTACTCACGCGGGTTGCTTAAGCCCAAGACCAGATGCAACAGGCCTTGATGTGTACAATAGAAGCGCAAGCCAAAGTGCAGGCCGGAAAGATTGATACTCGGAAATGTTTTGATTGTGGAGAACCAGGGCATTTCCAAGTGCAGTGCCCTCAGAAGGAAGGGAAGTGCTGGAAAAGCTGCTGTTCAATCACCAGGTGGGAAACTTTCAGGGGTCTTAGTGAAGGAGCCAGCTGAGTACCCCAAGAGGGAACCGAGCTCCAAGGTTGGTAAAAAGAAGAAGACTGGAAGAAAATGATGGAAGGAAGGCCTGGGGTTGACAGGCTTGTCACCCGTGCAGTCAAGTAACCTGTCACCGGGGTTGGAGACACAGGCACGGGGGGGGGGGGTCAATGTCTCACTGCTACCCAGGGCCATTGTTAAGTCCTCTCAGCATAAAGTTAGGAAAGACCACAGGAATGTTCTCACTGGGAAAACCCCAGGGAGTCTATTAGAGCGATTAGTGGGGCCATCCCCAATCCATACAGGTGGAGGGTATATATACTAGGGCAATGTTGGATACTGGAGCACAGGTCACACTACTCTACCGAGATTTTTATGACCAGTACTTGAAGCACATTCCTCTATGTAAGTTGGAATAACTGTAGATCTGGGGAATCGGAACTGACAAGCGCCTGTATGATGGATACATTCCCATTAAGATCGCATTTGGGCCGGCAGAAACCAGGTAAGTGGAGAAGTTCGATACTCTGGCAGTGGTATGTCCTCGACCACCAGGGGCTTAACAGAAATCCATATTGATCGGAATGAACACTGACTCGATAAGGAGGTTGTTGTCATCAGTGATTGGAGAAGATGGTTCTGTGCCCAATTGGATTCACCCTAAATTGCTTCAATCTTGTCGATGAGTAGCCAGAGAACAGTGCCAATTCTAAGGGAGTGGGACGTCTGTGGAAACTGGAATCCAGGGATAGAGTGTTGCAGCCTGGAGAAGTCACTTACTTAAAGGCTACTGTAAAGCTGACCTGGGATCAACCCGGCCCTTTCATGATATTGGAGACTGACGAGCAGGCCAGAGCTGCTGGCATATACAGTTGTGTTCAAAATTATTCAACCCCCACTGAAATTGATTGTTTTGGTCGGTTTGACATTGATTATGATCATTCAGTCATCCTGCTTACAATTAAATCAAAGAGGCACGTGTAGGTCAGACAAATATAACATAACATTTATAATGAAATAACCACAAATGTCTTTTCTGAGCTCACATCATTATCAGTTTTATTCAACCCCCAAGTGACATTCAATCTTAGTACTTAGTACAACATCCTTTTACAGTTATAACAGCTTTTAAACGTGAAGCATAGCTTGACACAAGTGTCTTGCAGCGATCTACGGGTATCTTCGCCCATTCATCATGGGCAAAAGCCTCCAGTTCAGTCACATTCTTAGGCTTGCACACTGCAACTGCTTTCTTTAAGTCCCACCAGAGGTTCTCAATCGATTTAAGTCTGGTGACTGCGATGGCCACTTCAAAATGTTCCAGCCTTTAATCTGCAACCATGCTCTAGTGGACTTGGAGGTATGCTTGGGATCATTGTCCTGTTGAAAGGTCCAACGTCTTCCAAGCCTCAGGTTTGTGACGGACTGCATCACATTGTCATCCAATATCTCCTGGTACTGAAGAGAATTCATGGTACCTTGCACACGCTGAAGCTTCCCAGTACCTGCAGAAGCAAAACAGCCCCAAAGCATGATTGACCCCCCGCCATGCTTCACAGTAGGCAAGGTGTTCTTTTCTTCATAGGCCTTGTTCTTCCTCCTCCAAACATAGCGTTGATCCATGGGCCCAAACAGTTCTAATTTTGTTTCATCAGTCCACAGAACACTATCCCAAAACTTCTGTAGTTTGTCCACATGACTTTTGGCATACTGCAGTGGACTCTTCTTATTCTTTGGGGACAGTAAGGGGGTGCGCCTGGGAGTTCTGGCATGGAGGCCTTCATTACGCAGGGTGCGCCGTATTGTCTGAGCAGAAACTTCAGTACCCACATCTGACAAATCTTTTCTCAGTTCCTCAGCAGTCACACGGGGACTTTTCTCCACTCTACGCTTCAGGTAGTGCACAGCAGTCGAAGTCAGCATCTTCTTTCTGCCACGACCAGGTAGCGTTTCAACAGTGCCCTTTGCCTTGAATTTGCGAATGATGCTTCCTATGGTGTCTCTTGGTATGTTTAACATCTTTGCAATCTTCTTATAGCCATTGCCCTTCCTGTGAAGAGTAATCACCTGTTCTCTTGTCTTCCTGGACCATTCTCTTGACCTCACCATGTTTGTAACCACACCAGTAAATGTCTAGGAGAAGCAGAGTATCACAGTCATTTTAAAGCTGCCTAATTGGTGCTTATTAGGCTTTATTGCTGCTCCCTGATATCCACAGGTGTTTTCAATGCCTGATTGAAAATACTTCATTGAACCTCTGTTCTTCAGAGTGGTAGTCTTTAAGGGGTTGAATAATTATGTCAATGAAGAATTCACAAAAGAAACATTTACTACTGTATTACAAAACTAATTGATGTCATTTTAGTTGCATATGGTTCTTTAAGAAGTCCTTGTAGGATTTCATTCAGAATACAATTACAAATGTACACTAAATTCCCTAAAACCATTTACAGCATTGGGGGTTGAATAATTTTGAACACAACTGTAGATGGACCCTTAACTGGTCCCTACTAAGGCTTTGTCCTGAACTGGGAAGAAGGTGCCAATCAGTCTTCAGAACGTTATGGATAATCCAATCACCCTAGGGGCACGCAAGCTAGTGGGACGAGTGAGTGCGGCCATACCCATGCTCCCGGAAGGGGCGGTCTGAGAGGAAGAATGTCATAAGATGCAGAAGGAAATTCAGCACTGTACTGATGCTTTACGCCCTGTATGGTAGCGAAGGGTGAGAGAACAGCGGGCCAAGTGGGAAAAAATCTTTTTGAAAAACAATTTTGACGTGGGATGTGCCAAAAGTGCCCAGCATCAAATATGGTTGCAGGAAGATAGACCCTTTCGAGAGAGAGCTCAGAGGATCCCTCTCAATAATTTGGAAGACCTCCGGGAACAGTTGGCTGAGTTGAAGAGATAAGGGGTCATTCAAGAGTCCCAAAGCCCGTATGCATCTCCCATCCTGGTAGTGGGGAAGAAGAATGGATCATTGCGAATGTGCATTGATTATCGGACTCTAAATCAATGGACTGTTCCTGACCAGTATACAACCCCTCGCATTGAAGGTGCCTTACAGTGTCTCACTGGTGCCAAATGGTTCAGCGTACTAGACCTAAAGAGTGGGTACTACCAGATCCCCATGCATCCAGAGGATCGGGATAAGACATTCATCTGTCCCTTAGGATTCTTCTAATTCAACCGGGTGCCACAAGGACTGTCAGGGTCCTTCCAGCAGTTGATGGAAAGAACGACATGACGTGGGAGACATGAATCTAATCAAAGTACTAGTGTATCTAGATGATATCATTGTGTATGGAAAGACTTTGGAAGAGCATGAAGCTCAGTTGGAAAAGGTCTTTGAATGGCTCCATGAAGAGGGATTGAAATTGTCCCTGGAGAAGTGTCAGTTCTACAAAACTTCAGTCACCTACTTAAGCCACATTTTCTCTTCCAGAGGGGTAGCCACAGACCCAAAGAAGTTGCGACTCTGGAGCTCACAAGAAGGGCAAATTTGTGCAAGAACAGTAGACCCCCCCCCAATGTCAGGAGGCTTTCCGGCATCGAAAGAGAATCCTCACCGAAGCCCCAGTGTTGGCCTATGCTGACCCATCCAAGCCGCATGAACTTCATGGGTACTACCAGATCCCCATGCATCCAGATGATCAGGAGGAGACCGCATTCATCTGTCCCTTAGGATTCTTCTAATTCAACTGGATACCGCAAGGACTGTCAGGGACCCCAGCCATCTTTCAGCGGTTGATGGAAAGAACGGTGGGAGTCATGAATCTGATCAAATTACTAGTGTATCTAGGTGATATCATTGTGTTTGAAAAGACTTTGGAAGAGCATGAAGCCTGGTTGGAAAAGGTCTTTGAATGGCTCCATGAAGAGGGGTTGAAATTGTCCCCGGAGAAGTGTCAGTTCTAGAAAACTTCAGTCACCTACTTAGGCCAAGTTGTCTCTGCCAGAGGAGTAGCCACAGACCTGGGGAAGTTGGAGGTAGTCACCACGTGGCCCCGACCAAAGACTGTGACAGAGTTGAGATCTTACTTGGGATTCTGTTCCTAATACAGGAGATTTGTGGCAAGCTTTGCAAAGATCACTTGGCCCCTCAATGAACTGCTGCAGGTGGCTACAGGAGAAGGCAAAGAAGAGCCCAGGGGGAAGAAGTCTGGAGCTTGCAAGAAGGGCAAATCTGCGCAAGAACAGTGGACCCCCCAATGTGAGGAGGCTTTATAGCATTTGAAGAGAAGCCTCACCGAAACCCCAGTGTTGGCCTATGCTGACCCATCCAAGCCACATGAACTTCATGTGGATGTGAGCAGAGATGGACTGGGGGGAGTCCTCTACCAAGAACATGACGGATGACTCAGACCAGTGGCTTATGTGAGCTGTAGCCTAATCCCATCTGAGAAAAATTACCCCGTCCATAAACTAAAGTTCCTGGCTTTAAAATGGGCCGTGGTACCCTTCTATCAGCAGTCTTACCTCCCTGCTCCCTTGACATTCCCAGTAACTCATTAGTCCGAGACCCATTTTCAACTCAGTCTTTTATTTTTATGTATATCTCTGCCTCCCCTATCACTAGGATACTTCTAACCCCGCTTCCACTCCTCAGGCTGTATTAATGTATTTGGAATAAGGTTTCTAATGCTCTACTTTATGATTTATTCATGCCTCTCTAGTGCTTGCCATGCCCTGTACAAGTTGTTCTATATGGTTTGATTCTTCACTCTTATTTGTAACATTATGCTGGAATATGTTTATTTTTGTTTCAGCAGACTGGTTCATTTTGCATTGTACCTTGTTGTCAGCTTTCAATAGTCTTTTAAAACTAAAAAAAAAAAATAAATGGGCCGTGGTGGACAATTTGCAGGATTACCTTTAAGGAATCATGTTCGTGGTGAAGACGGACAATAATCCTTAAACCTATCTTCTATCCTCCGTGAAGTTGGACGCAACAGAGCATAGATGGTTGGCTGAAGGATTTCAGTTCAGTCTGAAGTATCGGTCTGGAGCTGGAAATCAAGATGCAGGTGCCCTATCTCGTAGGCCATACTGCCAAGAAAAGGGGTCAGAAGATTGGACTTATGTGACTGCAGAAGGGGTACAGGCCTTGTGTAAAGATAGGGATGGGCCCGATGTTCCAGTCAAATGTAAGTATGCATGCTTTGGCCAATCACAGCGCATTCTGCTGTGAGAGCCATGATTGGCCAAAGGCAGGGTGCCTTTGGCCAATCATGGCTGAGGGGGCTAAGTCCACGCCCCACATATATAAGGCCACTTCCACAGCGGCCGTATATAGTGTATATAATGTGGAAGAGATAGAGAGAGGTTAGGGAGTTTAGTTAGTGGATACTTGCAGTTAGTGTAGTATATATACAGAGTGTAGGCAGTGAGTGTAGTATATATACAGAGTGTAGGCAGTGTAATATATATTAAAGTGCAGGCAGCATAGAATATATATACATTCAGTGCTGGCAGTGTATTACTATATATATATATGCTATATATTACTCTATATATACAGATGCTCAATAGGGTTTAGGTCTGGAGACATGCTTGGGCAGTCCATCACCTTTACCTTCAGCTTCTTTAGCAAGACAGTGGTCATCTTGGAGGTGTGTTTGGGGTCTTTATCATGTTGAAATACTGCCCTGCGGTCCAGTTTCCAAAGGGAGAGGATCATGCTCTGCTTCAGTATGTCACAGTACATGTTAGCATTCATGGTTCCCTCAATGAACTCCCCATTCACACCTGAGACCTTGTAACACTAACGAGTCACATGACTTTGGGGAGGGAAAATTGCTAATTGGGCCCAATTTGGACATTTTCACTTAGGGGTGTACTCACTTTTGTTGCCATGGTTTAGGCATTAATACCTGGATGTTGAGTTATTTTGAGGAGACAGCAAATATACACTGTTATACAAGCTGTACACTCACTATTTTACATTTCTTCAGTGTTGTCACATGAAAAGATGGAATAAAATATTTACAGAAATGTGAGGGGTGTACTCACTTTTGTGAGATACTGTATGTAAAACACTGTGTACATTGATGGAGCTATATAAGTATTTGTAATAAATAAAATAAATAAATTGTTTACCTAGTCTCTGCTAAAGGAAATAATTACTGTTCAGACACTGATTCTGATAATCATGATATCGGTCACATCTTCAGAGTATTAAACATAGCTTTGTGTTGCAAGTCTGTTATTCACTTGAGATTGCCATATTGAAGGTTACTATACATTTTATAGTTTATGTTCCTTTAGTTATTCTCTAAGAAACAAAAAAAATGCAGAAACTAAAATCTAATTGATTGTGTAACTTGGCACACTGTTATTGTTTTGTGTACTGTCTTACTAAATAAGCATGACTTGTCACATTAATTCATGCTGCAGCAACATATCGTTCTTAATTGTTTATGAGTCACTGACTTGTGACTTCCCCTGTGGAAACGAAATACCACTATAATAAAATATTTTCTTAAGCTGGCAAAACATGCAAAAGGGTTTCAAAATCGATGTGGTTCCAGTAGAATACAGCATTGTTCCAAAATAAAATCTTGTATAATGTGGCATCCTCTAGGACAGTGGTTCTCAACTCCGGTCCTCGGGACCCACCAACAGGCCAAATGTTAAGTATTGCCTTGGGGAGATGCAGACTAGAATACTGCAATCACTGAGCAGTAAGTGATATCACCTGTCATGCATTTCAGTTATCCTGCAAACCTGGCCTGTTAGTGGGTCCCGAGGACCGGAGTTGAGAACCACTACTCTAGGAGGAACATGAGACGATAAGGAGAGACATGAGAATCTGGGTCACGCATGAAATCTCATTTCTCTTTATCATTCTTTACTAAGCAAAGCAGTATAGCTAAGAGTTCTTCAAAGCAATGGGTTACAGGATTCTTATTTCAGGGTGTACAGTATTCAGGTATTATTTCTAAGTAAAGTACATGTAAGTGCCCCCCTAATGATCGGAGGTAAATATGAAAGCACTGTAGGCTAAGGACTTACACAAAGGAAGCAATGACTTCTATTTTATTTGTAATGCCTGAGCCAGGCTGCAAAGCAGGGATAGGGCTTGTACTTTGATACATTTCAGGAGGGAAAGTGCAGAACTCTAGCCATCCTACCAGCTCCCCAACATGCATACAAGGTCCATACTACACTTCGCCCTCAGATAAGGACAGGAGCCGCATACTTGATATGTCTTTCCACAAAGCCTTGCTAATATCATTGTTATAGGCCAAGTACCTAAATTAACTTTACATTGCAGCTTTTGGAGCTTTCAGTGGCCCAGCTGCCCAGGAAGGGTGCACCATGAATCATTCTGACCACCCTACCATCAGAACTCACAGTCATCTGGCCACCACCGCTCCTGTGCTGAGATGGCTGTGTGTTACCACTAACCCAATATTAACGAAAAAAACCTTCAGGTCCCTTAATGGATGTACACTTAATAAAAGTATGTGGAGGAGTCGTAAGTACGTACCTAAAATACTAAGAAAGCAAAAAAAAACTTCACTATGACTCTAACGCCACAAGAAAGGTTGTTCATACCAGGGAGGAAAACATTATATTTTGAAATCCAAAAATTCAGAAACCGATGAAACTGTCAGACAGACATTAATAACATTTGATTTTAAAAATAATGCTAAATGTATTCATGTCCTGGACATAAAAAAAAGAAACATTAAAAAAAATCTAAATTTTATTTTTTGCCTACCCCTTTCTTCCCCCATCACGCACCTCCTCCTCCCTTTTTTTTTCTTTTTTTCCCATTCCCCTACTGTACAGCATGTTACTCCAACATTCATTGTGTTATCTCATGATATACAGTGACTTGAAAAAGTATTCATACCACTTGAAATTTTCCACATTTTGTCATGTTGCAAACAAAAACGTAAATGTTTTTATTGGGGTTTTATGTGATAGACCAACACAAAGTGGCACATAATTATGAAGTGGAAGGAAAATGATAAATGGTTTTCAAATTTTTTTTACAAATAAATAGCTGAAAATTGTGGCATGCATTTGTAGAACCTCCTTTCACTGCAAATACAATTTCATGTCTTTTTGGGGATGTCTCTACCAGCTTTGCACATCTAGAGAGTGAAGTTTGCCCATTCTTCTTTGCAAAATTGCTCCAGCTCTGTCAGATTGGATGGAGAGCGTCTGTGAACAGCAATTTTCAAGTCTTACCACAGATTCTCAATTGGATTTACATATGGACTTTGACTGGGCCATTCTAACACATGAATATGCTTTGTTCAAAACCATTCCATTGTAGCTTTGGCTGTATGTTTAGGGTTGTTGTCCTGCTGGAAGGTGAACCTTCGCCCCAGCCTCAAGTATTTTGCAGACTCTAACAGGTTTTCTTCTTAGTTAGGGTTATAAGAGTAAAGGGGGCTGAATAAAATTGCACGCCACACTTTGCAGATATTTATTTGTAAAAAATTTCAAAACCATTCATCATTTTCCTTCCACTTCACAATTATGTGCCACTTTGTGTTGGTCTATCAGATAAAATCCCAATAAAATAAATTTACGTATTTAGTTGTAACATGACAAAATGTGGAAAATTTCAAGGGGTGTGAATACTTTTTCTAGACACTGTATTATGTTTATGATAACACTATGTTGTTTCATTCCAATACTGTGAACATTTTTAATTTTTCTGTTATTAATAACAACCGGCCCATAGCCGATTGACAGCAACAGGGCGGTTTGTTAATCCTGGGAGGACGTACAGTGATGTCCTCCCAGAATCGCACTCCCACGCACCTCCTGGGGCGTACACCTGGGAGTATCCATGACCACCAGGTCCAGAGCACCCAGCTCTTCATGGATCGCGGTAAACGGCCACTCGCAGCGGCCCTTTAACCGTGATCGCTCTGTCAAATGACAGAGCGATGAGATGTAAACAAGCCAGCGGATATCCGGCTTGTCTCTTATCGGGACACTTATATCTGATCGGTGCAGTGTGAGAGGAGAGGGGAGAGATCAAATGCAGAAGTGCTGTGTGCAGGATCTATAGTGCCCACAGTGCTACAATGTGCCAGTCTGCATTCCCCATCCATCCATCCATGCTCAGTCATCCATCTTCATCCATGCTCATCTATCCAGACATGCTCAGTCAGCCATCTATTCGTCATCCTCATCCATTCGGCCATCCATCCATCATCCCCATCCATTCAGCCAAACATCCGTCATCCCCATCTGTTCAGGCATCCATCAGTCGTCCCCATCTGTTCAGCCATCCATCAGTCATCCCCATCCATGCTCAGCCATCCTATCCGTGCTCAGTCATCCCCATCCATGCTCAGTCATCCCCATCCATGCTCAGTCATCCCCATCCGTGCTCAGCCATCCCCATCCGTGCTCAGCCATCCCCATCTGTGCTCAGTCAATCCCATCCGTGCTCAGTCATCCCCATTCGTACCCAGCCTTCCCCATCTGTGCTCAGCCGTCCCCATCGTGCTCAGCCATCCCCGTCCATTCTCAGTCATCCCCATCCGTGCTCAGCCATCCTCATCCATGCTCAGCTATCCCCATCTGTACTCAGCCATCCTCATCCATGCTCAGCCACCCCCATCACTTCTCAGTCATCCCCATCCATGCTCAGCCATCCCCATCCGTGCTCAGCCATCCCCAGCCATGCTCAGCCCTCCCCATCCACGGCTCATTTATGCCTCATTCCTGCTCATCCATGCCATATCAGTTCTCATCCGTGCCACATTCATGCCACTACAATGACCATCAGTAACACTACAGTGCCCATCAGTGCCACTACAGTGCCCATCCGTGCCACTACAGTGCCTCACAATAGTGTAATGCAGAGATAAGCAATTAGTGGACCTCCAGCTGTTGCAAAACTACAAGTCCCATCATGCCTCTCCTCTGGGTGTCATGCTTGTGACTGTGAGAGTCTTGCTATGCCTCATGGGGCTTGTAGTTCTGCAACATCTGGAGGTCCGCTAATTGCACATCCCTGGGGTAATAGGTAGTCAAATTAGATTTAAAATGTATGCCCCTAGAACACCTGACGGTGCTCCCTGCATGTTGGGTCTGTATGTGGCCAGGCTGTGGAATAGTCTCACACATGTGGTATTGCCATACTCGGGACGAGTAGCAGAATATATTTTGGGGTGTAATTTCTGCCATGTACGTTTTATGTGTTAGAAATATTGTATAAATGGACAACTTTGTGTAAAAATGCGTATTCATTTTCTTTCTACATTTTCCAAAGACATGTGGAAAAAAATGACATGTTCAAAAGACTCATTATGCCTCCTAAAATATACATTGGGCTGTTTGCTTTCCAAAATGGGGTCATTTATTGGGCGTTTCCATTGTCCTGGTGCTCCAGGGCCTTCAAAATGCAAGAGGTAGTCAGGAAATTAGATGTGTAATTTATGTCCCTAGAACGCCTGATGGTGCTCCCTGCATGTTGTGCCTCTGTATGTGGCCAGGCTGTGTAAGAGTCTCACACAAGTGGTATTGCCATACTCAGGAGAGATAGTAGAATGTATTTTGGGGTGTAATTTATGGTATGCATATGCTGTGTGTGAGAAATAACCTGTTAATATGACAATTTCGTGAAAAAATCTTAATTTTGCAAAGAATTGTAGGTAAAAATTCCAACTTCATAAAACTCACCATTCCTCTTACTAAATATTTGGAATGTCTACTTTACAAAAAGGGGTAATTTGGGGGGTATTTGTACTTTCCTGGCTTGTTAGGGTCTCAAGAAATGAGATAGGCCAAGAGTACATCAGGTGTGATCAATTTTCAGTGATTGGCACCATAGCTTGTAGACTCTATAACCTTCACAAAGACCAAAAAATATGCACTTATTTGGGTTATTTTTACCAAAGATATGTAGCAGTATACATTTTGGCCAAAATTTATGAGGAAAAATTACTAATTTGCAAAATTTTATAACAGAAACAAAGAAAAATGCATTTTTTTTACAGAATGTCGGTCTTTTTTCATTTATAGCGCAAAAAATAAAAAAAAAACAGGGGTGATTAATTGCCACCAAAAGAAAACTATTTTTGAGGGAAAAAAAGGACAACAATTTCATATGGGTACAATGTTGCATGACTGAGTAATTGTCATTGAAAGTGTGAGAGCACTGAAAGCTGAAAATTGGTCTGGTTGTTAAGAGGGTTTAAGTGCCCAGTGGTCAAGCGGTTAATTTATTCATTTGTTACTGTTCTTGTTGAACATGCGTATATATGTTTTCCTTGCATTGTAAAACACTAAAATCTTTAAATAAAAGAATGTGTATAAAAAAAAAATGCTTGATTACGGATAAAAAAAAGAAATAGACCAACATCCCTATTTTTGATCATGATCATTCTGCTTCCACAATCTAAGCACTGAAATTATGATTTCTATAACTGATTCAGCTGCGGTGAGATAGCTTACCGCTGTAAAGCCTCATTGTTTTTCACCTTAATGCATTCTATCCCATCTCATTGGCTGAATTGATAGCAGGGGAGCCATTGGCTCCCGCTGCTGTATATCAAGTCCAGTGACACGGGGGGCGGGGCCGAGTCCCACTGTTGGTGCGAATGCACGCAAATTGCAGGACACGGGAGCGCGCCCGCACATGTGACCCCAGGGAAGCTCTCCCTGGCAGGTCACTCGATGCGGAGGAGAGCCTAAGAGCTCTGCTGGAGGAACCCTGAAGACGAGGTTCGGGGCCACTCTGTGAAAAACCATTGCACAGAGGAGGTAAGTATGACATGTTTGTTATTTTTTTTTAAATAAAAAATGAACCTTTACAATTGCTTTAACATACAGTCTAGTAGTTTGGCAGACAGGGACTGGATCATAGACGTGCGCACATAGGGTGGCAGGTGTGCCTGGGCACACCCTAATCACCCTGTACTGTGCAGATTCCCCCTGCTGTCTGGCTGCAGATAAAGGGACTGGGGAATCTCTGTTCTCAGTCTCTTTCTCTGTCTCGAAAGTGAGACATCAGGGGTCTGTTTACACTCCTGATATTTCACCAAAGCCCCCCAGCAGGGCTCCTAAAGAAAATTGTAAAAAAAAATAAAATAAGATATAATATTATAAAAAATAATAAAAAAACTACATTGTAAAAAGATAATAAACTACTGACACCGATCACTGCCCTACTGACACTGTCCTCTGCCCTTCGGACACACACATATATATATATATATATATATATATATATATATATATATATATACACACTAATGCAATAGGCTGCGCACACCTATGGACTGGATCCAACAGACAGTGACATCTTGCAGATCATCGAAAGCTTTAATCCAAAAAAGATCATAACAGATGAACATTAGATACCGTAGGTCAAAAAATCATAGTGTGTTTAGCTCCAGCAGAATACAGCACATGTAATGAATGGAGGTGAAGAAGAAAAAGGGTGGGACTAACTACATAGAGCATCCGCTAGCTACAGAGAGAGGTATCTTCTATCTAAGTTTAGGCTCCTTATTTATTTTACACCATATTTTACATATCACCATATTCACTTCCTCTCCCATGGGGAGGCTTGGAATCCACTCAACCTTTTGGGATGTCCTGATTGGATCACCTAAATGAGGCGTGGAACGCACGCCGGCGGCGCCATCTTGGTTGGTGGACATGGACACCCATGTAGTGGGAGGAGCTTTTGATTGTCATTTGGAATGAAATGTTATACATTTTGGCATTGTTCTGGGGGGGGGGGACACCCCAGAAGACGTCCTATTGGTAACGAAACCCGTTGGGTTTTGTGATCCCCTTGAACAATGCTATAGACATTGAGGATGATGAGTTCATGTATAGTGCATTGTATGTAAGTTGCTACACCGTTTTTAAATACATTTCATAAGGATTTTATGCTATGGCGAGATTTTGTTTTCTTGCATGGATGGTTGAGCCATTGTGATGCTTCATCTGTGGTGACCTGAAGATTGGACTCCCGGTGCCAACTATCTATATTGAATCTAACAATCCATATCTCTGAGGCGGAAATCCAGTCCAGCCTACTGGATATGCTTTCTCTTAAAGAGTCAGCTTTATGCTGATTACTACCGGTTTCCGGTAAGTGTTTATTGCACCTGGCGGTGGATCACATTGACGCACCTGATTGGAGTCATCTGCACACCTGTGAAGATTCAAAATCGTTATTCACTGTATTGCTCACTGTCTGGGACTTGTCATTCACCTGTCTCCCTACCTTCTATCTATATGAACTGTCCGGGTTGGAATTCAGTATATAATATTGGATACTTCTCGACTTCTAGTGGGTTTGGTTTATCCTGATGTGTTTAGCCATATTTTTGCCTACTGGCATCTTAGGCTGGAACTGAGTATACCAACCCTATCTAGCACCAAGTGCGCTTTATTTTCCATTGTGTGCTTGTTAGCCTATGTTTGCTGATTTGTCCCTTGAAGAATCAGTATATTATCTATTATGTTTGGTTGTTCAATTTATAGATAGCGCTGCGCTATTGTTGTTTTAACTAATATGCTGGTTGTCTTGGTGTTGTGCTGGCAGCTGTCTTAAGCTTGATCGAGTGAGCGCAGTAATTTTACTTCTACATACACATAGAACTGTTTTTTTTTGGTTGTGTATGTAGCACAACACTATCTTGCTGCCTGTGTAAGTGAAAAGAGTCTACAGGAGGTCCCCTAGTTACAAACATCCGTCTTACGAACGACTCCTACTTACAAACGGAGGGAGGCGAGAGGAAGTGAGAGGAAATCTCCCCCTAGGAAGGGAAATTCACTCCTGTAAGAGTTATTATGGGAAAAAGGTGTCTCCACTGAAGCTTTATCACCAAGGTTTGTTTCCACAACAACCCAAATTTTTCAAAATCCAATTATCATTGGGACAGGAAGTGAGGTGAAATCTTCTGAACAGAAACATAGACAGCAAAACAAACATTGCAGGGGTGTTACCCCTTCCCTATGCTATCCAAAAAGCTTAACCACGTACCAACCAAGCCTGTTTCTTGAATTCTGTGCTTACCAGTTAAAAACAGTTTTTTTTTTGCTATAAAATTACTTAGAACCCCCAAACATTATATTTTATTTTCCTAACACCCTAGAGAATAAAATGGTGGTCATTGAAAAATTTTATGTCACACCATATTTGTGCAACGGTCTTACAAGCGTGCTTTTTTTTTAATAAATTCAGTTTTTTTAGTTAAAAAATAAGAAAACAGTAAAGTTAGGCCAATTTTTTTCCATATTGTGAAAGATAATGTTATGTCGAGTAAAATGATACCCAACATGTCATGCGTCAAAATAGCGTCCGCTCGCGGAACGGCGATAAACTTTGCAAATTAAAAATCTCCATTGGCGACATTTAAAAAATTCTACAGGTTAGCAGTTTTGTGTTACAGAGGAGGTCTAGTGCTAAAATTGTTGCTCTCACTCTAACGATCGTGGCGATACCTCACATGTGTGGTTTGAACACCGTTTTCATATGTGGGCGGGACTTACATATGCGTTCGCTTCTGCGCGCGAGATCGGCGGGACGGAGCGCTTTAAATTTTTTTTTTTTTTTAATTATTTATTTTTCTTTCTACTTTTTATTTTTACACTGTTCTTTTTTTAAAAAAAATTGATCACTTTTATTCCTATTACAAGAAATGTAAACATTCCTTGTAATAGAAAAAAGCATGACAGGTCCTCTTAAATATGAGATCTGGGGTCAAAAAGTCCTCAGATCTCATATTTACACTCAAATGCAAAGAAAAAAAAATCTGAAAAAAGTGACAGAACAAAAAAAAAAAAAAAACGGGCCCTTTAAAACCGTTGGGCGGACGTCATTTCTGACGTCATTTCCGCCTGGCCGTGTTATGGAGCCGAGTGAGCGGCTTCAGCCGCTCAGTCGGCTCACAGACACTGGGGGGAGAGGATCGGATCATCTCCAGCGCTGCCGGCGGATTCGGTAAGCGACGGAGATGACCGGAAAGAGGCAGGAGGCACCTCTCCCGCCGCTGATAAAAGTGATCTTGCGGCGAATCCGCCGCTAAGACCACTTTTATCTTGCAGGGAATCGCCTGCTGAAAAAGGCACCATTCAGATATCACCACTCAAACCCAAGGACGTCATATGACGTCTGCCGGTACGGAAGTGGTTAAAGAGGAAGTAAACCCAGATTGGGCTTACTTCCTCTATATTGCCCTGTAAACTAAAAGCATAATGGGCTACTATGCATCGCCACTATCACTACTATGTGCCACTTACCTGCAAACTAAGCCTGCGGCGTCCATCTTCTGCCCCTCTTCCTTCCAGGGCCACGACTGCATGCGCGCGGGAGCCTCCAGTCATGGCACAGGGTCAGTGGAGAAACGGCACGGCTCATGCAAAACACTGCATATCTCCTGAACCATGCAGGTTTGGGAGATATGCAGGGTACCTACAGGTAAGCCTTATTCTAGGCTTACCTGTAGGTTAAAGTGGTTGTCACAGGTTGACAACCACTTTAACAAATATTTTTTTTGGCTGAAGCTACACTTAAAAAATGTACCTGTTCCGACATACAAACAAACTCAACTTAACCACTTGACAACTGGGCACTTAAACCCCCTTAACAACCAGACCAATTTTCAGCTTTCAGCGCTCTCACACTTTGAATGAGAATTAGTCATGCAACACTGTACCAATATGAAATTTACGTCCTTTTTTTCAAACAAATAGAGCTTTCTTTTGGTGGTATTTAATCACCGCTGGGTTTTTTATTTTTTGCGCTATAATTATAAAAAGACCGAAAAATTTGTAAAAAAATGAATTTTTCTTCGTTTCTGTTATAAAATTTAGCAGATTAGTAATTTTTCTTCATAAATTTTGGCCTAAATTTATACTGCTACATATCTTTGATAAAAAAAAACTAATTTGTGTATATTATTTGGTCCTTGTGTAAGTTATAGAGTCTACAAGCTATGGTGCCAATCACTGAAAATTGATCACTCCTGATCACACCTGATGTACTGACCACCTATCTCATTTCTTGAGACCCTAACAAGCCAGGAAAGTAAAATACCCCCCAAATGACTCCTTTTTGGAAAGTAGACATTCCAAGGTATTTAGTAAGAGGCATGGTGAGTTTTTTGAAGTCTTCATTTTTTTCCCACAATTCTTTGCAAAACTACATTTTCTTTTTTTCACAAAATTGTCATATTTCCAGGTTATTTCTCTCACATGGCATGTGCATACCAAACGTTGCACCCCAAAATACATTCTGCTACTCCTCCTGAGTATGGCGATACCACATGTGTGAGACTTTTACACAGCCTGGCCACATACAGAGGCCTAACATTGAAGTAGCACTGAGTGTGTACACCATAGCGGTATGAGTCCTCCTCATCGTCTTACATAAAACCCCACGTTGCAAACCATACGTGTACGGTACACTCTCTTTATTGGACCTTTATACTGTTAAAACACTTTTTTTCTTTTACATCAAAACGTTTCTTAACACCCTTTTTTTACTTCTGAAGTTTTTTGAGTGGTACGGAGAATGATTTATGGAACCTTACAGATGAAAGGTTTTTCCTCAGTAAACCCCCCATAAAATGAAAGGACCGAACAATCCCAGAGTTCTTTACTCTATCCACCAGTCATGTAGTCCACACTAGTCCTCAC
>BLSH010506231.1:187332-204950 GCA_018402905.1 Glandirana rugosa | reverse complement strand
AAAAGACCTACTTCTTTTGCAGGGACGTGGTCAGCGACAGCGAACTGAATTGTCCATGCAGCAGGCAGGAATATTGTTCATAGTCAGTACAGGCAGGGTCCATATACAGTCCAGGTAGAGATAATGCCAGCAGTGCCAAAATATTGGTCCTGGTAGTAGGCAGAAACATGGTCCATAATACAGGTAGCAGGCCAGGAAAGAATGGGGATAGGGGTAGAGGCTTCTCCCACCCAAAGCTCTATGAAGCCTCCGAGTCTCCAGACCCTAATCTGGGAATGAGAAAACAAAAACAGTTTTCTTCATCCAGAAAAACAAATTCTGGAGCCCCTCACATATGTGAGACCCCTGTGTTATGAATCCCACTACTCCAGGGTAAAAGATCAGTCCAAGAGGCAGGCAAAAAACGTGGTCAAACAGTCCAGGGTCATTTCCAGAGCAGGCAGAGGTAGGTACAGTTCAGCATTAGGCAGAAGTGTGGTCGTATAACAGGCCAGGGTCAGTTCCAGAGCAGGCAGTGGTAGGTACAGTTCTCCATTAGGCAGAAGCGTGGTCATATAACATTCCAGGGTCAGTTCCAGAGCAGGCAGTGGTAGGTACAGTTCTTCATCAGGCAGAAGCGTGGTCGTATAACAGGCCAGGGTCAGTTCCGAAGAAGGCAGAGGTATTTTTAGCGTGAGGCAGAAGCGTGGTCGTATAGCAAGGCAGGGTCAGTTCCGGGGAAGGCAGCAGTATGTACAGTGCAGTGCCATAAGGGGTGTGGAAGTAAATGGAAATTACGTTTACCATACTTCACTAATAATGTAGAGAAGTATGGTAACGGCGGAAACAATTACCTATACAGAGGCCCGGTTGGGAAGGGCATCGGGGACAAAAATATGAGGTGTCTTTTCTAATTCCTGCTTTGGTGCACACCCGGCATCTCTTTTGACGTCTACGGCCTGATTCAGTGTGGGGGATTTTCTCAGGAAAGCGCCGTTCCTGGAGTCTGCTTATTACATCAGATCGAATGCTTTCTGGCGGGCCTTCAGGGTATATTAGGGCGTTGATGACTTCTTCCTGGTAACAAAAATAGGGTACGGGGTTTTCAGTAGATTTTTGGTAAATGATGAAAGAATTGTACATGGCCAATTAGAAAAAATAAATGGATACTTTTTTGTACCAATGCCGGGATTTTCTGGTGGGTAGATATGGCTCGATCATCTGATCATTGAAGTCCACTCCCCCCATGAACAGATTGTAATCATAGATGCAGGCAGGTTTCCGAATTGGGCCATCTCTTCTGGGGACATCCACGTATGTGTCATCATGAATTGTGGACAGCATGTGTACAATTCGTCTGTCCCTCCACTTGACAGCCAACAGCTCTTCGTTCCGCAAAGATGTCGCCTCCCCTTTTCTTAGCCTTTCATTGGCGAGCCTTTGCGGGAACCCCTTTCTGTTGGTTCGGACTGTACCACATGCTGGAGTCTTCATTCTGTAGAGATTGCGGAAGAGGGGCAAGCTGGTGTAGAAGTTATCCACGTAAAGATGGTAACCCTTCCCGAGGAGTGGATAAATGAGCTCCCAGACAACTTTTCCGCTGGTGCCAATGTAATCCGGACATTCACAGGGATGTAGCTGGGAGTCCTTCCCTTCATAAACCAAGAAGGCATAAACGTAGCCCGTGACCCTGTCACAAAGCTTGTACAGCTTAACCCCATACCGGGCCCTTTTACTGGGTATAAATTGTTTGATGGACAGCTTGCCAGAGAATTTAATAAGGGACTCATCAATACAGATGTTTTGCTCGGGGGTATATAGCTGGGAAAATTTTTCTGAGAAATAATTTAGAAGGGGGCGAATTTTGAATAGTTTGTCAAAAGATGGGTCGTTTGTGGGAGGGCACTGAGCGTTGTCATTATAGTGGAGGAACCGGAGAATCATTAAGTATCTGGACCTTGGCATAATGGAGGAAAAAATTGGCATATGATGGATGGGTTTGGTGGACCAATAGGCATATAAATTGGTTTTTTTTGAGAGTCCCATGTTAAAAGTGAGGCCTAAAAATATTTTGAATTCCTCCACAGTAACAGCTCTCCATTCAAAGGGACGGGCATAGCTAGAATGTGGGTTACTTTCAATGAACTGCTGGGCATAAAGGTTACACTGGGCCACAAAAGAAGAAAGAAAGTCCTCAGTAAAAAGTCAATTAAAAAAATCAATCAGGGCAAAATTATCGGTGTTGACCTGGACACCTGGCTGGGCGGTGAAAGGGGGGACGTTTGATGCTCCGGAATTGGATGGAAGCCACAGGGGGTTCTGAAGGGCAAAGGGAAGGCTGGCATGGGCACTTTGGGGCTGAGTTGACACCCCACTTGTGCTTGGAAGTGGTCTCCTGGATGGCACTGCTCTGGAGGTGGATGGCACTGCTCTGGAGGTGGATGGCACTGCTGTGCTTGTAGTAGCCTCCTCACCAGAACGTCTTCTTTTTGTGGGCACACCTTCCTCTTCATCCGTGGATTCGGTAGAAGACCCACTACTTGGGAAGGGGTCATACTCAGAAAATGAATCGGACCCAGACCCAGACTCAGACTCAGAGAGCTCCCCGATGCTCTCGTCGCTCAGGCTAAGGATGCGGTAAGCCTCCTCGGTGGTGAATAATTTTTTTGCCATACTGGTGGCTGTGTTGGATAGGGGCAATGCAGCTGCACTGATGAGCACTCACTTATGGGCACAGGTGGCACTGATGGGCACAGGTGGCACTGATGAGCACAGGTGGCACTGATGGGCACAGGTGGCACTGATGATCACTGTAGTGGCACTGATGGGCACAGGTGGCACTGATGAGCACAGGTGGCACTGATGGGCACAGGTGGCACTAATGGGCACAGGTGGCACTGATGATCACTGTAGTGGCACTGATGGGCACAGGTGGTACTGATGGGCACAGGTGGCACTGATGGGCACAGGTGGCACTGATTGGCACAGGAGGCACTGTAGTTGCACTGATAGCACAGGTGAGCGCTGTAGTGGCACTGATAGCACCGATGGGCACAGACAGGCACCGATGGGCACATACAGGCACCGATGGGCACAGGCGGGCACCGATGGCACCGATGGGCACAGTAGTGGCGCAGATTATCACTGTAGTGGCACTGATGGGCACAGGTGGCACTGATGGGCACTGTAGTGGCACAGATGAACACTGTAGTGGCACTGATGTGGCTCTGTAGAGGCACTGATGGCACTGTAGGGCACTGATGTGGCACTGGTGGCACAGGTGGCACTGATGTGGCTCTGTAGCAGTACAGGCGGCACTGATGTGACTTTGTAGGTGCACAGATGGCACAGATGTGGCACAGATGTGGCACAGATGACCAAAGTGGGCAACAATGTGGCACTGTTGGGCACTGTGGGGCACTGTTGGGCACTGCTGGGCACTTCAGGCAACTTCTGGGCACAATAAAATTGTGATTTACTCACTGTAGAAGGCTCAAGCTCTCTCTCTCTCCTCACACACTGCAGCGGTGTGAGGAGAGGAGGGAGATGAACCTTTGTTGAACTCTCTATGTTTACATTGTGATCGCTCCATGATTGGATGGAGCGATCACGTGGTAAACGGCCGCCGCTATTGGCCGTTTACCGCGATCTGTGTCCCGTCGGGTCCCCTGAAGCCGGCGAGCACCGACAGTCCCATGTGCGCGCCCCGCAGGGCGCGCGGGACCCGCGATTCTGGGAAGACGTCAATAGACATCCTCCCAGAATTAAGCAACCGCCCTGTAGATGTCTTTTGTCTATAGGGCGGTTGTTAAGTGGTTAAGAACAAACCTACAGTCCCTATCTTGTTTGTAGCCCGGGGACTGCCTGTATTTCAAATTTTAGAAGCTCAGCAATTTCAGCAGCTAATGTGGCTGCAAGGAGCCCAAGTCTTGGAATAGTATGTGCTAGTTTTAGGGTCAGCTTGGTCCTACAGATGACAAAACCTGCACTTACTTTGTCTCTGGGATCTATAACTTTGAGGTAAACTACCACAGTTATTGCTTTAACCACTTCAGCCCCGGAAGGATTTCCAGCTTTAGGACCGGAGCCCTTTTTGCGATTCGGCACTGCGTTGCTTTAACTGACAATTGCGCGGTCGTGCGACGTTGTACCCAAACGAAATTTCCGTCCTTTTTTTCCCACAAATAGAGCTTTCTTTTGGTGGTATTTGATCACCGCTGCGTCATTTCTGATCGCCGCTATAAACAAAAGAAGAGCGACAATTTTGCAAAAAAACCCAAATTTCTTACTTTTTCCTAAAATACAAATCCAAAAAAAAAAATATAAAAAAACATTTTTTTTCACCGTTTTTGGCCGATTTATATTCTTCCTCATATTTGCGATAAAAAAAATCGGCAATCGGCGTTTATTGATTGGTTTGCGCAAAAGTGGTCGCGTTTACGGATGATGAGAATTCATTTTTGGGGTTTTTAATTTTTTTTTATTTTTTACTAATAATGGCGGTGATCTGCGATTTTTAGCGGTACTGCGATATTGCGGCGGACATGTCGGACCATTTTGACACTTTTTTGGGACCATTGGCATTTATACAGCGATCAGTGCTATAAAAATGCACTGATTACTGTGTAAATGCCATTGGCAGTGAAGGGGTTAACCTGCAGGGGGCACTCTAAGGGTTAACTGTGTTCTCTGGGCGTGTTCTTACTGTATGGGGGACTGCCTATCTGGGGAAGGGAAGTGGTCACAGCCTTCACGTAAAGGAAGGCTGTGATCACAGCCCTTCCCCCTCACACAGAGCGGAGGTCCGTGTTTACATACACGGACCTCCGCTCATTCGCTCCGGGGGGGCCATCGCGGGTAGCCGGCGGCAATTGAAGCCGCCGCACCCGCTCCCTGGCCCCCCTGGACACAGTGAGCGCGGGGGCGCGCCTCCGGCGGCGGCGCGCGCGCTCACTAAACTCGTTCCCGCAGCTGCCGTTGTATGACGGCGATTTGCGGGAACGAGCCACTTTGCCGCCGTCAGATGCCGATCGGCGGTCGGCAAGTGGTTAATAGCAGCATGATCCAATTTGCTTCAGCAGGGGAAAAAAATCCTTCCTAATCCCCCAAAAGGCAATCGCATATTCCCTGTATTAACTTTACCTATAAATATTAGTATTTGTTATATTATATGCATTTAGAAAAGAATCCAGGTCGTTCTTAAAACAATCTAACCTGAGCTGGCCAGAACCATCTCCTAAGGGAGTCTATTTCACATCTTCACAGCTCTTAATGTGAAGAAGCCTTATCATATTTGGAGATTAAATTTCTTTTCCTCCAGATGTAAAGAGTGCCGCGTTGTCCTCTGTGATGACCTTAGAGTTAATAACTCAACACCAAGTTCACTATAACACTTATGTATTTATACATGTTGATAATAACCCCCCCCCCCCTTAATCTCCTCTTTTTAAGAGAAAATTAACTCAGTTCAGCTAATCTTTCCTCATAGTTGAGCTCTTCCATACCTCTTATCAGTTTGGTTGCCCTTCTCTGCACTTTCTCCAGTTCCCCGATATCCTTTTTGTGAACTGGTGCCCAAAACTGAACTGCATATTCCAGATGAGGTCTTACTAATGATTTGCACAGGGGCAAAATGATATCTTGCTCTCTGCAATCCATACTTCTTTTAATAATACAAAGCATTTAGCTTGCTTTGGAAACTGCAGCTTGGCATTGCATGTTATTATTAAGCTGGTCTACCAGAACACCCAGATTCAGATGCTTTTCCACCATTGATTCCCCTAGTTGTACTCCCCCTAGTAAAGTTGGGCAAACAGTTGGAGCCGGTGAACATCCCGCCAAGCGCCCCACAATGCACTGCACGCTGACAGCTGAATGAAAAAAAAAACATTGCCAGCAATAGAAAAAAGTGAAAAAGAAAAAACGGCCTGGGGGTCCCCCTAATCCATACCAAGCCTCGTCTGGATTTTAAGGGGACCCTCATGGCAAAATGTGGACCCAACAAAAAAAAAAGCGCCCCACCCGTGACAAAGGCTAACCATTGAATACCTGCTCTGCCATTTGACAGTTCTAAAATAGGTAAAGGGTAGGGGGCACCTGGTGATGTCAGTAGCATGCATCGGTTGGTGACGTCACATGGGAGTGGTGCAAATGTGAAAATAGTGGGAAGATTATTCTGCCATATTTGGCCACATCCTGTGTAATTATAGAAAATAGGGAATTACCCTCACAAAATATGGGACTTTAAAGGCTCAAAGAGTGATCATGAAATGTTAAAAAAGTTGTAGATTTATTAGTAGAACACAAAACATTAATTGTGTGTACAGTTAAAAGTGAAAAAAGCCATTACATCATAAAAACGGGGGTTACACAGTTTGCTCATGGCGATAACGCCCAATGATACTAATACAATACACATTCAGGGGCTACAAGAGCCAATCTCAGCGCATTTCAGAGTTCTGAGACTCCTTCTTCAGGGAAATCCCTGTATGTGCTGTTGACAGGATAGACTGTCCCCACATAATTCGGTGCAGACCGTTGCACTATACTAATGGAAGGGATAGGTTAAAAGGTAGAGGTCATAGAGCCATGTAGGCTGAGTGGAAACAAAAGTGACCTGGGCGGGTCTCGTTAGGCAAGCACTGGAACCCCTCAAAATATCAATGTCCACATTATGCTGCACAGGGGGTATGGTCAGTATATATTGCAAAGAGAGTTTGTATCTTTATACAGTATTGTGCAATTTACTTTATCCACCCTGTGCAGACCAGTGGGATCACATAAGGGTCTTGTATGCCATTTTTAAAAAAAACTGTTGGTGTGGAGTTCCCCTTAAAACCATACCAGACCCAAAGGGCCTGGTATGGATTGGGGGGACCCCACAACGTTTTTTTTTAAACATTTTTGTATTGCCAGCAATTTAAATGTAATTTTATATCAGTTTTGCTGTAGCAGGTTCTATACACGGTACAGATGCGCCACTTTACCGGCAGACCAAGGGGACCAAGGAATATTTCATTTTTATTGTTTCACTTTAAGCATCATTAAAATCACTGCTCCTGTAAAAACGATCTTTAAAATCCCAGGGCATAGCCAGGATCCCATACCCTTTTTATGGACACTTTACATTTATCAAAATTAAACCTCATTTGCCACATAGTTGCCAAATTAAACAGTGCATTTAGGTTGGTTTGTAAGTTGGAAAGGTAATGTAAGGACGTTATTTCCCTGCATAGCTTGGTGTCAACTGCAAAGACTGAAATGTTACTTTTAATCCCAGACACTAAATCATTTATACATATAGAAGAAAAAGCATTTTATAAACAACACTTTTTAGAGCACTGGCACTTTGTGGAACATTTAATTTGGCATAATTTTGGATTATTTAAGTTTACATGGACTTGGTTCATATGTTAATCTTAAATTTTATTGGGTAAGCGTAATTTTTATGGAATTTTTATGGAATTCTAGCATTAAACCTCCTCTGTGAATGTAAGGTGGTAATCTGTAAAGGCTTTTAAAGCGTCTCCTAAGGATAGTAAAATTTACCTTGTTTGTCGTCGTTGCCCAGGCACGCGCAATTTTAAAGCATTACATGTTGAGTTTCTATTTACTCAGCATAACATCATAGTTTATATTTTAAAATAATTTAGATTACATGTTGTGTTTGTATTTTTTTGCATTAAAATTTTAAAAAAGTGTATTTTTTCCAATAAAAATAGAGTTTGAAAAACTGCTACACAAATACTGTGTGCCATAAAAAATTGCAAAACTCACCAATTTATTCTCTATCGCCTCTGCTTTAAAAATGTATAATGTTTAGGGGTTCTAATTTTCTTGCAAAAAATGCTGATTGTTACATGTAAACAAAAAGTGCCAGAAAAGGGCTGGAGTTCAAATGTTTGTTTTTTTTCTAGCAAAAACTCATCTACTGTATGTGGTCTTTTATTAAACTCTCCAGTATCTTCCCGAATATAAAAGTTAAACCAACAGGACGATAGTTACTTGGTAAAGACTTTGACCCCTTTTTAAATATAGGCACCACATTGGCCCTACGCCAATCCAGTGGTACTATGCCAGTCATTAAAGAGCCCCAAAAAATTAGAAACAATGGCTTTGAAATGACAGAGCTCAGCTCTTTTAGGACCCATGGGTATATTCCAGGTGCTTTATTCACCTTTATTCTATCTAAATATTTCTGGACCATATTCATTTTGAGCTATAGTGGCAAATTGTGGGGCTGTGTCAATATCATCCCTAATTTGGACATGAGCCTCCCCATGCTCCTTTGTATACACAGAGCTGAAGAAGGTATTTAATAAATTTGCCTACTCTTTGTCCCCAGTCACCCACTGCAGATTATTTTGTAAAGGGCCTGCATACTCAGACCTCAAACCATATTTATTATTAATATATTTTTAGGGTTTGTCCTACTCTCTTTTGCAATCTGTAGTTCATTTTGAATTTTTGCGGCCTTGATTTTCTTTTTACATATTCTGGAAACATAGAAAAGTGACAGCAGAAAAAGAGGAGTCCATCGAATCTGCCCGTTTTTTTACTTTTTCTTTTTTTTTCTGTTATATTCTTTGTAACATTTTAATGATGATAGTGTTCCTTCATTTTTGTATTTTTTAAAAGCTCATGGATCTCTTTTCTGGTGGCATTCATTAGGGATACAGAAAGCACAGAATATGAAGTTGTTCTAGTGCTTTCAGGGGCTCTTTCCATGATTCTCATCTTATTTGTTTCTCTCTGGGTAATGGAGTATCCCAATCTGTGTTTTCAGAAGTAAATTGTTTTACAAGTATCTTACCCTGAGTGGTAAAGGGTGCTATGAAACCCAGAGGGTTATAGATGCTGTTCACAACAGACAAAACTAGTCATTTCTTGAAGAGCTAGTCACAAGTTGATATTTGAAATGTGAATGTGTCTTGCTTGACATCCCAATGCAATCCAAGACTACACTGCATAGGCGTGCACACATAGGGTGGCAGGTGTGCCTGGGCACACTCTAATCACCCTGTACTGTGCAGATTCCCCCTACTGCCTGGCTGCAAATAAAGGGACTGGGGAATCTCTGTCCTCAGTCTCTTTCTCTGTCTCGAAGGTGAGACATTGTAAACAAAATAATAAAATATAATATTGTAAAAAATAATAAAAAAACACAATTGTAAAAAGATAAATAAAATTAAATTAAAATTAACTACTGACACAGATCTCTGCCCTACTGACACCATCCTCTGCCCTTCGGACATATATACACACACTCATGTTTGTTTGCGCTTTGTGGGGCACACCCTAATGCAATAGGCTACGCACACCTATGCTACATTGTGTAAGGGAGAGATCCGTTCCTAGCTCAAATACCTTTACACTAACAGCATGGTCATCAGAAGGAAAAGCTTTTGTTACTTTGGGGTCGATTCACTGACGTTTACCACATATGATAAGGGTATCATGTTACTCATTTGCATAAATTATCACATGCGGTAAACTAAGTCAAATTCACAAAAAAAAATTATGCGGTATTTACCGAAAAAAAAAAAGTGCCGTAAATACCGCATAAAAAGCTCTTAAGTCCAATTCAAAAACAGACCAGCGCATTAAAAAGCATGCAATAATTTAGTTTAGCTGGTGTTATCACATACGGTATTTGTCAAGAAACAGCCTGGGGTTGGGGGAAGCCAGCCGCCGCATCCTTAACAACCGATCACTCCCCGCCCACAGCTGATGACGGTCCCCCCCCAGTCCATACCAGGCCCACCCAAAGCACCTTGTCCCCATGGGTACATTGTACCCATTCACCAAAAAATGCACCAAAAAGTAAAGCATAAAAAGCTCTTAAGTCCAATTCACAATTGGACCAGAGCATTAAAAAGCATGAGATAATTACCCCTCGGGTTTAGCTAGGGGTAGCACATGCAGTATTTGTCAAAAAACAGCCTAGGGTCGGGAGACCCTCAGGGTATTTTTGACAAATAGCTGGTTGCTAAACAGAGGGCCGGGAAGCCGGCTGCCGCATCCTTAACAGCCGAAAACTCATCAGCTGTCAGCGGGCTTCCTCGCTGACAGCTGATTTTTTTAAAAAAAAAGCAGACATTTAAAAAGTATGAAAAAAACGGCATGGGGTCCCTCCCAGTCCATACCAGGCCCACCTCAAAGCACCTTGTCCCCATGTTGATGGGGACAAGGGCCTCATCCCCACAACCGTGGTTGGTGGTTGTGGGAATCTGCGGGCAGTGGGCTAATCGGAATCTAGGAAGCCCCTTTTAAGAAAGGGGCCCCCAGATCCCGCCCCCCCGAGTATCGGGTACATCGTACCCATTCACCAAAAAGTGTAAGGTAATAACAACATACACACAGTTTTTGACAATTCTTTTATTAAAAAAAAAAATAGTGCCCACAATATAAATCTACCATTCATCATGCTGCCCACCAGACCTGAAAAAGAAAAACTAAGGCTGGCTGCCTACTGCAGGCTCCGCCATCTGATATTTCTTATATAGGTAAGAGGCGGGTCCACCTGGCTATGTCACCTGGCGGCCCCGCCCCTTGTGACGTCACGGACCGATGCATGCTGGGTTGGTGATCTCACACGGGGCGGGGCCACCAGGTGACATAGCCAGGTGGCCCCGCCCCTTACCTATATAAGAAATGTCAGACGGCAGAGCCTGCAATAGGCAGCTAGCCTTCACCGAAGGCGGGAGCTTCTTTGTTATTTTTTCTTTTTCAGGTCTGGCATGATGGGCAGTGGATTTACATCGTGGGACACTATTTTTTTAATTTTTAATAAAAGAACGTCAAAAACTGTGTGTGTTTTTATTACCTTGTGACACTTTTTTGATGAATGGGTAGGGGTATGAGGGGGGGCGGGATCTGGGAGTCCCCTTCTTAAAGGGGGCTTCCAGATTCCGATTAACCAACTGCCCACAGACCCCCACAACCACTGGCCATGGTTGTGGGGATGAGGCCTTTGTCCTCATCAACATGTGGACATGGGGCTTTGGGGTGGGAGGGCATAGCCCCCTAAACTCACAGAAAGAGAAAAAGGGAAGAAAGGAAACTTTATTTTCTTACTTGTACCTTGATCCAAGTGCTGCACATTTTTCCTGTATGCGATAAGGTAACTTGGAGACTATTGAGTTACGGGGTCCGTAAGCAGTATCTAGGTAACTGAGGCCGAGTAGGTGGATATCAGCCTTGACGGGTTGAAGCTCCAGGTAAAGGTCACTGAACTTATGATACTTTAGATTGTCTGTGCTGGATATTTTTGGGAAGCTTTGCAACCTTTTAAATAAAGCATCCACAATGGCTTCTGGGCTGCCAAAGATGCACTCAAGTCTGTCCAAGCAGCATTAGGACCTGTGGCAGGGTTATCAATGTGAACAGCTTTTTTTATTTTCATACATTGAGCAGATTGAGCACCTGATAAGCAGATGAAGTTCTTCCATAGTTGTGACATTGAAGGTAGATTTAAAGAGTTACTAAACCCAGGACCCTGCATTCACTATATCTGGTCTCCCACAGTACATAGAACACAGAAATGCAATTATTTTAATAAATATATACCACAAAATACCTTTTCTCATCAGCAGTATATAGCAGTCTTGTGACTTCTATCAGTGTCCGGCCGAGCACTGGTTATAGCTGGTGTGGATGAGAAGGCAGAGACAGTCTGAGAGGAGAGAGAGCAGTCTGTAGAAGTTGGGGGGAGCTAACCAAGGGGAAGGAGAGCCATTAAACAAGTCGGATGGGTCTGGAAGAAGGATGGGCTGGGAGTAGCAGTTCATCCAAGGCTCAGCTAGCACCAGCGTACTTAGCTACACAACAGAGGGTCCACGGTTTTAGGGAAGGAAACCTGCGATTCTTACCCACAAAGGGTGGTTCTGAGGCCTTGGCCGTGGCTACAGCAGGCCTCACCATGTGCTAGCTGTGGTGAAGAGGAGGTGTCATGGTCTAATAAATTTCCTTTCGGACCAGGGAACAAGTGTAATGGTCAGCAAGTAGTGTGCTGGAGAGAGGAAAGGAGAAGAGTAATGGTCAGCAAGCAGTGTGCTGGAGGAGAAGTGTATATACCGGAGGTGTATATATTGGTCCTGTGTTCAATTACTGGGCATCCCACAATCATCCCTAATCCCTATCCAAGTTCAAACCCCCTAAATAAAACAACAAAACAAATTACCGGCCTGTTCAGTGACTCTGGGTGTGTGGAATCGTGTTACTAAGGGCAGCGGGAAGGTGGACCACAACTATCAGCCACTCTTGAGGAAGCACATGGCTACATATATACAATAATAAAAATAATACTTATGCAACAGCAGTGTCAGGTCCCAGCTGCTGCCAACTAAAAGCAACAAATGGCATGTCGGATCTCACTGTGCTGCCATCAATACATGACAATGACACTTCCACCCCAACCACACAGAGATTTTACAGCTTGTGGGACTACCATTTAGACATCTGCAAAATGACAGCAATCAACTCTGGGTTCGGGTAGCTACATGGTTACATACTGAAACCATTTGCAATTTCTTTGATACAATTATGACTTTTAAAAAATGCCAGACAGGGATGTTTTAGAGATGCCAATATAGTAGCACTCTTCAGTGTCTTGGCTCTTAAGAAATAAGACTCTTGGCAGATGTCCCTTGCTTAAAGGTAAAGGAGAGCTCCACGCTGCTGGTGCAGCAGCTTTCTGTGGACATTCTAGAGGACATCACTTAACCCATCCCTCACTCAATCACAAGGCTTAAGGGGTGGGAGATAGGAGTTCTGAAATGTTTTATAATATTCCAGCAGACCCTCATATGATGCCAATTCCCTAATTCTATTCATATTCCTGGATTACCATATTTTACAATCAAGCAATCAGTTTATTAGTACATAAGGAAAAGCTGCTGCATATGGGAAGTTTCACCAAAGTCTGTATAAATTTACTGTATAAATCATACAAAAGCATGGCAATGACAGTTCCCACCTCCTGACTGCTCACTACACCCCAGTGTGGGGACTGACATTTCCATGCTTGTGGATGATTTATACAGTACATGAAGATTTTTGTGATACATCCAGTGTGCAGTGGCTTTTCTGTCTCCTTCAGGCTGATCTTAGATGGCTCAGCTTGCCTCTAGGTAGCATCCGGAGTTTGAGTGACAGTTGGGAAGAGCTGCTTGGAGTGGAGAGTTCTTTTGTTTGATGCTATCCAAATATTAAAGTGATACTAAAGACACACTGTTTCATTTACATTGTCCCTTCTATTTATGTATGTGGATCAACCTTTTTCAACCAGGGTGCCTAGGCACCCTGGGGTGCCTTCTGGGTTTCTCAGGGGTGCCTTGGCAAAATACCTAAAAATTGCTCTAAAATTGTGTACAAGCCAGCAAGTGGATCACTCTGCCTTTTTTGATACACAAAGGCACAGATTTTCATTGTGTAGTACTACAAACATGGGCACTACACTGACATTGGTTGAAAAGGAGTATATTGGGCGCTGGAACACCATCCTTGCTTGAACCCCCCCATGCATCTCTATGTCAGCACTGGGGTCATGTTAGCTGTGGGGGCAGAGAAAATGAGGGAGAAGAAAATCTGGAATATTAGTCAGTACCAATGTGAAAAAGTGTATTTGCTTAGAAAAAAAAAATCACCTCTAATGTTGGGTGTCCTATGTGGATGGCATTGCAATACGTAAACCTATTTGTTTTTTACATTTGTTGTCTCAATACTGCACAGAATTTTAAAGGGTGCCTTGACTTGAAAAAGATTGATGTGGATGATGGCACTGTAATTGATTAAATAAAAAATAAAAAAATTGAAGTACCTTTTTCCTAATTGATATACAGCTGCCACATGACCCAGCTCTTTCCCAGCCTGTCTGCAGGGAAACATAAGCAGGAGGAGCTTCTACTCCTCTGCTGCTGGTCACAAACAAAACAGCCTTTGAAATACAGAGAAAAAATAAATTAATATCAATAAACTGTTTTAAATTGTCATACAAATATAAATTTGAAATAAAATCTTTGTTATTTTTTGCCAATAACATGGTGTGGGCGTATTTCTGCCAGTCACAGGTTGTGTCACACCCCTCCAGCCTGTGTCTTACAATAAGAGGAAAGTGAAGCCTCCATCAATCTACAGGTAATATCTTTTCTCCCATTGGGTTTAGCTGTTTAGTGGGCATGGAGGAGGAAAGAGGGAGCGGGCTGTCCACTGTGTATACACCCACATGTGTGACGCTATAGTCACATGGGTTGCTCAGATTTGATAGGGGGGGAATGTCTCACATAGAAACTCACTAAAAACTGAGCATGTGCAGAGTTGCCAACACTGCACTGCAAAATCCTCAGCTGTATTGGGGACTTGGACAGAAGGTGGAGATAGAGAAAGCAGGATCAACTAGTTTTTTTGCAGAATACAGAAAATGAATCCCATAGTGACTGAGTGTGAACAGCATGTATTAAAGCATTTATTAATGTTTTTTTATTATGTGGGTTTAGTGTCACTTTAATACATATGTTCAGAATTAAGTTGCACGTTAATAGGGACAAATCGTAAGGTCTCTCTTACTGTATGTGTAGATTCCACAGAAAGAGTAATGTGTTCAATCTGCCTCTTGCACCTTGTAACCTAGGCATGTTTAGCCCTAAAATTATCATAACTCCCTCACACAGATTTATATATATATATATATATATATACTGAGCAAAATTATAAATGCAACACTTTTGTGTTTGCCCATATTTATCATGAACATAAAAGGCCTATTTCTCTCAAATATTGTTCACAAATCTGTCTAAATCTGTGTTAGTGGGCACTTCTCCTTTGCCGAGATAATCCATCCATCTCACAGGTGTGTCATATCAAGATGCTGATTAGACAGCATGATTATTGCATAGGTGTGCCTTAGGCTGGCCACAGTAAAAGGCCACTCTAAAATGTGCAGTTTTATTACACCATAGATGTCATGATAAATAGGGGCAAACACAAAAGTGTTGTGTTTATAAATTTTCTCAGTGTATATATGTTTTATAAAGATATGTCAATTATAGCCAGAGTTATAAATGTGGTATAGCGATTCACTCAAAACCTAGACTGCAGATGTGTACCACATACTAGACAAGTGGTTCTCAACTCCGGTCCTCTGGACCCACTAACAGGCCAGGTTTGCAGGATAACTGAAATACATCACAGGTGATATCATTTGCTGCTCAGTGATTGCAGTATTCTAGTCTGCATCTCCCCAAGGTAATACTTAAAATCTGGCCTGTTGGTGGGTCCCGAGGACCGGAGTTGAGAACCACTGTACTAGACAGACCTGGGTGGAGGGGCATCCTGTTGATTGAGTGTATCGCCCCCAATTAGTCATTCCAATTACACCATTTGACAGCTCTCAGGTTATCAGGGTCCTCTCTATGATAGCCATCGGCAATTTCCAACAATCAATTAATGTTCTTTGACTCTGTGCAGACTGCCGGACAACAAGTGATTATTCCACTTTAATTAATACCTTGCCCAATAGTGCTCTTAACATTGATAACATCATTTTTTTAAGCTCATAAGATGTGTTCATTAATGGCTGTGGTGGTTATATGTCTTGGAAGGGGGTCCCTGGTTGACTATGTGAATACAAGCCTGCTCTGTGTCTCTTTTTTAAAAAAAAATGTTGCTGCTTTTTTGCACATTTTTTCTCTCAAATTCAAATTCTCAAAATTATTTAGCCAAACTGCAGTTTCATGACAGAAAGACAATAATGGATGGTAAGATGAACACCATTATAAAGAATACAATTGAAAACATCTAGTGAATAAAATCCAGACACAAGAAGAGAACAGTAGATTCATAGAGGGTGATTTACTAAAGGCAAATAGACTGTGCACTTTGCAAAGTGCAGTTGCACTGAAGGAAAATAAAAAAAGCATTTTTGCTTGCACACGATTGGATAATGGAAGTAAGCAGAGCTTTACCACATTTACTAAGCTCTGGTAAAAATTAGTGCAACTGCACTTGCAAAGTGCACAGTCTATTTGCCTCTAGTAAATCAACCCTATAGACTAAAATGAGACGGTACTTCTACACTAGAAATGCTAGGAACACGGCACCTAAGTATGTGGGGTGTTTCTGTGCTGAAGAAGATATTGGGGGTTGCCACTGTTATGGAGATGTAAGCTTTTTTTTTTTTTAATTAACTTGAACTTTGATTTATAAATATTTTATTTTTTAAAAAGTGAGAATTAAAATCAGGCCCATTGTCAGGGCTAAATTGCTAAATTTGTCTTATGCCTAGTACACATGATCAGAAAATCAGAAGAAAAATTCCGCTTTCAAATCGATTGTACGATAATCTGAGTGTTGGTACTCAGCTTTCGAGAGCCGATCACGACAGTTCATCCAAAATTATCCGAAGGGACAAAAATTTTTCTTGTACGACACCAGATCATACAATTTTCGTTGAATCAGTACAATATTCTTAAAAAAAAAAAAAAAAGAGCAAGTCCACACATGCACGGAAACAAAAGAATACAATATAATTCAATACAACACATTACATCACTTCCGAAGTTGTATTTTCATAAATTGAGCAACCTCTTCATTTTTGATATGAGACTATATGCAAAAAAAGAAATTCATCCGATATTCTCATTGTGTGTACTAGGCTTTGTGCCTAGAAAGCAGAAAACATTTGGAGCTAGGAACTGGCTAATATTGTCTGCATTAGCAGAAGACACTTTGTAGTACTTGCTACAGTAAAGCCTTGTACACACGGGATGACGATCGTATACAACAGGTCGTACTAACGACTGTTGTATGCAAAATCGATCATTCGTATGCGCGATTAGAACAGCCGACATACGACGGTCGTACAAGGGGAGTTGTATGAGCAGACTAGGAAACGTGGTCATACCAAAAAGCGGTCATACGACCGTTGTATCGTGTGTACAGATCAGTTGGTACAACAAGTTGTATTGTGCGCATGCTCTGAAGTCAGGAATGGCCGGATGCTAATTACATGCACCTGAACGTCCTTTCTGTGGTCATACGATTGTGTAGTGCAGTCAGTATGCAAGTTACATTAGCCAACATATGATTTGAGACGATCGTAAGTACGATCGTCGTCCCGTGTGTACGCACACGTTACATATTCACAAGTTACATATTCGATTCTCACTGTGTATAAAAACTGTGCCATAAAAAGTTGCAACAACCACCATTTTATTGCCTAGGGTGTTTGCTAAAAAGATATATATATATAATGTTTGGGGGTTCTGAGTCATTTTCTAGCAAAAAAATTATGATTTTTACATCTAGGAGAGAAGTGTCAGAATTGGCCTGGGTGGCAGATCTTTTACTGAGTCTTGGGGGTTTGTAATATATATATATAGAAAAATCGTTTGTGGGATCCGTTATTTTACCACCAACAACGTTGAAAAATACCGTGTCAAAAATATGTGTCACTCTTAGCTTATACATTGAACACTTATACATTGCACACGCATGTGTGCCCTGCTGCTAGCATGAATGCTAGCAGAGTTTAGTATACAACCGATTACATTGAACGTATGACTGACGTGATGTGTTAGCATACTGGTGTCTTTCCTGCAAGTCCACGTACATTAATCGTAGGCCGGTAAGGACTGAAGTCT
>BLSH010506231.1:88277-103414 GCA_018402905.1 Glandirana rugosa | reverse complement strand
CCCCCCCCCCCCCCCCCCAAAAGAAAAAAGTTTAACACCAGCTGCCACTGGGCAGAAGTCAAAGAAGGCATGTGTTAACTGCAAACCATGCTATAACCCTTTGACGGTCTTTAGGTTTTCATTTAATATTCTTAGAACCACCACAATACAACCAACATTTCAGGTTCAAATACACATTTTACTTTTTATTGCTGAGACACTTTTTCACCAGAAAAAGTTACCCTGTGTTGCCCTTATATTTTATTGTAATGATTCTGTAGATGATTGAAAAGAAAATGAATTATTTACATATTAAGATGTCCTGGTGAATGATATTGCAAGCATGCAGATATCCATGGCACCACTAGAGAACTATAGGCTGCTGATGGGAACTGGCAACTAGGATAACAGATGGCAGCCTGAAAATGTTTGTACATGCTCATGGTAGCCTATAAAAGTGTTAGTTATGTAGTCTGGTCTGAAATTGCAGGAATAGAACAAAGGGTAATTAATGTCAATGGACATACCATTTCCAAATATCTCTTACCTGACAGCAAAATCTAATAGTAACTCTGTACAGTTTATAAACCTGCTAAATTAAAAGTGGTGACGCATGTTGGTTACCACATGTGGTCAGATCAAATTATCAGCTTTACTGAAATCCTCTTCAAAGCAACCCTGGAACCTCCAAACAACCCTATTGAAAGACAGACTTTCTAAAATTTGGTATTTGCGAGTACTGATCCACACTCCTACCCCTCACATGACACTATTCTTGTCTGGCAATTGGGTGTCACATGTCTACAGGTAAGGAGGACATGCTTGATAGTGGAAATTCTTTAAAAGGCGCTGGCAGGACACTGAAGAGGTTTCTTGTAAGCTTTCAGGATTGAGCACCTTATGTTTCTTACTATATACTGCTGCCTCTAGTTTAGATTACTAAGCAATATAGGATTAACAACTTTTAAGAGCTCTTTTTTATGTGTGTGTAATATATATATAAAACACACATGTGATTTTGGTGCTCCTACTTACCGGAGGTCCCCGTGGTCCTGGGTAGCTGATACCAGGTCTTCCTCTGTCTCCCTAAAATAAAATGGAATTGCATTAAGAGACTGCATAGAAATGGCATCATAGAAGGGTTATCGTGCTGCCTTTGGGGGAACAGCAGGGCATTTTCTTCACTGTTAGGGCAAACCAGAGCACACCTTTTAGGGTTTTTATGCTTTCCTCTACATCTTGAGGATGCAAGGTGTTCTTTGTTTCTTTGAATTTAAGCAGTTGTTGGCACTAGGTGTGATTTTCATTTGTTTGGGATTAGGATTTCTAAGCATACAAGTTATTTATTTCTTTGTGAACTTTGTTGAACTTAATGGATTTATGTCTTTAACAATGTCTTTAGCCATTTGGCCAAGGGCAGACTGCTAGTCAGTATAGATAAACAGTGATAAAAGATGGTCAAATTTCCTAGCAGCTAAAGAGGGATGGAAACCACATAAAACGCCTATATATAAATAGTTGATTATATACGCATGTCTACCTTAGGTCCTGGTGCTCCCGGGTTTCCTCTTTCACCCATGTCCCCTGGGTCTCCACGTGAGCCCTGCAGAAGAAACAAAGATTACTCTTCAATTACAGGGGAACAAAATATACTAAATCTGAAATGTTAAGAAAACCCTGGATCGAGTAGAAAGCAGTGACTGCAGAAGCAGACATAGATCAGGAATATGCAAACAATTCAGGTGATAGTAAAAACAATGTGAGCATTAGTATATTTAAACATTTTGACTGTGGAAGAAATCAAAAACTCAATGATGAGTAGATTTATACAGAACAATTTACAAATTAGCAGAGTTGACAGATGGTGATTTTTTTTTATATGACTGCTAATTTGATTATTCTTCATAGACGTATAAAATCAGAACTGATAAGGCTCCTTTCACACGGGCTTGTCCTTTTGACGCTCTCCTCTATGGGAGATCGGATGAAAACGGACCGCTTGTCCGTTTTCATCTGATCCCATCCGATCTGCCATACGGATGGAAAATAGGACCTCCATCCATCTGGATTTGGCAGAGAGGATCGGATAGCGACGGGTGTCAGTGGAGATGTCACAACTGACATACACTGCCCCATAGGGGTGGATGGAGGGTCCGTTCAGGTGCGCTTGCAAAACTGACAGGCGGACCTAATTGCAAAGCCTGTGTGAAAGGGGCCATGATTCTTCACAAATAAGACAGACAGTCAAATTTTATATTAGACATCGACAGAATTGATTCAAATCACCACTAGGAATCATTTATTGAATCAGTGGTATTCAGTTAAAGTATTAAATAGCAGCACCATCATGCAGTGAATAGATGCATTAAATACTCTCAAATAACAAGATACCTTGCTAAAGAGACTATACATAGAAAAATACTTTACCCTTTCTTAGTACCTTATGTGGATTACTATTTACACATGATTGCTGTACGGCAATGAAACAGTGTATGCTACCCCAACATTTTATATTCCTGATATGTGTCTGTTGTCTGTATTTGTATTTAAAAGTATCCTGTTCTCTTAGTATTTCTTCCTTTGTACAAAATACCTGGTGATCCTGCCATTCCCCCTACTTTGCTATTTTTAAACTGACCATGCTTGGCATAGAAGCACATTCTTCCCAGCGTGGTCAGTTTGATAGCTGGGCTGAGAGCACAGCCTGCCTGTTCTCCAAAGGCCAAGACTTGCTCTTTCTCTGCCTGTTGACACACTCCCCTCTGCAGTCTCCACCCCCACCTCTCCAAGCCCCTTTTGCAGCTGAAAAAAAAAGTAATGTGATCACTTATAAATAAAAGTAGAAAAAAAATATATAGTACATTATATATATATATATATATATATATATATATATATACACAAATGTTTTGCTGTTCATTTCTACTTTAAAGTGAATTGGTTGTTTTACAAGGTAAGGGCTTGCATATATTTTAAACAAGGACAGGGTAAAACATGACAAGCACACTTACATTTTTGCCAGGCACTCCAACTGTTCCCTGCGCTCCCCGTGGTCCCGGAGCTCCACGATCACCCTTTAAGAACAGAATTGGATTAGTATACAGTTTAATCACCACTACCTCCAGTACAACCACAGCTGTGGATTTTATACACACCATTACTATATTTCCATTTATTACTCTTACATAGCTCCCAACTGTTCCTGATTTGGAGGGACTGTCCCTGATTTGGAACAAAGTCCCTCTGTCCCTCTTTCCTCCTCATTTGTCCCTCATTTTGGTCTGATCTATATAATTGTATATAAAATGCACTATTTATCAAAAAGTGTTTCCCAGTGCTAAGCCTTTCATCCAATCTCTAAATTGCTGCATTTGTAAATTCCAAAAGCCAATATAAAGGAATAGTAGTGGTAAAAAAAGCACTTGTGGGTTTTTTTTGTATAATTCTCCTTTAAGTGGGCGTTGCAGGGGGTGTGTCCTATGGCTACATACATTTGCTAATAGGTGTCCCTTGTTCCCATTTCAGAAAGTTGGGAGGTATGCTCTTAGGCCACACTTGGAAGCATTTGTGAATATAGAGTATTCATTCCCTATTAGGATCTAATCATAGGAAACGCGTCTGTTCACAGTGCAATTCAACACACACATTCTGAATAGGCTGTAGATGAACTTTGATGCACACACTCTATTTTTTTAAACTGCAGAGCGCCGCAATGTGCAGTGCCTTTGCTTCTATTGCTTTTATGTGGTGCACTGTAGGACACTGTTTATGGGTACAAGCTGTGTTCGGGAGGAGGGAGCCCCACCAATCCATGCCACCCCAGGGGTCCTAGATGTGGGTCATAGATTATTATAGCAGTTTGTAGTCTATACTCTGTGAAGGCATAATGGGGTGTTAAGCCCATAAAGAAGAGGGGGGAGGGGGAAACATGATAGGTAGAAATATAAAGGAGGGGAAGAAGAGGGAAGGGAAGGAAAGAAAGAAGAGAAAAAGGAAAAGGAGGGGGGGTCCTCCTCCTCTCAAGAGTCTCAACTTGAAGGGTGCCTTTTAGTGTGCATAATCAGTTAAGATAGGGCTTGTTTACAGGGGGCCAATGTGGTGTATCCAGCACGCCCATATCTGGGTGAATTTGGAAGGGGTATCTCTTGCTATGTTTATCAGTTCTTCCTTTGCAGCTGTCTGCTTAACACATCTAATCCAGTCAGCTAGGGTGGTTGGCGTGTTTACATTTTTTTTTTACTAGTAATGGTGGCGATCTGCAATTTTTATCGGGACTGCGATATTGCAGTGGACATATCGGACATTTTTGATACTTTTTTGGGACCATTGACATCTATACAGCGATCAGATCTAAAAATAGCCAATGATTACTGTATAAATGTCATTGGCAGGGAAGGGGTTAACCTGCAGGGGGCAATCAAGGGGTTAACTGTGCTCGCTAGACATGTTGTAACTGTGTGGGGGCTGGGCTGGTAGGGGCATGACAGATCTAACTGTTCCCGATGACAGGGATCAGTAGATCTCTGTCATGTCCTCTGACAGAACGGGGAACCGCCGTGTTTACATCGGCGGTTCCCCGTTCTTCCTGTGTAGTAAGCGATCGTGGGTCGCCGGCGGACATTGAGTCATTGAGTTTATAAACGTCGGTTCGTGTTACGCTGCCACTCTGCAGCAGTAAATGTACGCGGGCCGGTCATTAACCGATTAATGTGTTACTAAACTCCGGACCATGCATTTACTGTATCTAATCTCCCACAGTACACAGAACTTGGCCACGCAACAGCTTTAGTAAATATAAACTGCTAAATACTTTTTCTCATCTCATCAACAGTATATAGCAGTCTTGTGATTTCTATCAGTTGCTGGTGAAGCTTGTAGGAGGAGTTTTCATACTGCATTGAGCTGTCCTATGAGGCTGCAGGGCTCCTAACCCTCTGTCTGGACAGTGTTAATTGGCCCTGTGCTGTCACATGCACTCTCCCAAGAAAAAAAAACTCTATAGCAATACACACCAAACTGAGCATGTGCAGCCTGACTCCAGACACTGTGTCTTATCCGGAATTGTCCAGGGGGACAGTGCAGGGAGGGGAGGATCTGTGCATACAGGATTAAGCAGCCTTTTTACTCAATGTGAAGGATTAACCCCTTAGGTTCCACAGTGAGTATAACAATCATGCTTTGCTGCATATACAGACTGATTTTACTGTTGTGGGTTTAGTAACGCGTATTTTTAGTATTGACAGCCTGTATTTAGTTTTCAGTAATGTCACTGAAGCTATGGGATTTTTCTCCTCTAACTCAAGTGTTTTCAACATAACGTGTAAGGATAGCCTGGAAAGAAGATAATGAACCTAGATTTCCACCTGCTAACTTGAAACAACAAATAAAATATGTTTTTTTTTTAATGTGTGGACAAGATTGTGGATCCTCTGTGCAACTTTCACATAGGTGGAGATGTGACCCCCTAAGAAGAGCCAAGACAGAGAGCCTAAAGGAACTGCCTGGTATTCACCAAAGGTGATGGGCTTTGCTGTAGGACTGCTGCCTTGGACACATTCATGCAGGCAGCAGCAGGTCAGGGAAAGAACCAGAGTAACGTACCAAATCGCTAAGCAAACCGGGGCAGGCCAAGTCAAGGCAGGCAGTAGACAAGCATTGCAAGGTACAAGGCTGAGGTTGATAACTGGATAGATAAGAACTGAGGAACATTGGAACTCGGTGACACCAGAACTCTGGGACATTGGATGACACAACATGGGTCACTGTAGACACAGGAGTTCGGGGATCGCTGGAGACGCAAGTCTCAGGATCTCCAGAAGACTGGAACTTTCAGTATTTAGGGCGTAGCAAAACTGTGGGACTGGGCCTACAGCAAGGAATAAAATGTATTGCTCAGGCAAGAGATGTTAGTCTGAGCACAGTTTAAATAGAGAGGTAGACTGACAGGCTGGGCAGGGACTGGTCATTAAGTTAGGTATATTAATCAGTAGATGAGATGCAGCAACCAATATAGCTGCTGCAGGTATCAGATTAGCTTGGCCTGTTTTATAACTACAGGTAACAGATCAGCTGCAGCTGATCGGTGACAATATTTATAGTTACCAGACTAGAAAATAGGAAAATCACATTCTAATTAGGTAGTGAAAACTGGGGCCCTTGTGAATATAACCATCTCTCAACATTGTGGTGGAAATGTAAAGACTATAGGGACAGTATGTTCAACTGTCATACTGTATTACTTTGTATACCAACAATCAATTTCATAAAAAGTGCAATGATGTATCAACAGAGGACTTTAATACCATGAATCTTAGCACAATTCATGCTCTGTGCACATTATAGTTAAGAGCTACAATACAAGCCACTTAAAGGAGAAGTATAGTTAACAAAAAAAGAACACATATGCTCACCTCTATGGCCGCAGCTGTGCCCTGCCAGCACATAGTCTGAGAACTGAACAATCACTTGACCCCTGATCGCTCAGTTCCTGATCTTCTCTGAGCAGAGAGCAGTGACTGACAGTCACCGCCCTCTGCCTTGCCCCTCCAGCGCTCACTGGAGAGCTGGTCTGTGGAGGGGATGGGAGCGGTTGGTGAAGACTCTTGACTGCCAATCAGGTATCTGGGTGTATCCCATTACACATTTTCAGGGCCTGGAGCACCTCTGTGTTGTCAGCCGACAGAAGGCTTTAGCTCGCTGTTGGCTGATGCTGGGTCACAGAAGAGCAAAGGTAAGTGCACTTCAGTGACCCAAAAGAGAAGTATGACCAGAAAAGCTTTGGCCATACTTCTCTTTTAGGAAGACTGATATTACAAGGATACAGGTAAGCATTATATAATATTATAGATGATTTCACAGTGGGCAAGTCAGCAGATTTATTGTGGAGCCAGTTACTTAGCTAGTTGGCAAAAGTTAGTATCTACCTTTGCTCCTTTTAGGCCAGCTTCTCCACCAAGTCCTCGTGGACCCTCTGGACCAGGATCTCCCTGAAACCAAAATACATTATGACAGAACATCCACCATGGTCATTTTAATAATTTATTGCTCCAACACGTTTTAATGTAACTATTTTATTTACCTTCTCTCCTTTGGGTCCATCAGTGCCTGCACCTCCTTTGGTACCAGGGTCTCCTCTGCGACCCTAGAAAAAGATATGGAATGAGTAAAAGCCTAATACAGCAATAGATTTTGCTGAAGCAGAAGCCATGCAGAATGACTGAAGAATAGATAGGGAGCCACAATATACTGCAAATGTGAAAGTTAACCACATAGACAACATAGCACAAACGGTGGGCAGTGAACAATAATCAGCAATAAGTGAGAAGATAATGTCTCACTGGCTCTCCTTTTGCTCCTGCAGTCCCAGGTCCTCCTTTATTCCCTTTTGTACCTGGAGGTCCAGGAGCCCCAGAATTTCCAGGCAGACCCTGAAATATATAAAGAGACTTGTGTTAGAGTAGTAAATGCTTTATGCTATTTAAGACCATAAAAATGTATGAAAAATATGCATATAACACTGCAATAATATAAAAAATACAGTTCTGTTCCTTCAACCATTAAAATAACTTTTTTCCTTCTGGCTCCTCCCCCTCCTTTTTCGATAATTGGAGCTTACTACCTTATTTATTAAATGCATTCTGACTTTTTATGTTGCAATGCAGCACTTCCTTCTTTGTCGTCTAGGCTAGAATGACGTAGAATCTACATAACACATCCCAGGAGGCAGCTTCGCTGACGGGTGCATATGTGGTGCAGGATTCTACGTGCACAATGGGTTTCCTGTGTATTTATACAGACGCTGCAGATGTCAAAGTCCTGGATACCAGCATTTCCAAGCATGCATGGGAATCCACCACACCGACACGTATGTACCTTAGGTTTCTACTGGGTCCCAAAGATCAGGCAGAGACCTTCAGCACATTCGCACACACGCCAAATATTCAAAGATGGTGGCGTGGGAGAGGAGGAACAGGATCAGTATATAGGCAGACTGAAGTTCCTCTTCACCTCCTCAGAATGTCATATATGTGTTGGGAAATTGTGAACATGGCTTAAAGTGATTGTAAAGTCTTGTTACTTCCTATAAAAATAATAAACATGTTATACTTACCTGCTCTGTGTAGTGGTTTTGCACAGAGCAGCCCGGATCCTCCTCTTCTCGGGTCCCTCTTCTGTGCTCCTGGCCCCTCCCTCAGGTGAGTATTGGGGGGGGGGGTTGTGGGGGCTGCTGCACACAGAAGGTTTTTTATCTTAATGCATAGACTGTATTAAGATAAAAAACCTTTTGACTTTACAACCACTTTCATACTGGGGCAGTTTTTCAGGCACTTTAGCGATAAAAATAGCGCCTGTAAAATGCTTGAAAACTGCCTTCCCTGCAGCCCCAGTGCAAAAGCCTGAGTGCTTTTTACACTGGGGTGGTGCGCTTACAGGACAGGAAAAAAAGTCCTGCAAGAAGCATCTTTGGGACGGTGTGGGAGCGGTATATACCGCCCCTGCCATTAAAATGAATGGCCAGCGCTTCCAAAGCGCCGCAACATGGGTGCTTTTAACCCCTTCTTGGGGGTTAAAAGCCCCCACTAGCAGTGGCAAAGTGCTGCTTAAACATTGGTAAAGCGCTACAACTAGCGGTGCTTTATCGCTAATGGACCCGCCGTCCCAGTATGAAAGGGGTCTTAGTCAGGCTACAGGCCTGTTAGTTACGGTCTTGTACCCCTCAGCTCCTCCAAACTTGTAGAGAGGTAGTAAAAACAATGTGTGGACATTGAAAGGTATAGTTAATTTCTGGAAGATTTTACCCCCTTCATGACCAGGCCATCTTTTGCTATTCGGCACAGCGCTACTTTAACTGGCGATTGCACGGTCATACAACTTTGTACCCAAACAATATTTATATAGTTTTTTTTTGTGATATAAACAGAAAAACACAATGTTGTTATTTTTTGTTTTTTTTTTAAATAAAAAGATATTTTTTACTTTCTGCTATAAAACATATCCAATAAAAACATTTAGAAAATCAAATTTCTTCATAAATTTTGTCCAAAACCTATTCTGCTACATGTTCTTAAAAGAAAATTTCCAACAAGTGTATATTGATTGGTATACTTTACTATACTATAGTTAAATAGAGAGATTGCCTTCTGGAAATTACTTTTAGGTACAGAAGGTTACTAAAGTGGCTTTGGCTGGTATTAATGAGGAGTATGTGATATGATAATACGTTTCTTTGCAGAAATGATCGAAATGGTATACATATATTCTGAAATGTGAACAATTTAACACTTTCCTCTATGCTGTTAAATTGCCATGTACAGCATACAGTATATGTTCAATAAACAGAATTTGGAAAGCACCTAATCTGAAACCCAATGTCCGAAGGTCACGTCCAAGCTATCCTTGCAACGTCCAGTGCAGCGAGGATAGGACGCAGTACTCTAAAGGCCAGGCTGATTCAAGAAAAAGATGAAGAATAAAAAAGTACTAGCAATATCCTATCCTTTCATTCCTTTTCCTTGCTTTCTTCTTCTAACTCTAAGCGCAAAACCTCAGTCTACCTTTCATAATTTTACAACACTTTTTACTTAGACTCCTGTTTAAAACAATAGCAACTATTTTCTTGCGTTATATGAGCTTAAAGTGTTTGTCAACCCCTATAATAAGGCTTACCTGTAGGTTCCCTGCATATCTCCTAAACCTGCACGGTTTAGGAGATATACAGTGTATTCGCACGTGCCCAGTAAAAAGTAAAAAATCTGATGGTGGTGGAAGAGGTTTCTATGATAAGCATATTCCAAAACACAAAATGTTTCAAAATGTTTCCATGTTAGTTTACCTTATCTCCTTTCTCTCCGAATGGCCCTGGTGGTCCATTACGTCCATGCCTTCCAGCATCACCCTGGAACAAGAAACCATCAAACATGAACAATCTAAAAAGAGATCTATTAACTAGTCAAGCGTGTGGTTACTTATAACAATAAGCTAAGACATGCTAAAGAGACTCTCCATATTACATTGTGTAGACATTAGCAAACTAAGTAGAGTTCCCTTAGGCTCCATTCACACTTGTGCTACTAGTCATGCAGCTTTGGACAGCAAGGATGAATGACAAGTCTTTCCCCATGTTTTCCATTGATACTCATACATATATGCGTGACTTAAAGTTGCAGCAACTTCAAGCACTACTTTGACCCAACTTTCATTCAACTTGATGGCCATAGAGTTCAATGTTTCAATGTTAATCCTCAAAAGTTGCTTGAATGCTATATAATGCAGCTTGTTTGCAACAGTTGTCTATTATCACTGGTCAAAGCCAATGGCGGCTGGTGCTATATTTTTGGTGGGGGACTGCAAACAATCCTCCCAACAACCCCCCCACCCCCCATCCCGGTCGGTCAGATCACCCGCACTAACTAGGTCGCAGGCAGCTCTTCCTTCGGCCGGCAGCTTCCTCTGTGTCTCCTACTCCTCTTCGGCGGCCAATGGGAACGCTTCTCCTCTCAGCCAATTGAGTCTCAGAACCTGCTTCCTAATTGGCCGGAGGGAGAATCAGGAAGACAACAGCAAATATTAATTCACTATTGTCACACAACTGGGTCTGCTACTCGCTATTGTCACACAACAGTGCTCTGTGCCCACCCTTTTTTGAAGCCAATTAGAGCTTCAGGCTCTAATCAAGTGCTTCTAAAAAAAAAACCCATTGCAATCCATGCGTCTGGCACCCTGCATGCAGATTAGGCACCAGGCACATGGATTAGGGGGGAGGCGCCCATGCGCTCCGTATGGACACCGCCACTGGTCAAAGTCAAAGTCGTATCCAAACTGCACCCATTCAAATTTGCACCAAAGTTCCACTCCAAAGTCAGCGCAACTTTGGAGTCGTACAAGTGTGAATGGAGCCTAACACTTCTATACGATAGTTGACATCAAGTGTGAAACACTTCTATACTATATTTGACATTTTGTAATTAAATGCAGGAATTACGAAATGGTAATGTACAGTAAGTTGACTCCTATATCCTATATGCATTGGCAGACATTTTCCATGATTCAAGTTGGTACATTTAATTTGTCACAAATCTTTGGGCTCCCTCTAGTGGAGAATGTTTGAGTAACACCCTATATTGTATGTAGGAAAAAAATGTGACATTGAGACTTGAGGGCTGCTTACAAAAACACAGGAAAATAAATTGTACAAAACCAGCAGTTGTTGCTAATGGTAGCCAAACTAATTACATTTCTGGAAATACAAAACAAAGAATCAGGTTGGTCACCATGGGTAATTTCTCACTTTTTCACATTTTCTTTTCTCATGTTTTTATAAATAATAAAGTGCCATCTCAACACAAAATTACTTTCAACATTTTTAACTATCCATTGTAGTTCACCAAAAATGTCTCAGTGGACATGACATACAGTATATATAAAGTCTAGACTAGTAATCTGTCTATTCTGGAAGACCCGAGAGCTAAATAACATAAATGTATTTATGGGCTGGTGTGAGCGCCTGTCAGATGTCCAGCCTCAGTAGGCAAGTTTTAAACAAAATGTGTACTGAGGAATTACAGAGGCTGGCCTTGCTAAATTCTCTTTCTGGTTGTCTTGCTGATCTAATGGTTTCCCTGCTTCTCTTTGTTGGATTCCCAGCCTTGGGATCAGCAGACAAATGAGAAATTCGATTTTTCTTATAGCAGGGCGGATTTTGTTGTCCAAATAAAATGCTTACTATAGCCTCATCATTTAACCACTTCAAGACCGAGCCTGTTTTTTGGGTTCGGTGTTCACGAGTTAAAACCAGGTTTTTTTGCTATAAAATGGCAACCGTTGCAAAACTTTATGTCACACCGTATTTGCGCAGCGGTCTTACAAGTGCAATTTAAAAAAAAAAAATAACAGTTTTATGAGTTAAAAAATAAGACAACAGTAAAGTTAGGCCAATTTTTTCCCATATTGTTAAAGATAATGTTACGTTGAGTAAAATGATACCCAATATGTCATGCTTCAAAATTGCATCCGCTCGTGGAATGGTGACAAACTTTGCAACATAAAAATCTCCACTGGCGATGTTTAAAAAATTCTACAGGTTAGCATTTTTGAGTTACAGAGGAGGTCTACTGCTAGAATTATTGCTCTCACTCTAACGATCGCGGCGATACCTCACATGTGTGGTTTAAACACCATTTGCATATGTGGGCGGAACTTATGTATGCGCTCGCTTCTGCACGCAAGCTCCTGGGGATGGGGCACTTTACATTTTTTTAAATGATATATTTTACTTTTTATTTTTACACTGTTGTTTTAAAAAAAAAAGATCACTTTTAGTCCTATTACAAGAAATGTAATCTTTCCTTGTAATAGAAAAAAGCATGCCAGGACCTCCTAAATATGAGATCTGGAGTCAAAAAGACCTCGGATCTCATATTTACACTTAAATGCAAAAAAAAATAAAAATAAATAATTATTTGAAAAAATTGACATTACAAAAAAAATGGGCCCTTTAAGACAACGTTGGGTGGAAGTGAGTTGTGACGTTGCTTCCGCCCTGCCATTTTTTGGAGCCGAGTGAACGGCTTCAGCCGCTCAGTCAGCTCACGGACACTGGGGGGACAGACGCGATCATCTCCACCGCTGCCGGCGGGTCCGGTAAGCGGTGAAGATGACCGGAAAGCGGCGGGAGGGGGGGGGGGACCCCTCCCCCTGCTGATAAAAGTGATCTCGTGGCGTATCCAGCGCTAAGACCACTTTTAGAAGAAAAGTGCACTAGAAGAACATATGGGGGTTATGGTAGCTATCTGCTACCATAACAACGGTATTCCACTTCAAAGTGACCACCGTCATATGACGGCGTTGGTCTGGAAGTGGTTAAGTAAAGTATAACTAAAGGCAAGGCTACTTTTTTAGTTTTGGATACAGCGGAGAGGGTATAGATCATCTGTCTATTTACTGTTATCACTGAAAGTATAGGAATAGAGGCCAAATCTTCCAATTGTGAGACCATTTGTTTCTGGTGACCTCGGTGACAACCAGGGATTCCATCACTTTGGAGGGATTTTTTCTCTCATCCAGTTTTGGCTATGGGACAGGAAGTGAAGGAAAATTTCCCCAATGGGACACAGATGACAAAAAAAGACTGGCAGGGGTTATAATCCTCTTTTACTCTCTCCAAAAATAAAAATGAAACATTTCGTTCTAATTTAAGATAAATAATAACCAAAAAAGCCCACATTATTTTAAATATTGGTTTTGCCAGCCAACTGTATTATATGTGTATCTAAAACTGCCGCACACAGGAAAATTATCTGATGAGAAATTACTGTATGTTTTGATGAGCTTTTCCAGTAATTTACCCAAAGTGACCCAATCCAGCAACAAATGTCCACGATGGTGGTCATGGGTTCCATTGTTGCTTTCATCATCCTCTGTATAATCTGAATGTTTGACACTTAGGGGTTTATTTACTAAAGGTAAAAAGACTGTGCACTCTGCAAGTGCAGTTGCTCCAGAGCTTAGTCAATGAGCAGAAGCTCTGCTGACTTCCATCATCCAATCATGTGCAAAAATGCATTTTTTTTATCTGCCTTGCATGTGGTTGGTACTCTTTGTAAAGTGGAGCCTTACTTCATTTACTAAGCTCTGGAGCAACTGCACTTGCAGAGGGCAACTGCACTTTGCAAAGTGCACAGTCTTTTTGCCTTTAGTAAATCAACCCTGCAGACTGTTAGGGCCCATTCACACCTGAGCGTTTTGTAGCTTGAATATGCCTGAAGCATGAAGCTACAAAACGCTGGAGGGGAAAAAAATCAATGATTTTCTATGGAGATGGCTCACATCTCCACTCAAAAACGCCTGAAGCCAAACGCCCTAAGCTCAAACTAGTCCTGGAGGTATTTTCGTCACGCGAATCTGGTATATTCTGGCATTTCTGGAACATTTGTATTGCCATAGATATCAATGGAAAAGCGCCAGTCACGCGTATTAGCACGACATGGGCGTTTGCAAACGTGGGATGTCGCGCGTGACAAAAATCTTGAAAAACATTCAAAGACGCTATGCTCAGGTGTGACTGCAGCCTTAGACTCAAAACACCACATGCCCAAATCTCTATGAACAATTCTATTGCAGACTAGACTGTCCACAGCTAAGCAAAGTGTTACTACGGGGCCTATAAGACCCATTGGTAATACAGTGGACATAAAAAGTCTGCACACCCCTGATAAAATGTCAGGTTTCGGTGATGTAAAAAAAATGAGACACAGATAAATCATTTCAGAACTTTTTTCACCTTTAATATGACCTATAAACTGTACAACTCAATTGCAAAACAATCTGAAATCTTTTAGGTGGAGGGAAGTAAAAATAAAAAACTAAAATAATATGGTTGCGTAAGTGTGCACACCCTTAACCACTTCAATACCGGGCACTTAGAACACTTCCCACCCACACCAATTTTCAGCTTTCAGTGCTGTTGCGATTTGAATGAGAATTGCGCGGTCATGCGACGCTGTACCCAAACAATGTTTTTATCATTTTGTTCCCACAAATAGAGCTTTCTTTTGGTGGTATTTGATCACCCCTGCAGTTTTTTTGCGCTATAAAAAAAAAGACCGAAAATTTTGAAAAAAAAAAAATTTTCTTTGTTTCTGTCACAGAAGTTTGTATAAAGTACATTTTCTCCTTCACTGATGGGCACTGATGTGGCTACACTGATGGGCACTGATGAGGCTACACTGGTGGGCACTGATGAGGCAGTACAGATTGGCACTGATGAGGTGGCACTGATAAGGTTGCACTGATGATGGGGCACATATTCAGCACTGATGGGCGGCACTGACAAGCAACACTGACGGGCACTGATACGTGGCACTGATGGACACTCATAGGCGGCACTGATAAGTGGCACTGGGCACTGATGGGCACTGATAGGTGGCACAGGTGAGCACTGATAGGTGGCACAGGTGGGCACTTATAGGTGGCAGTGGTGAGCACTAGTGCAACAAGCACTGTTAGGGATGGCACTGGCAGGCATCATACATGGGCACAGTGCCATCCCTACAGTGCACAATAGTGCCCTTACCTGGTGGTCTAGTGGGGGCTCCCTGTGCATAGTCACGGGCAGTCACAACGAACAGTCACGGCGGGTAGTCACGACTTATACACGGGGT
>BLSH010506231.1:60910-88267 GCA_018402905.1 Glandirana rugosa | reverse complement strand
CCACTCTTCTTTGCAAAAATCGTCCAAATCTGTCAGATTGCGAGGGCATCTCCTGTGCACAGCCCTCTTCAGATCACCCCACATATTTTCAATGGGATTCAAGTCTGGGCTCTGGCTGTGCCATTTCAAAACTTTAATCTTATGCTGGTGAAGCCATTCCTTTCTTGATTTTGGATGTATGCTTTGGGTCGTTGTGATGCTGAAAGATTAAGTTCCTCTTCATGTTCAGCTTTATAGCAGAAGCCTAAAGGTTTTGTGCCAATATTGACTGGTATTTGGAACATACTTCACTGTGGGTATGGTATTCTTTTGGTGATGTGCAGTGTTGTTTTTGCGCCAAATAGATCTTTTGGAGTTATGGCCAAAAAGTTCAACCTTGGTTTCATCAGACCATAACACATTTTCCCACATGCTTTTAAGAGACTTCAGATGTGTTTTTGCAAAATTTAGCTGGCTTTAGATGTCTTGCTACTCTACCCCATAGCCCAGACATATGAAGAATGCAACACCAGTTTTCTTCTCATCTTTTCATAAATTTTGGAGGGACCTCCAGTTTTTGGTAATGTCACTGTTGTGCCATATTTTCTCCACTTGAAGACGACTCTTCACTGTGTTCCATGGTCTATCTAATGCCTTGGGAATTCTATTGTACCCTTCTCCTGACTGATACCTTTTAACAATGAGATCCCTCTGATGCTTTGGAAGATCTCTGCAGACCATGGCTTTTGCTGTAGGTTGTGACTAAGAAAATGTCAGGAAAGACCAACTAGAACAGCTGAACTTTATTTGGGGTTAATCATATGCCCTTTAAATGATGGCAGGTGTGTACTGATTCCTATTTAACATGAGTTTAAATGTGATTGCTTAATTCTGAACCCAGCTACATCCCCAGTTATAAGAGGGTGTGCACACTTATGCAACTACTTCAAGTTGAGTTGTACAGTTTACAGGTCACATTAAAGGTGGAAAAAATTCTGAAATCATTTATCTTTGTCTCATTTGTTTACATCACAGAAACCTGACATTTTAACAGGGGTGTGTAGACTTTTTATATCCACTGTAGCCACTTGACAGCTTAAAGTGGTTGTAAACCTCTGATGTGAAATATGAACAAAGCATATCCATCTGTAGTGTGTACTCCATCCACAGCACTACATTTCATTTTCATTTCTCTCTAATGTCTTCTTCCTCTGCTATCAACATGAGTCACTTCTGACAGGTTTTCCTGACACCGAGAGAAAAAAGGAGACAGGGAAGGGAGCTGCACCACACAGCCTATGATTGGCAGTCTCAGTTCTTTTCCTGTGTGCTGTGTGAAGAGGGGTGTGTCCCTTCCGTCCAATCAGCTCTCAGCTCTGCTCACTGAGCTCTGCCGAGTGTAGCTTTACGGCCTCGCCTCCTTCTTTCTGGAAGCTCAGACAAGCTGTAAAGATTTTGTACTTTGAATGGATGTAAACTGCAAATAATCAGGGACAAACTATGTAGGAGGATTTATTTAATCTCTGTGTATAACCTGAGGCTGGTCGCTTCACTCAGCATATGTAAGGGGTTACAAGCAACCACTTTAATTCTTGATTTACAACCGGTCACTAAAAAAGCGTGGATCCAAGAGTTTACCAAAATCTAATGAAGATGATCATTTGCTGTATATGTTGCAAAGGCAAGACCTTGTTAGATGAATAAACAGATGTAAGCCATCATGAATGTAAATAAAGTCTTCTGTGATGCCTTATCTCCTATAACGGGAAACAGAAAGAAACCACACACCTTTGGTCCAGGGTCTCCGTCATCTCCTCTGTCTCCAGCATCTCCTGCATAGCCATGAGGGCCCTGAAGAATAAATAATATAAAGCATTTTAATAACATTTATACATATGTGAAATTTCCAAGTACAGAATATGTTTAAAAAGATATATAGCAGCAATAGTTTCTGTAGGCAACACAAGAGCACAAAAAAACTTCCAAAGTCACCCTATAATATAACCTAATCAAGCAAAGCAAAGTTTTCCTGCTCTGCCCTGACCTTCCAGCTAAGTCCAATGTAAGCTGACAATGTTTTTTTGTCAGATCCAAATGTAACTTTATTTCAGAAGGGCAACAGGTACATAATCAGCAGCTTGGCTATGTACCTGGTACCATTCTGAAATAAATCTACACTTGGATTATAAAAGAACCTGTTACTGTCTTACTGCGGATATTTTTATTTATTACCTGTACTAGCAATGCATAGCTCAATTATTCTGTAAATAGCACATACCCCTTTAACAAAAATTGTCATAGGTAGGGATGAGCTCCCAGATCGAGTCGAACAGGCATCGGGTGTCCGTCCGTTCGCGCCATGGTGAACATTATGGGGCGTTTGTGGTAACTTTGCGCGCACTATAATGCATTCCAATGGCAGCGGAATGCTGCCTGCTGATTGGCCAAAGCATGCACCTGACCTGCATGCTTTGGCCAATCAGTGGGCGGCCTGCTGTGAGAGCTTTGATTGGCTAAAGGCAGGGTGCCTGTAGCCAATCACTGCTCAGCAGCCTTAATCCAAGCCCCACACTATATAAAGCCGCTTGTACAGTGGCTCTATGTAGTGTGTGTTGGAGGCAGTGCTGGAGTGATAGAGAGAGAGTTTAGGTTGTGGATTGCAGGCAGTTTAGCTAGATGGCTAGTGCAAATTGTGAAAAAAAAACCCACTGTGCTCCACCAAACATGTGACTATATAGTGTGGTGGAGCACAGTGTTAATAGGATATACGAAGCACTAATTTAATTAAATCCTTATTCACCGATGATTGGAAGCAAGTATTGGAATTGATGGACTGATGGATTGATGGATTACTTTAATGAATATATAATTTTATACATTGACTTTCATTTTTGAAGTCCTTTGCACAAGTTAAATGCTATTTTATGAATTTATTTACAGTTTAATCAATACCACTATTACCTAGAATTCACTTATTTATCTATTTATTTATTGAGGAATTGTGGTGATAATACAGACATAGATGATGCTATAGTGGTGTCTAGGTCAGTGCCCTACATGCTTTTTCTAAATTATTTCTAAATAGTAATTTACTATTTTAGAAGTGGCGACCTACTTTCATATATCACGTTTATTTAAATTTGGAGAAATGCACTAATCTAGAGGTAGCGCTCCCATTTTTTTCTTTATCATAATTTTATGAGATGCACCTGTATATGGAGAGGAGAGGTCAATGTACCTGCTATGCATGGCTGCCTGTTAGGGAAGTTCACTTAGCTTATAAAAACTTATATTGTAAATCTATCAGATGAAATTGTTATTGCGTCTTTCTTTAGAACAAAGCAGTACATGAACACTTTCAGAGGTAGATTCCTGTGAACGCTGTCAGGGCTGTATTCAGACATCATGGTAATCTAGGCTCCTGCAAACATTGTTTTTTTTTTATTTTACAGACTCCCCGTGCTTTATTTTTGCACTAGTTAATACAGAAATATGACAGTTAAGTCAGTACACTATTTGATTGTATAGTTTTACTTGACAGCCTTTCCAAAAACAGAAAAGCAGAGCTTCGTGTATGCTGTTTGTCATGCAACGCCACGTAACCCCTGCACCTTATTTTACCCATACAATCCTTTTGCTGCATTTTCTCACAAAATGGGCAAACAATGGGTAATAAAAAAAGAAAAGAAAGCAAACACGGGTTGCACATGCTGTGGATTCTGTAGTCCTGTGACTAGAATAAAAGGCTGTCAAACACCTTATGGTATATATGACCCTGAAAGCTTACCTTATCTCCAGGATCTCCCTTACAGCCAGGAGCACCAATTCGACCCACTCTACCCTAAAAAAAAATATTGAAATTGGCCGTCAGTTCATTTATTACTCTCTGTTAAAATGAAACAGTATCCTTTAAACCCTTTTACCCTTTATTTAACAAACACTGAAAAGGCGTATAAAAAAAACTGCATTTTAAACCGTAAAAACACATGGTTATTTATTATCTTCAGATACATTTTAGCTTGTACATTGTTGTGCAGGCTAAATGATGTCCGGTTTTATACAGTATCTGTCTACACAATTTAGCAATTATCTTCTTCTTTTTATGTTAATTCTAATACATTTATATATTTAGTATATACAGTCTTAGTAAAGTGAAGATAGAGATTTGTGCCTACTTTCTGTCCATTGGTACCATCTCTTCCAGCCAGCCCAGCCGCTCCCTGTGTCATAAGGAGAAAACAGTTAATAAAGTACAAACTTCAACCTCTGAACCCTTTAATTACACCCATTCACCAAACGACTTACCTTTCTTCCATCTCCTCCAAACTCTCCCTGTGAAACACAAGGCAAAGACAGTTACAGGTGACCAACCACACTTGCCATATCAACCATGACTGATGAAGGAATTCATTTTTACCTTTTCACCTTTCAACCCTGGAACACCCTAAAAGAGAAGGAGCCCTGGTTATATAAAATCACTTACAATGATAACAGAACAGATTGGTGATAGATGTAGTTCTTTTGCACTTCAAACCTTAGCCCCAGGATATCCAATTGGTCCTTCAATTCCAGGGTCTCCCTAAAAGAGAAGAGAACAAGAAATGAGCACAGTCAAATATTAGGTCAGGTAGATTACATGCTTTCCAGTACATCAGTTAGTTACCGACCTGCCGTCCTTTTGGTCCAGGGGCTCCAGGATCACCAGCATTTCCTTTGGCACCCTAAAAAATATAAGAGAAAAGATCAGGTGTGGAAGAAAAAAATTACCTTTTTATGAGTTTGATCTTTAAGTCCAGTCTTGAAAATATTTGCTTACCTATTACATTAATTTGGCTTAATGCTGTTTCTATTAAAGTAACATAGGCAACACCTTACAAAGGTGACAAGGAAAAAGAAAACAAGGCTGGCACTACTATGGGGATAAATGGGCAGCCTCCTAAAGACAGGGATCCATTGTCACAACCCTAGCGACCATCCTGCCATACATACAACGGGATGATGATGCTCTTTAGTACAATTTTCTTCCTTCACATCATGTGACTATATTAGCTAAAACTACTGCTAGAGAGTGCAATCAGAAGCAGCATGGTATATATTCCTAACTACATTTTAAATGTGTAGGGTAGCAACAACAATGGTTTCAGGTCTCCTGAACTACAAAGAGTCTTCTGACTTCTCTCACCATACCCTGCATCCTCTTAACTCTACAGGACTCTTCCTGCATTTAGCCTCAAATGTCCAGAGGTGGACAGATAAGGGGAGTAAAAAAGGAATAATTTATTGCAATATGTACATGCTGAGGCTTGGTGGTACCTTCTCTAAACCTGCTGCCATAGACTCTAACCCACAAATGTAATTATGGTAAATGAGTCCTGTAATACATCGTACCTGTTGGCCCATTGTCATATTTGCTGCTACTTTGCTGGAAGCAGACTTCTTGAGAAATCAGCAGCACCAGAGTAATACACCTGAATGTGTTTATTTTAAAACTTGAACATGATCTAATATCTGACATTTTTGTGCATGTAACACAAATAGTTTGCACTGCAAACTTTGCAGAAAACTAAAGAATATAGCATCAGTTGTATATGGGGTAAATGTAGTTAGGTTACCTTTTGTCCTCTCTGTCCATCTACACCAACGGGACCTGGAATCTCCAAGCAGCTCAGTTTATAGCACTGAAAGAAACAAAAGAGTAGTATGTGTGAACAGTGATACAATATCAACAAAAACACGGCTAAATGTACACATACATTAGAGTTTCCTGGCCCCTGGAAGATCTAGATTTCATCTAAGATGCAAATATATATTCAGTGTATGTAATGGCACAAACTTTGCCTTCAATTGCTCCATTAACAGAGAATAATAGGTGTTCAGCTGCAATTTTCCTCTTGGCATGTTCTGTCTATACATAGTTACATATAGTTACATAGTTGGTAAGGTTGAATAAAGACACTAGTCATCCAGTTCAACCTGTGTGGATGTATGTGTTTATATCAATAATCAAACAATCGGACTAACTCTTGGTTAAGCTTAAATTACTGATATCATGCTGAAGTTTACAATTTTGTAAAGGTGAACAGGGGACAAGATATAGTTCATTACAGGAATACCCCACTTTTAAGTACACAATGGGACCAGAGCATGTATGTAAAATGAAAATGTACTCAAAGTGAAGCAATACCTTTTTTCACTTCTCAATGCATGTAAATACACTAGTTCTATGGGAAATCTTGGTCAGCTTGACATGGCACTGCTCCCGGTTTTTAACATTTAATATTGGTGTCTATGGGAAATATTTGTCAGCTTGATATGGCACTGCTCCAAAACAAATATGCTGTAGTCCTGGGTCTCCTCTTAGTGCTCCCCAAGTTTGGTGTCCCTGTCACTTATGGTTCAGGAGCAGTGCCATGTCAAGCTGACCAAGATTTCCCATAGATGCCATTGTTAAAAATTAAAAACCGGAAGCAGTGTCATGTAAAGCTGACCAAGATTATGGACGTAAAGCGGGGTATGCCTGTATATAATATGAAAATAGCACACTATTCTAGAGGTAAGTAGTGGTCATCCTAAACCCCTTCTGAGGAACATGCCCTATGGGCAATATATCCACAAGTCAGATCAAGTGGAAGACTTTAAAAGAAAGGCAAAGTAACATGATGAATGATGAAAAAGATGTAGATATAAGGACAGAGTATTATAAAGGAGCTAAATACAGCAAGAATATAGAAATACTAAAGCTGGCCATAGATGGATTGTAACTTGGCCAGTTCAGCAAGGACTGGCCAAATTTCGATCCATGTGTGACTGTGCCTATTCAACAGAAGTCGATTGTTAGACCAACTTTTGTCAAACAGGCGTGTTGGAACATTTTTTGATCAATCAGATGCAGCTGCTGATGTGTATTTTGACAGCGGAGTCCCGTTGCCACACTACAATGTCCCAGCGGAGAGGATTCCTCCATCCACCTTAATTGAGTGAATGGAGGAGTCCTTTCATCTATGGCCAGCTTAAGGAATGTGAAAAGGAGGGAGGTTAACAAGGAGAAGTTAGTTATGATGTACTGTAAGCACCATAAAATGATCCTGCTAATTCTTTAAAAATTTAAATGTACTGGAGGAGGACTCTATGGTAACTAAATTTACTAAAGAATGTCCACAATTTGTGTACAGGAGAGCAAGATAATTTACAGACAGGTTGGTGTCAATTCAATATAATAGTCAAAAAAAGTGGTCGATTGCAAATATCAAGTGATGTTTCTGTGCCACAAATGCACATACTGCAAGTATATATAACCGTAAAAACTATAACTATGTCCTTTGAATACACGGTACAAAGTAGACGCTTTGCTAACTGTGGGACACAATGTAGTTGCTTTAAATTTAAAAGTGGTTATTTCAATTTTAGTTGCTTTCTATGATGAAGTGGAGTCTTTCCTAAGTCTGCTAAGTGTTGGACCAGGAGGATCTTATGTTTAATAAAAGTTCTAATTTTCCTCGTGTTACCCAGGGTTCTCTGCAGTTGGTGACCCAAACAGTCCCACTCGTAGAGTTTTGTTGTTAAAAGCAACCCTTTGGTGATATCTTAAGTGATACAATGGATGGGCACATACTGGCACACATTGACGTATGTTATGCATTAATTGAGGTTGATCTGTATATTTCTTTCAACCAAACAAATTTGGGTTAAGTTTTATAAATTGAATAAAGGTGTAATTTAACCAAGATAATATAATAATAGATGTATGTATATGAGATAAAAATTGATGTTGCATCCTTAAGATAACGCCTAATATTGCCCTATGTGTCAACTTGTTTATTGACTGAATCTACTAACCACAAATCTATATCATACATGTTTTGGAACAGTTTAAGACTCATATAAATACTAGCATGATACAATATAGAGTACACCGATGATATGCACACTTTATGCATTGTATTTTTAGGCTGGCAAGTTGAAGGGGTATTTTTTCCTGTCCTCATGCTCTTCTTTCCATCGGGTTCAGTAAGCCATGAGGTGCATGAGATCCAGCAATTTGTTTGGTCCAGTACGAGGTGGCATACAGAGGCAGGGTTGTACCTTCCATGGACTGAAAGGCTGGACATGTGAATCACAGCAATGAAGGGGAGAGGGGGTACAACAGAGGCGTAATTAGCACAATGCCAGCTATGGTACGCAGGCTATACCCCCTCTAAGGAAGCCCCTATCTGGATGGAAATGTGCCAGTAAACATGTGGCTTGGCACATCTGTGCTGGACATGATAGCTCTGGCAATATGGCTACTGGGACCTGACAGCCTGTACATGTATGAGTGCAGTGGTACTCAGCCTACAGGCTTTATGGACAAATGACCTAGTTTATAACCCTCTCCCCAAAACCCTCTCCCCAAAACTTTCGGCTATTTTGGTGTGTTGTTTAAACAAAGGCTCTTTGGTAAAAAGATTAGAAGTATCAGGTAGCACTAGATTCTACCGTGAGTATGCAGGCTAGCACTCTGAGAAGTGGGTGATCCCGGGAATTTACCAAAACTCTCAGACTCTAGCCAGTTATATACTGGCATGCATACAGTTTGAGAAATTGCTCTGTTGATACAGTACAAGCGTGCAATATAAATGTCCACTTGAGATATCCAGGAAAATATTTCCTTTCCTTTGAGTGGCTTACATGAGTGCCCTGATACCAGCACATAATCTGTCATCAGTCTGATATATAATCTTGACATGTGCAGTGTACAGTCAGTTTGGGTTAATCACACTGATCACCACATTACCATCAAGAGGGAGACATTATTCTTACAGAATGAACAGGCACATGTCTCTCTACTAGGAGAATGAAACATATGATCACTGGTATGTGACAATTGGAACTGACTATGATTTTATAGCAAGTTTGGATTTATTAGCACACAATTGTACACCCAGTACACAGGGCTCACTGTTTGTAGGGTTGCATGGTGTACCACATTGGTATATCCACCTGTGGCAACTGGTACTCAATATTTTTTGGGGGGGGAAGCAAACCAACACCACCTCCCCATGGGAGATGGGTGGGAAGGCAGCGATCACAGGCCTCCTTGCCTTAGGAGGAAAATGATGAGGATATGGGGTAGGGCTGCTGCTCCTCGCTCCAGCTACTCCTCACTCCGGGGCCATTGTTTTTCCTCCTGGCCAAACAGGAAGTGGGTCCTGAGACCCGACTGGCCAGGAGTCCTCAAACTTCCTGGCCAATTGGGTCTCAGGACTCGCTTTCTGATTTGCCAGGAGGAGAATCAGGAAGACAATAGCAAATATAAATTCGCTATTGTCACACAACTGGATGGGCTCAGGGTGCAGTGCAGCCAATTAGAGCCTCAAGCCCTAATCATGTGCTTAAAAAAAAAAACCCCATTGAAATCCATGCATCCAGCGCCCTGCATGTAGATTAGGGGCCAGGCGTATGGATTAAGGGGCGACACCGATGTGCCCCTTATGGACAGCCAGCCACTGATATCCACAAAACATTTATATGCTAACAAACGAGATAACTGAGAATTCTTGCTACATTCAGTACCACAGTTTTTAATACTAACAAGTTTGGAGATATATAAACATACCTGCAGGGAATGTTTTAAATGTTTTTTGTTCACAGTGTCATTTTTCTATACTTTGATGCAAAGAAAATACAATATAATCAAGCGTTATAATAAAGAATTGCTATCTGGATGTGATTAGTAGAAGAAGTGTAGTTAACCCAGACAGGGATATCTCCAGACTTTTGTTGGTGGTTTAAACTATTTATAGTAGAAGTTTCCTCCAATTTGGTCAGATAGTTATATGTACTAAAATAATTTTTGTAGGCTACCACTTGTTTATAGCTATATCTATACATATCTGTGTGTATCATTTTACCTACAAAATTTACTAGTCAGCTTGTGTTTACATACCTCTCCATAAGCTTCGTGTTTCTGCAGAAAGATACAAAGATACAGTTAGATTTTCAATATATTCACAAAAAGTACGTAGAATATTACATATATACTTTCATCAGATGTCCTACATTTTTAATTGATAAAGGTTGTTTTTTTAATCTAGTAGTCAAAGGGCTAAGAATATGATCAGTAAACATTAACACCATGGGCCCATTCACACCTGTCTGCTCTGTTACTTTGCATTTTGAATGAGCTGCCAATGCACCAGAGCACACAGAAAAATGTATTTGTTCTAAATCTCTTTAAATAATTTTCAATTTTAGACAAAATATACGTTAAACATTTTGTAGGATAGAATAATAAAATACATTATCAAAAGAAAAAGTAAAAAAAAAAAAAAAGGGGGGGGGGTTACGGTCTTATTCATAAATATTGTGTAAAAATTGCAGAGGTTCGAAATTCTTACCATAATTGCCATACTTTTGAAATTTGTTTACTTAATTTCTCCCCAAATATAATCCTCTCCTCTATGGATTGCATCTCGCTCATTTCACATGAGACATCCCTCTTAACTATTTTCAGACGTTGGAAACATGCAGGATGTGGTGAATTTGAGCTCCTGCACATTGGGTGGGTTGACAATATAAGTTCAGTACGACTGCATAAAGTTGCAACCGTACATACAACTGCTCCTATCAACCCTTCGCCAGCTAATTCTACTCCCACCACTGGCGTACATTCAATTGCTCTCCAGACTCTATTTATATGTCTAATACCATTTTTGGACAGATGGACCATTACAGTCTGTAAATATAGAAGGTAGGAGAGTGAGTACGCTATGCATTATGCAATTTTAAAACTGAAACCCAGGAAAATATTTAAAAAAAAAACTTAAAATGCTAGCCATTCTACAAAAAATCTGGGTATCTGGGTATAGCGGTAATGGGTTCACATTTCTGTTTTTAATATATATATATAGCCCACTGATGAGATTTTCACTTACTCTCTATCTCTGTGATGCTCATGCAAGAAGGGGAGAGTGGGTATCAATGGTACAGGAAGCCACGGACAGAAAAAAACATCAGTAGTGCTAACCCTTTCTCACTTTGCTTGATTGTATTTCCCATGTCTACCTGCCGTGAAAGGAAGTGAGAGAAAATCTCCCCAACAGGAAGACAGCGGAAATAAAAACACCTTACAGAGGCTCTAGGCTGACCCTGAGAGTTTGATCCAGTTTGGGAGGCTGCCATTGCCTGGCTTCTGGAGGCATTGCTAATTCCAGGGCCATCATGAAACTGTGCATTATGCTGTCGAAGTGTGCTTTGCTTTGGAACAAGCACTGCCTCCAGGAGCCAGGAAAAGGTAGTTTATGGCACTGAAAAAAACATGTAAAGCCTGGCATTTATCTCCTATGTGTTCTTTGAGAAATATAAAAAGGTAAAAACTACCAAATCTTAATGTAAAATGTTAGACAAATGAAACTGTAGGAGTGCACAAGATTAAATTTGAAATCCTTATCTTACCTGAAGGTAAACGTTCAATAATCGTAAATAAACTGCCCTTCTAGCAATGCTAGCAGCATGATAAACAAAGTCCAAAAAAGGAAGCCCTCCTTAAAACAACTATAGTCGTTTTATTTTATTGATGATGAATTTCCCTTTGTACTTATCATATGCACATTTTAACCCCTTTATGATGGTTATACAAATATATGTGTCTGTCACGTACATGCTGTCTTGTTATGCCATTGGCTGCTGTGGGCGGGGGGTGGGACTCCGCGGGGTTTCAGTCCCGAGCTACTCAGAATGCTGACCACAAGCCAAACTCTGCATACACATGGCCTGCCTGCTATTAGATAGGGTAAGTGCCTCGGGGGGGGTGGGCGCCGCTCTGTATGTCCTATCTGATGCCCTATCTGATGCTCTGTATGACCTATCTGATGCCCTGTATGCCCTATCTGATGCACTGTATGCCCTATCTGGTGCTCTGTATGCCCTATCTGATGCCCTGTATGCCCTATCTGATGCCCTGTATGCCCTACCTGATGCACTGTATGCTCTATCTGATGCTCTGTATGCCCTATCTGATGCTCTGTATACCCTATCTGATGCCCTGTATACCCTATCTGATTCTCTGTATGCCCTATCTGATGCCCTGTATGCCCTATCTGATGTTCTGTATGCCCTATCTGATGCCCTGTATGCCCTATCTGGTGCTCTGTATGCCCTATCTAGTGCTCTGTATACCCTATCTGGGGCTTTGTATACCGCTATATGGTGACTCTGTATACTGCTATCTGGTGATGCTGTATACCCTATCTGGTGATGCTGGGCTACTCCTGACACAAGGGGTGGAAACTATAAGGGGTGTGGCTTATGAGAAATGGGAGGGGTCAAAAAGGAAGGGTGGGGTCTGGCGCCCCCCCATCCAAAAATTTCAGCAGCCGCCACTGCAGCTGCTGCTCCTTCTCTGTCCAATCCAAGGGCTGGTGTAGGGGAGATGACACCTCTGTAAACAAAGAAAGTGGTGCCATGCTCCTGGCTGTGCTGTGTGATGGGGCTGTGTAAAATTTTGGGACTGGATGGACAGAAATTGAAATTGTTTTGTGGGTACACAGCCCCCGTGTACAGTATTTCATCTGTGATTTCAGATCTATGCCTGGAGTTAAAAGGAATTCCGGCTCCCCCCTCCAAAAATTAAAAGTCAGCAGCAACAAATACTGCAGCTGCTGACTTTTACTATTAGGGAACTTATGTGCCCAGGCATTCAGGGGTGTCCTCACCCAGGCCGATTCTTGAATCAACTCTCGGGTGCTGGTGCCGCCATCTTGGCTAAGGGAACCCGTCAGTGAAGCCGCGTGGCTTCATAGCCGGTTTTCTACTGTGAATGTGCAAATTCCTCTGCACTCTGTGAATGGGTCGGCTGGGGGGGGGGGGGGGTACCAGCTCCCCCCCCCCCCCAAAAGGGGCCAAATGTGGCAGCGGAGGGGGGAAGGAGGCAGACAAGCAAAGCTTTCACTTTTAGGTGGAGCTCCACTTTAAGCTTTTACCAAAAATAAGTTCTAACCATATGTTTAATTTAGTTTCACAGTATGTTTTAGACTGATGCTCTGTGAAATTTAGGTATGCTACTGTAATGTGTGTTTCAAGGCACTGAACTTACCATAACTTGAATGATTCTATCAATGGTTTTCTGATCGATCTCAGTTTGGTCATTGGGATTGATCACTGTATATGCGTTCCTGAAGAGCTCATAGGGCTGGCTTGCAATCTCCCTGAGACCAGACTCATACACATCACGACTTGCAGCTACAGAGAACAGCTTGATACCTTTAGACTGGGCTAATTCGACCTGTGCCTTCATTCCTCCGCATGGATTTCCAGTCACATGTCCATCTGTGATCACTACTGCAAAATTCACAAATTTCTGACCTTGGTTAGCATTTATTGCAGCATCAATTAGTGCTGTCATATTAGAAATGGCGCAGTCGGTGAAGGTGCCCCGTCCAATATACTGGACTCCACGCAGTTCTGAAATGTATTTGTTCTTGTCAGTAGTAAGTTGGCTGTAGATTGTGACGTCATCTGAATAATGCAGACCTCCATACACCCAGTTCAGAAGGATCTGTTCCCTATAGGCAGCATTCTCTAACTTTTCCAAGAAGGCTGGAATGAAACGCTTCATATGATCCAGCAAGCTCTGAATTGGAGCTGTCTGTAGAATTATACTTTCAGATGTATCAATGATGAAGAACACATTGACTGGACATTTGGTTTTATCTGTAAGAAAGTATCAAAGAATATGTTAGTGCTGAGTGAGCTTGTGCCTCGCAATGTTCCCACAACAAACCGAGGTCCGAGGGCCACGTGTCATATCTGTATTTATTTATTAATTTATTAATTTTAATTTATTCTGACCATTGAAAGGAATAAATGCTGAAGTGCTAAACACACCCAGCACTTAGGCACATTTAGCCACATTTGGTGTTTTTATGCCCAAAAGCTCCTTTTCTGAACATGATTCTTCTGCATTCAGGAGAAGGAGCTTTGACTGCCTCTAATCTCTGCTGCTCCTAAACCACTCTAAAAGCCTATGTGTGCTTGGACACATAGGAGTTGATTTACTAAACCCGGAGAGTGCAAAATCTGGTGCAGCTGTGCATGGAAACCAGTGTCCAGTTTTTTTGTCAAAGTTTAACTAAACAAGCTGAAGAGAGAGGCTGATTGGCTACCATGAACAGTTGTACCAGATTTTCCACTCTCCAGTTTTAGTAAATCACCACCACAGGCTTTTATTGAGGTGCATTCAGCGGCTTAGGCAAAAAATGCCAAAAGCCCTCAAAACTACAGTTAAGGAGAGGGAGTGTGCATGAGGCCTAAGGGTACTGCTCTCCAGCATGATGGTGGGGGACAGACTTTATTAATCAAAATGTGGCTGCTTTCCAAAGAAATCCAACTGTGAGACTTTCACATTCTTTTTTTGGTGTAATTGGGATGTATTTAGCTGATTTACAGGTTCATTTGGGCTCTAAATTAATCGCAACTGTATGTTCTGTTACATAGCTAGAAATGTTGGGTGTCTCTGCCCAGTTTTGGGTTTTCTGTCCTTTTGCCACATTTTGCTCTCTAATGATGAAGATGTTTTGCTACTAATCCACGCAGCCTCGTCAACTCCAATTATTGTCAGAAGCATACCCCAGCATTTGCCACACAGTTAACTAAATCGCCTTACTTCAATCGCTATGGAATAGGTCCAGGTAGAAGTTGATTGTCCAAGAACATAATAGGAGGTGTGAAGGTTTGGTCAACCACCCTTTTTAATAATTTTAACCAATTATCATGGCGTCACTAAATCTGGAACAGATGTTAAATGTTTGAATTGAAGGGCTGAAGGTGTGAATTATTGCCAAATCTCCAGGGTAGAGACGTATAGGCAACATTAAATGACAGTAATAGATGGTGTTGAAGACCCTGTTTAGGCATGGTTGTTCCAGTTTGACTTTGCTGGCCTGCTTACCTCACCACTTGCAAACCAGTTGCCCCCTTTGTCTCTGTCAAGTTGCAATGCTTGTGTTTTTAGGTCTTTGGTCTTTTCGAGGTACAAGCTTTTGTCTATGTGCTTCTGGGTTTGAAAAACACAAGCATGTGATGCTTGTTAAAAATTATACAGTGTTTTTCTCAAAGTTTAGCCACGTAAGTGATGACTCTATTACTCCATATGCTTTGCTTCTCCCCTTATTTTTGATGGCACCAGGTTTTTTCTTAGCCTTCCGGATATGGTAATGAAAGATCAGTCCGGTTACATATAAGCTTTCAAAGTACTACTAACATGTTCTATATCTTTAGACTCTGTGTTTGTTGTTACCATTTAGGACCTGTTTTGCAGAGTTCTAATAACCCCCAGACTGTGTTCTAGTGGGTGGTGGACATAAAAAAACAATAGGCTGGGTTTCCTGCAAACTTCATTGTCCAAGTCACCTCCCTCCTTGACATGTCCAAAAAGGGTATTTTGTTACTCCTAGATTGTAAGCTCTAACGAGCAGGACCCTCTGATTGCTCCTGTATTGAATGGCCTAATATTGTAAAGAGCTGCGCAAACTGTCAGTGCTATATAAATCCTGTATAATAATAATAATAATATTCTGTGTGTCTTCTCAGGTAAGCATAATAGTTTTTGTTCATAATGAGCTCTACCTCCTTGATGTACAGGTGAGCTAAAATTGGAGGCATAGGTAATCCCAATCCTTGTTCTTGTTGATTTCAAGACAAAGGTTGGTCTGGCTTGATTTCCATTTGGCTGCCAAAGGTCTTATCCAATTTCATTGCAGTCTCATCAGCCTTTTTTCTGACAATCATTAGAACTGATAAAGCTACATGGATGAGTAGTAAAATATCAAGCCACAGTACAGGATAGGATTGTTTCTTCTTTAGAAAAAACAGGACCATTCATCATTTGACAGCAGACTTTGATGTTTAGTTACATGTCTCTGTTTGGAACATACTCTGAAAGTCTTCCTGAGAAAAACACCCTGGGAGAATGATGTCATATGAATCTGCTGTAATCACCATTCACTGGGACAGTTGTAACATTGTAACTTCTTGCCAAGGCAAAGAGTGATAGGCAGTAGTAGAGAGTAGTGTTGAGCGAACCCGGACTGTAACGTTCGGGTCCGTACCGAACTTTCGGGTGTCCGGGGCCCGGACACGAACACGGACATTTCAAAAAACGTTCGGGTTCGGGTTCGGGTCCGGGGTTCTGGTATTTTACTCCACGTGTTGAGAAGCTGCAGGGCAGCCAATCAACAAGCGTTTCACTGGTCTGCCCTTAGAAGCCATCACAGCCATGCCTACTAATGGCATGGCTGTGATTGGCCAGTGCATCATGTGATCCAGCCTCTTTATAAGCTGGAGTCACAGTGCTGCAGTCACATGCTCCTTGGGTTAGCTGTAGGGAGAGGGAGCTGACGGCGTCAGGGAGAGATTAGAGACATTTTAACAACATCTGATCCTGCATCCTGAGATAGATTACTACTGCTGTGCTGTTGCTCTGAGGACAGATAGCAGAAATTTGAGATTTCACATACCTCTGCTTTGAGTTGCAGATCAAACTCTGCATAAAACAACGATCGCTACGATCGTGCACAACGATCAGATTGTTGGACTAATTTGAGATTTCAAATACCGCTGCTTTGAGTTGCAGATCAAACTCTGCATAAAACAACGATCGCTACGATCGTGCTCAACGATCAGATTGTTGGAGGAATTTGAGATTTCAAATACTGCTGCTTAGAGTTGCAGATTGCGGATTAAACTCTGCCTAACACAACGATCGTTACGATCGTACGCAACAACATGATTGTGGGATCGTACACAACGATCAGATTGTGGGATCGTACACAATGTTAAGATTGTGGGAGTAATTTGAGATTTCACATGCTGCTGCTTTGAGCGATCTGACTGCACTAGGTAGAGGGACAGATTATTGTTCAAAAATCATCTCCTAGTTCTAAAGGGAGAGGTTTTAGCTGCAGCTGTAAGTGACACATTATTGTTCAAAAATCATCTCCTAGTTTATTTGTTTTTAATTTATTTTCCCTATCCCCATTTTTTTGTAGGGCACTTGCCCCACTCTTACCCCTATTTTACTTCCTTTTGCAGCCCTCTAGCACTTGCCAGGACTTTGTTACAGCCATTTTTGTGCCTAAAAGTTCGGGTCCCCATTGACTTCAATGGGGTTCTGGGTCCGGGATAACGTTCGGGCAATGTTCGGAAGCCGAACCCGGACTTTTTCCCAAAGTTCGGACGGACCCGCAGAACCCGAACGTCCAGGTGTTCGCTCAACTCTAGTAGAGAGGTAATCAGTATGAGACAACTTGTGTACACAGAGGCATAAACATAAAGTATAGGGTGCAGACACCAGGATCTATAGGCCAGCATCTTAGGTTAAAAAGTAGATACTAACCCTAGCACAAAGATGGCAATAGAGAGAAGGGAAGCCAAGTCAAGAGGAACGTGGTTCCTCTATGGTTTTTTGGGTCACTGAGGAAGCTATCTGATTGGATGCTGGTGCCCCATGTGACACTGGTGGCCTTCTTGGGTCGGGCAGAGTCTATTTAAGACCCTGGATGCCAGGCTTGGTGCGCATTTTGCATGTAAGTAGTGTAGGTCACCCGTCTGTGAGGAACAGTAATTAGCAGCAAGGAGAGGTTCCTGGCGAGTAGGGAAAGAGGAGGGACACAACATCCCTCCTTGAAGCCTCCCCGTTTTGTTACGGACTGACCAGGTTGCACTTCACCCCTTGAGACAAAGGCTATCAGTGCACCCAAGACCTACTGCTTTACTCTTCGCTCCAACATTCTGTAGGTGCACCTGTCCGGCTTATCTTTCCTTGGGTAGTTGTGCTTTGTTGAAACTTAAGGCTTCATGCACACAGAATGTTAAAAAAAAGTCCTAAAATCGTCAGTAGCTTATCAGTGATTTTTTCAGCTTTTACCAGCGTTATATTACCAGCGGTTTTGTGCGTTTTTTCACGTTTTTATAGGGCCAGCGTTTTTTTTTTCCCCAATTGATCTAAAACGTCCAAAAATGTTGGGGATAGACGTTTAGCCTCATTTTTGAACGTTTTTGAGCGTTTGAACACTTTTACAGCTGAAAAGCATCTCTCAGAACCCTCTGGTCTTGGGTTTTTTTTACAGCTCAAAAACGTCACTGCTAAAAACAGTTGATAACAGCCTATGTGTGCATGAACACATAGGATAACATGATGGAGGGTTTATTGACTGTAGAAAAAAACGTCTGCAGCTAAAAACAGCTGCTGTAAAACAGTCAAAAAACGTCCTGTGTGCATGGGGCCTAAAGGATAAGTACAGCCAAAGCTTGTTAATTCTGCACTCCTGTGACCTGTTTTCAGCAAACAGTGGGCTGATGCCTGCTGTCGGCTGACGTCATAGAGACAGTCCAGGCTGTGGTTAAAGTGGTAGTAAACCCTCCTATCATTTTCAGCCAAGGAAGCTGCCATCTTGGCCTCTGTTTAATCTACAACTGCCATGATGCTGCACATGTGATCAGCCATGACACCAGCCATGGATGGTTTGACATTTTGGTTTAGAGCACAACCAATGGGAGTGTTACATTTCCGGCACGTGCCGGAAATGGAACTGGATGTTAAATGGATGGGTTTACTACCGCTTTAAGATCGCGACCATAGGAAAATAAAACAAACAGCTTCTGCTCATTTACTGAGCACTGGAGCAACTGCACTTTGCAAAGTGCACAGTCTTTATTACTTTAGTAAATCAACCCCTGAGTGTTTACTGCAGCTGCACCTCCCCACACACTGTTGATGAACTATCCGAAATTCATCCTTTGATTGAAAATCAAAGGAGCTGGGTCTAAAAAAACTGTTGGCCAAAACAGCAGTGTGTTTGTGTGTTCAATTAACAACCTGGCCTTTTCATCTGCTTTAATATTACATGCCTAGTGTTTTCAAGCCTATGGTTTATCAACATCCACAGAAACGTTATATCATTAATAAGTTACCTGCACATGATTTTTCACCATTCTGTGCCCAGAGAGAGCCAAATGTGGTGGCAAGCAGCAAACACAGCACATGGAGCTTGGCCATGACTGCTCTGTGGAGATGAACAGAGGACAATACACCATAATGATAATGATACATAGCATTCTGATACTGATAACGTAATGAGATGACAGCACCACAAACTTTAACATTCAAATAGTTTCCATTTACATAAGAATACCTGGTGGAAAAACAAACTTATTCTTTGTTAAAGTCAATCATTTTATTTCTAGTTTTCAGATAATGAGTTAAAACCTCTGCCAGGTGTTTATAGCTACCTGTATTCTCCCTGGGGAGATTCACTTTCTCCTGGTCCTGATGACCATTGTAACTGGGACAGAAAGTGACAGGAAATCAAAAGTTTTACAGTTTTTCCAGGAACAGAAGGTGAGGGGAAATCTTATAACTGGGACTGTATAACAAGGATTATTCTGCACTAAATAGAGATTCCCTTACTTCCTGTTGTGTCTGCAAGACAGGAAGTGAAGGAAATCTCCCAACAGGGCACAGACAGCAAATAAAAAACACCTGCGATGGAATGCAATATGGGTATAATGAGTAGTTTAACTGAATTCAGAATTTTGACATCAAGTTACAGTATAGTATTGGCATGGGACTTTTAAGGCACAACATACACTTTGTTATTAAAATATATTTTGTTTATTCAAAATTGTTCAAAAGAGAAACATCAATACAATTTCCAAATCATATTACAAAATACATCATAATAAAATACAAAAATATAAAAGAGGTCAGTGTTAGTACTGCAGTATATTTGCATAAAGTAGTCTTTACAACTCGACGCGTTTCTTGGACATCTTCGCCAGGAGCTACCGATCACAAAAATGTGATCACTGATAATTTGTTATTTTGTCTAGATGGCATTATTATATAAAGTCTATATCAGTAGCTCCTGATGAAGAGGACAATGTTCAAGAAACGCGTTGAGCTGTAAAGACTATTATTGGCAAATATACTGCAGACTAATGCTGACCTTTTTTATATTTTTGTATTTTATTATTATGTATTTTGTAATGTGATTTGGAAATCGTATTGATGTTTCGCTTTTTAAACAATTTTGAATAAACAAAATATATTTTAAAAACAAAAAGTATGCTGTGCCTTTAGGCTACTTTCACACTGAAGAGTTTTACAGACGCTATTTAGCTAAAAATAGTGTCTGAAAAGCGCCTCAAAACTCCCCCCCAATCCACCCCAATGTGAAAGCCCTGAGTGCTTTCACACTGGGGCGGTGCGCTAGCAGGACGTTACAATAAGTCCTGCAAGCAGCATCTTTGGGGCGGTGAGGGGAGCGGTAATATACCGCTCCTCCACCACCCCTGGCCATTGAAATGAATTGCCAATTGCAAGCGCTTCCGAAGCGGCTGCACACCGCGTCGGTAGCGCTGAGCGCCGGCACTTTTAACCCCTTTTTAACCCCTTGTGGGGGGTTAAAAGCACGGCGTCCCGCCCGCATAGCGGAGCCCTATCGCTGGTAAAACTCTGCTAAAACTAGCGGGGTTTTACCGCGACCGCCGCTTCAGTGTGAAAGTAGCCTAAAAGTCCCTCGCTAAATACTATAGTGTAACTTTGATGTCAGTCTTAATTCAGGGATGTGGCACTTAATCTTATCCAACGTTGATTGGATCTGAATTCAGGGTTTTAAGGAGGCCGCCCTTAGCCAGTACAGGGCGTGGCTTGCATTCTCATGAATGACAGTTTTTTTAATCTACTGATATTATATGGAGTATCTCATGTTTCTTGGTTGGATGGAAACAGTGCCCTCACTGCCCACATTGGTCAATGAGATGCGCTCTTTCATTGTGCCATACTAAATTGGTGGCATAAAATGAGAATATGATTGGTTGTTATGAGCAGTAGAAACAATTATTTTTTTCAGAAATGATCATAAAAATGCCCTCAGTGATGGTGTTCTGTGTATAATAAAAAGGAAAATAAGAACAATGACCATTTCATCTGACATAAATAACGTACTTGGAGTGGCCCATAACTAAAATGGCCAAAGCTATTATTAAAACAAAGCTTTTTAGAGGGACCATATTGTGTTAAAAGCTCACGACACCGCTGACTTATCTATCACAATCCCAAAAATGTCATCAATTTAAAGTAAACCTGTTACAAACCAGAGCAATTCAAACTTAATATATGTTATAAAAAATCTAAATCTAAGCACATCTTGAGATATAGGCTTTTATATATAGTTATATATAGTTAGGCTTTGCTTCCACTTAAGGCTGCTTTCACCCCGGGGCAGTGTGGGCATCAGCAGTAAAGTGGCGCTTTACCGCCGCTTTCGGCCACTAGCGGGACATTTTTAACCCCCAAGAAGGGGTTAAAAAGGACTAAAAATGCCCGTGGTGCGGCAATTCATTTCAATGGGCAAGGCGGTTTAGGAGTGGTGTATACACCGCTCCTAAACCACCCCAAAGATGCTGCTTGCAGGACTTTTTGTGCCGTCCTGCAAGTGCACCGCCCAAGTGTGAAAGCACTCGGGCTTTCACACTGGGGAGGATTGAGAGGGAGTTTTCAGGTGCTTTACAGGCGCTATTATTAGCGCTAAAGCACCTGAAAACTGCCTCAGTGTGAAATGGGTCTAAAAGTGGTTGTAACTGTCCTCCGGTAATAGAAAGACATTAAACAAATCCTCCTGCATAAGTTGTACTTGTTTATCTGCAGTCTTCTCTTCTCTACATCTATTCAAAATGCTTACTTATAAAGCTTGTCTGAGGGTTCAGAAAAAAAAAGGGTTGAGTGCTGAAATGACACACATCAGAGCTCAGTGAGGAGAGCTCTGAGAGCTCATTGGAGGGAAGCAACACACCCCCTTCACACAACACACAGGAACAGAGCTGAGGCTGTCAATCAGGTCCCACCCCTGTCATTTTTCTCTTGGTTTAAGGAAAACTTGTTCAAAATTATTCATGCTGATAGCAGAGGAATGAAGCAGCAGACAGAAATGACACTCAGTACTCTTAATTGAGACAAGTACACACTATAGAGGGATATGCTTTGTTCATATTTCATGTCTGAGGTTTACAACCACTTTAAAGTAAATGTAAATGTTGACCTTTTTCTGGAAAGTCAAGTTTGCCCCTTCATCCTCTCAATTTCTACTGCTCTCTATTGCTCAATGAGGCTGCCCATCACCCAGAAAGACCAATAAGGAGATATGGGAGGATGGAGGATATAGGGCCCACCCTTGACTGTTGAATGTAACCTCAACTTCCTAGATGTTTAGTTCTATTGAGAATCGTCACATATGGATTTTAATCAAAGTAAAAAAATGCTTAATTTTAGCAGTTTAACAGAGTAAGGCCCCTTACACGGGGCGGTTAGATGAGGTTTTTCAGGTGGATATGTTGGGAAGCTTCATGTAAGTTCTTGGGCAGTCATTTATATCTAACTACCTCCGAGTCTATCCAGGACCGAAAAAAAGGGAAAAGGGTCTGCCTCCTTTTTCGGTCTTACAGACCTAAACGTGATGGATTGGTGATAGTCTAACGTAAACAGAAGCAAGTCCCTTTTTATCCAGCTGCCCATAGATTCAACATGGGTCTGGAAAGCTCCTCTTTGTAAAGGAAGAATAAAAGTGAATGGGCTCAAAAGTCACAAAAGTAATACCTGCCTTGTTCTGCTCCAATTCAGCAGATTTGTTTTGCAGACCCTTTGCTTGTCTGATTGTATGGTCCCCCTTTGAAAGGCCCCTGAGTATTACTAGTCCTCCCCCTTCTAATAAATGTAAATCAGAAAAGGGTTTCCCAAATCTAGGCACACATGACGTCATATTAAGAGTGGAGATGACTTTCAAGATTATATAGAAATTCAATTCAAGTGCCCTTTTTAAAAGCTTAAAAGGTATAAAAATGCTCAACAAACAGACTGAAAATAATAATGATAAAGTATTACTAACATAAAACATCGCAAAGACACTGTGCCTATAGGGGGGTCTGAGTCCTACCCCTGGAGAGGACACAACAACTTTACCCTTGGACAACAGACACGTTTGTCTGAACAGGTATTTACAAACAGTTATTAGTGCCATGTCAATGAAAAAATATATTCAAAAACTTTTTAAAAAAATGATTCCAATTAAAAAAACAAATGTCAAATGTATTATTTATTTATACCTAATCAAGTCGGCTATTTTGTCCATATTAGGCTTCACCAAGCTGCATGCTGTTGGTTGATCACAGAACTACAAGTACCAGCAGTCCCTGTCTACATAGCAAACAGCAGGGTATTTTACCTACATAGCTTGATTTTAGGCAGATACAGATTAAAAGCTTAAACAGTTGATGTGTTCTGTGGGGTATACCATAATGGAGAAACAATGCAATCATACGCAAGATTTGTAAAGCACTGCGTAAACTGTTAGCGCTACATAAATCCTGTATAATAACCAGAATACAAAGAAAATAGAGTACTAACATAATTAACACTGACATTTTTACAAGCTATGTACATAAAGCAAAACAAAAGAAAAAATAAACTGAATAGCAGTGTGATTGTTACTGCTGAATTCCAGCACTGCCCTTCTTTTTTTTGCAAGTTAAAAAAAAAGGAAAATTAAATGTATGTGCTGCATAGACACTTACCTAACAGATAGTCCAGCAATCAGAGATGTTCTATTTGCTCAGTTATTGGTCAGATCTGTGCATCCTCTGTGGGGAGAGAGAAGCTGCTTCCTAGGATGGGACCTGCTTCCACCGACAGAAACTTTTGCTCCCTACACCCAAACTCAGATTTTTTTTTTCCAACTTTGGCTCATCCCCTTCCAGGCATTGGATAGAATAAGTGGGCTCTGTGACCACTGGGTGGTGCTGTGGATCCACTGTATGGAGGGCTGCAGGATGGTCTCATTTTATGGGAAGGGAAAGTCTCTGATCCTAAATCTTTTCCTTTGCAGTTTACTTTTTGATGAGCAAAATCATTATTTAGTGGTATGATTCACTTATTTCCTGTGAGCTTGAATAGATACTAAGGGCTTAATGTTTTCCAGCTGCTGTAGGACTACAAATCACAGCAAACAATGACAGTGTGCAGGGATTTTGTCATTTTCCTGGCTGTAGCACTCAAACTTGAGCAACTACAGCTAATCCACAAACTTTCTATTGCTCAGATATCTGCAAGGGTGTGTCGTGGACAGAGGTACAGAGAGTACAGGGATGAGGGATGCGTAAGGTATCACCGTGCGTCATACATTCTTGGAAATCAACCATCACGCTGGCAAATTATCACAATAACGCAAAGTTCCCCCAGTCAAACACAGGTAACAACCATAAAACAGCACACACTCCAATATCCCACTGCTGCCACTAGATGCCTGGACTAGTTAATAATTTGAGCAAGATCCTTGTTTGGTGGAGGAGGAAAGAGAATAAAGCTTTCTTTGTGGAGGTACAACGGGGCAGTGAATGTTATCACAGGCTAAGGTATTGCTGGTCACCACTAAAGGGCTACTCAACATCTAGCTGGCTGATAAGCTCCTCACTACTATCTCTACTGATCCCTTACATATGCAGCGGTACCCCCGTAGGGGCTGCTGGTAATTGTGGTTCGTCTCCCACCCTGAAGAGCCAGGCACATGAATTTCCAGACACTCTTCAGTCAAGAAACAGTCCTTATACTTTGTTTTGTTTTGTTTTATTAAGGGAATAGAACTTGGATGGGGATAGCGTGCATACGGGATGCCCTCTTAGATTGTAAGCTCACAGGAGCAGGGCCCTCTAACCGTCTTGTTTTAACCACTTGCCGACGGCGGCTGCGAGATCGTGCACTGTGAGCGCGCGCCGCCGGAGGCATGCCCGCGCGCTCACTGTGTTCAGGGGGGGCCAGGGAGCGGGTGCGGCAGACTCGATCGCCTCCGGCTACCCGCGATGCCCCCCCGCACTGAAAGAACGGAGGTCCGTGTAAGTAAACACGGGCCTCCGTTCTGTGAGAGGGGGAAGGGCTGTGATCACAGCCTTCCTCTACATGGAAGCTGTGATCACTTCCCTTCCCCTGCTAGGGCAGCCCACACACAGTTAGAACACGCCCAGGGAACACAGTTAACCCTTAGAGCACCCCCTGCAGGTTAACCCCTTCACTGCCAATGGCATTTACACAGTAATCAGTGCATTTTTATAGCACTGATCGCTGTATAAATGCCAATGGTTCCAAAAAAGTGTTAAAATGGTCCAACATGTCTGCCCCAATATCGCAGTACCGCTAACAATCGCAGATCGCCGCCATTACTAGTAAAAAAAAAAAAAAAAAATAAAAACCCCAGAAATGAATTCTCATCATCCGTAAACGTGGCCACTTTTGCGCAAACCAATCAATAAACGCCAATTGCGATTTTTTTTATCACAAACATGAGGAAGAATATAACTCGGCCAAAACTGATGAAAAAAAATGTTTTTTTGTATTTTTTTTTTTGGATTTGTATTTTAGCAAAAAGTAAGAAATTTGGGTTTTTTTTGCAAAATTGTCGCTCTTCTTTTGTTTATAGCGGCGATCAGAAATGATGCAGCGATGATCAAATACCACCAAAAGAAAGCTCTATTTGTGGGGAAAAAAAGATGCAAATTTCGTTTGGGTACAACGTCGCACGACCGCGCAATTGTTAGCTAAAGCGACACAGTGCCGAATTGCAAAAAGTGCTCTGGTCCTAAAGTGTGAAATCCTTCCGGGGCTGAAGTGGTTAAACTGTACTGTTGCTGTAATGTCTCTCTTTATATTGTAAAGCGCTGCACAAACTGTTGGTGCTTTATAAATCCTGTATAATAATACTTGATTGAAGATAGGAAATTTAGGGACTGAACTATATACACCACTGGTATATACAACCTCATCTCTTCTCCTCCATCACATATACTTGCTTGCAGACTATTACTCCCAAGACCAACTAGCACTGTGGTTGGGGTCTGACACTGGCTCTGCCATGCCCCAAGCAAATGCCTTTTGCAGACAGGGACCGCGGGCCCCTATGGTGTAGCAAAATTGTAGTAATTCTTAGTGTTAGCTGTCTCACATGAGGCTACTGCTCCCAATACCACCTCTTCAGGGCCTGCCAGCCCTCCTGGATGCAGCTGCCTCTTTCCGCTGCCCTTGCCACCACAGTCCTCCCTACTGGCTCTGAACCCATCCCAGACTGCTCTTTCCCAGTCCTCTCAGGTGTGCCTCCCAGTCCTCCTGATTGTGTGTCACTCACCAGCCCTCTTGGCTGTTCCTTGTTCCTCCTGGAGACTTGTCTGACAGTGTTCTCCCGCTATCCTCCTTGCTCCTGTGCCTCCTCTCCAGGAAAGCTCTGTGGATTTAGGAAGGTCCCTTCCGCTCTCAAGCCCAGGCCCAAGGTCACTCCTGCCCAGACTGGTGAGCTCCCTCAAAGGCCATGACAGCCTAACCCTCCATCTCCAGCTGACCCTGAGTATTTGAGGGGTCCTGCCCCCTGCCAATCCAAGTTGAGTATTGGTTAGGGCCCTCAAAATATTCCAGGCAACTCCACCTTACCTCCCCTCCCATTCTTCTAGAAGGTATCAGAGTATTGAGAAGTAGGGGGGAGGTCTCAGTGATGCTGCCTGTGAGTCATCCAACTCTCCCTGGATTTCTGCCCAACCCAGGACAAAACAGACAGGCTTGGCTGCCAGCCAAGCCTGCATAAATTTACCTGTACTAGAAATAAAACCCCTATTTACACTTCTAGCATTAGAGGGTGTTACACATAAATGCATGCCTATAATAAGAAAATGTCATGGACAGCACTTTAGACCTAGAGGAATGGGAGGATATTTGGAAAACACTAATAAAGCATCAATTTGTGCCCTCTACAAAGAAAACCAAAATCTTTCACTGGTATACCTTACACTCCTACATACAATAAACCCAGTGACTAGTTTTGAGCGAACCCGGACTGTAACGTTCGGGTCCGTACCGAACTTTCGGGTGTCCGTGGCACGGACCCGGACCCGGACATTTCAAAAATCGTTCGGGTTCGGTCTACACTGACGTCGTGACACTGAGGTCGAATATTTCTCCGACCCAGTGTACTACGTGGCCGGTTAGTGTCGGTACGGTAATCATCCGTACCGACACTACCGAAGATTCCCGTTTGGTCACTTTGTGAACAACTAACCGACGGGACGTCGAAGAGTTGTGCACCTCATTTTATCGTCTTGGGGCCTGGCTTGGGCTTGCTAAAAACTTTACAGGCCCAGGCCCAGGCACGGTGCCTGTGGGCTTTCAAGCCATGCCTGGGCTTGCAATGTCAGGCCCAAGCGAGTTTTGATCAGTGACCCAAATAACATACATCCTCACATTCCATATGGTCACTTTCTAAAACCAAAAGAAACATCTCCCGTGTTTAACTACGAAATAATCACAAAAGGTTT
>BLSH010506231.1:30221-40876 GCA_018402905.1 Glandirana rugosa | reverse complement strand
TCAGTGCAAACCCCCCTCAGTGCAGACCACCCCTCAGTGCAAACCCTCCTCAATCAATATAAACACAACCCAGTGTGTAGAACCCCTCTCCTCCCATAGCGCCCCCCCCACCCGTAAAAAAAGCCGGGTTGGACCTTCTTTAGTCTTCAGATCTGCCTTGTTTCTTGGTGGCATAGATTCAACAAGGTGTTGGAAACATTCCTCATAGATTTTGGTCCATATTGACATGATAGCATCATGCAGTTGCAGATTTGTCTGTTGCACGCCCATGATGCGAATCTCCCTTTCCACCACATCCGAAAGGTTCGCTATTGGATTGAGATTTGATGACTCTGGAGGCTATTGGAGTGCAGTGAACCCATTGTCATGTTTAAGAAACCAGTTTGAGATTATCTGAGCTTTGTGACATGGTGCATTATCCTGGTGGAAGTGGCCATCAGAAGATGGGTACACTGTAGTCATAAAGGGAAGGACATGGTCAGCAACAATTGTCAGGTAGGCTGTGGCATCTAAACAATGCTCAGTTGCTACTAAGGGGCCCATACTGTGAATTGTAGCCTCAATTCTCTGTTCTTAGCTGACAGGAGAGGCACCCGGTGTGGTCTTCTGCTGCTGTAGCCCATCTGCTTTAAGGTTCAATGGTGTGTGCGTTCAGAGATGGTATTGCATGCCTTGGTTGTAACAAATGGTTATTTGAGTTACTGTTGCCTCTCTATCATATCAAACCAGTCTGCCCACTCTCCTCTGTGACATGCTGTATAGCAGACTTTTTTTTATAAATCACTCATACAGGGAGACACAGGATTAGAACATGGAGGGGATGGTATGAATATGTGAAAGTTATTTGAGCAGCAGAAGTTGAGGGGGCAGGCACTGTCACAAGCTGACAGGCAGAGAGGGGAGGGGGAGAGAGCATAGAGGATAGCAGGCTGCGAATGATGGAGGCATGTACGGATGACTCCGGTGTCAGGGCTCAGCAGCCCTGATATATCGTGGTCCAAGTACAGGGGGAAGGGTAAAGCCAGGCAGGATCACCCAGGTATTACAGGTGATACAGGGGGCCAAATGACACAGCACAAGCACTGTGCTGTATAACATGCTTTAAAGGAACAGGAACAAACACTTTAAGATCATAATCATGTTAACTGTAAAGTGATTGGGCAAACATTGTCAATTATAGAGCAGGTGGTAGTTGCAAGAACAGAGTCACCATCCTGGCTGTGATAGATGACCCACTCAGGTACCATGCATCAGGTGACTTGGGTACCTGTGTAACTTATGCCCCAAATGTTCAGATTGACTTTGGGGTGGGAGTCTAACTTGGACCACATGTAAAACACAGTCCTGTGTAGAAAGAGTGCTCCAGGTGCCAGGGGGTTAATGGGTAGACTATGACCAGGAGGATGATGAGAGAGACTGTGGCCTCAGGCCTGCATCTGTGCACATGGTTGAAGAAGTAGGGCTAAAGCTCTTTTGGCCCTCCTTCTCCTGTGCATCACAGAAGTGCAATTTATTGTGCTCTTCTGTCACACATTTTCAGCCAGGCTAAAGTCTGCTGTTGGCTGATGTCACTCAGCCAGTCCAGGCTCTGGCAAGATCCAGTCTTTAATGTTGGGATTCACCCAGATGCCTGAACTGGCAGCTGGCTCAGCCTCAGTGAGAGCCTGAGCCAAGTTGTTTCCCCCCTTTCCTTTGCACAGCACTACAGTGAATGCTGGAGTGGCAGAGCTGACGGTGACTGAAGACCAAGAACTGAGCGATCAGCGGCCTTTAATCACGCGGCTGCATCCAGCTAGGTGAGGATGTTTGTTTGTATTCTTTTATATACCCTCACTTCTCTTTTAACCACTTCAGCCCCGGAAGGATTTCCCACTTTAGGACCAGAGCACTTTTTGCGATTCGGCACTGCGTCGATTTAACTGACAATTGCGTGGTCGTGCGACTTTGTACCCAAACAAAATTTGCATCCTTTTTTTTCCACAAATAGAGCTTTCTTTTGGTGGTATTTGATCACCTCTGCGTCATTTCTGATCGCTGCTATAAGCAAAAGAAGAGCGACAATTTTGCAAAAAAAAACAAATTTCTTACTTTTTGCTAAAATAGAAATCCAAAAAAAAAAAATTTTGGCCGATTTATATTCTTCCTCATATTTTTGGTAAAAAAAAATTGCAATTGGCTTTTATTGATTGGTTTGCGCAAAAGTTGCCGCGTTTACGGATGATGAGAATTCATTTCTGGGGTTTTTATTTTTTACTAGTAATGGCGGCGATCTGTGATTTTTAGCGGTACTGCGATATTGCGGCTGCCATGTCGGACCATTTTGACACTTTTTTGGGACCATTGGCATTTATACAGCGATCAGTGCTATAAATGCCATTGGCAATGAAGGGGTTAACCTGGAGGGGGCGCTCTAAGGGTTAACTGTGTTCCCTGGGCGTGTTCTAACTGTGTGTGGGCTGCCCTGGCTGGGGAAAGGGGATGATCACGGCTTCCATATACAGGAAGCCTGTGATCATCGCCCTTCCCCCTCTATGAGAACGGAGATCCATGTTTACACACACGGACCTCCGCTCTCTCAGTGCGGGGGGCCATCGCGGGTAGCCGGCAGCAATCGAGTCCACCCTACCCGCTCCCTGGCCCCCCCCAAACACAGTGAGCGCGCCTCCGGCGGCATGCGCACGCTCACAATACTAGTTATCGCGGCCGCCATCAGGTGACGGCATTTTGTGATAACGAGCCACCTTGCCGCCGTCACGCTGCGGCGGGTGGTCGGCAAGTGGTTAAAGCAGTAGTTAAGTCTTGAGAGCAAAATAAAAGAAATGCAGGGTTAAGTCATAATGAACTAGTATGCACTTCATCTGTCTCCCAGACATATAACCCTTGAAGCCTTTGTATGTTTCCTAATGCAAAGGTTGATTGGTGGATTGTTCCATTTTCTTTAAGATGGGCTTTATAGCATTTGAAGTACAATTTTTGCAATTGTTGTCCTGTAATAGTCTTCACTGTGTGTTCCATCAACCTTCATAAAAGATATATAGTTTTCCTACAAGAGAACTTGGTTGCTGGCTCATAACCCACCTCTATACTCTTTCCCATAATAGCTAGTTATCATAAACAAGTGGTTGGTGTGGTTTTACCAAAGACCACCTACACTACACTTACTTTCCCGCTGAAATGTACATTACCAGCCCTCTCACTTATGTTTGCCTGGGCACAGTACCAAATGTAAGGCTTGTTACGATACAGCCTGAGCCTTGCTTTCCTATTTCAGAAGATGTATATAAATGCTACTCTGTTACGGACTGAACAATAATGTATAACGTAATTATCTTCGTAGAGAACTACTACCTGCCCATAGAAAAAAATAGGATTCCATGTTTTGTAAGCACACATTGGAATATGAAAGAAAAGGGATAGGGGGGTTTCAAGTCCCCCCCCCGGCCCCTTTTCATGTGGGACTGCAGCAGCTGTGGAAGGATGGGGTTTCGAGGTTCCCCTAAACAGGGTCATAGAGGAGTTATTGGGGTTCCTTGTGACCGCTGTGTGGGGGAGCCTTGAAACCTATAGCCAGGTGTTTGGGAAGCTTCTGGAAGGCTGTGTGATAGCCTATAAAAGGGGCGTTCAGCAGGGCTTAATTGCCAGTCGCCTCAGGATTTTAGCGGCTCAACCCCCCCCCGGTTTTTTGAACACTCCTGAGGCGACATGAAGACGCTTCTGAGGCAGCTGTTAGAACGAGCGGAAGCTGAAGAAGGGGACGTCTGGATAAAGAAGTGCCTCGCCTTACCGAACGGGCTTGAGGCTGAAGTGCCGGCGGTGGAAGTTCGGGAGGTCGGAGTGGTGACAAGTGCCGGCCTGGAAGAGAGAGCGGGGAGGCTGGAGCCATGTCAGAGGGAGGACCGTGCCTTTCCTCTTCCAGAGCGACGAGGTCAAGTGGAAGCGGGCGGAGTTTCGTTTGCGGCCAGAAGAGGACAGAGGAGGGGAAAAGCTTGGCAGCCTTACAGCCCCCCAGTGCGTAGAGGAGGTGGAGCAGGAAGCAGGCCGGCCTCTCCTGAGGCGCGGCTTTGTGCGAGCGATGCGGCGGAAGGCGGGTCTCAAGACAAGCATATCGCAAGCCGAAGGGAGTCTCGGAGCCGGTTACCCAGGCAACTTCAGACGCCGGTTCAAGCTCATAGCTTGAGCGGCCCCCTCAGTGCTCAGGCAGGTGGAGAGGATAGCCCAGTAAGGTGTGCTAACTCTGCTGTGCCTATAGGTGAGATATCATCTGTTGAAAGTAGTGAGCATAGTGGTCAAAATGTGTCTCTGTCTGCAGAAATGGTTAATAATTTATCTATGTCTGTTGCACAACTTGCTTTACCTGAACTGAATGCTGACATGTTAGTTAATCATGTTTCTAATCCAGTGCCTGGAAATTCTCAAATGGATGGGAGTAGTGGGAACCCTCAAAGAGTGCCAGAGATTTTTATAAAGGAAAGTTTGCCTTGTGCTCTTTCGCCGTTAGGTTTTCACCTATCAAATACAATAAAAGAGAAAATTGTCAGTGATGAATTCATTGATTTATTATCACTGCTTCCGTCCAGTAAAGAGTTTCTGAGAGTGGATAAAGATAAAAATGATGATGACAGGAGAAGGCCGGTGGCGAGATCATTTAATAACTGGCTTCAGGCCTTCTGCGTTTATGCTAGCATTATCTGTGAGAAACACCCAGAAAAAAGTGTAGGTTTGTTTCAGCATGTTGATATAATTTTAGAAGCCTATAAGAATTTTGGGGGTATAGGTTGGTTCATTTATGATGAATCATTTAGACAAAAGTTAGCCGTACATAAGAATCTTTCTTGGGGAAACAAGGATATTGGTCTTTGGATCAATTTGTTGTTGCCTCAAAAGCCTTTGATGGCTCGTCAGCAAAATATTCAGCCAAATAATATATCTACCTCTTATAAAAAAGGCATTTGTTTTGCTTTTAATGATGCTCAGTGTAAATGGGCGTCAAATTGCCGTTATAAACATGAGTGCGCTTTTTGTTCTGGTCCTCATTCAATTTCAAAGTGTTTAAAAAAAATGGCGTCATCGTCACAACCGCAGTAAGGAGTCCTTTCTTAAAGGCTCCATCGCCGGTGATGCTAGTAAACATGCTTCCATGGTTACGCAGGTATCCAGACCAGCGGATGGCACTCATGCTTTATAATGGTTTTAAGGATGGTTTTGTGTTGCCGGCTTTTGATGGTAAGGGTTGCAAAATGGTAAGGAATTTAAAATCTGTATGTAATTTAACGGAGGTAGTGAGGGAAAAGATTAATAAGGAGTTATCTGAGAAAAGGATAGCGGGTCCTTTTAAACATCCTCCTTTCGTTAATTTCAGAATATCTCCATTAGGATTAGTACCAAAGAAGGAAGCAAACAGTTATAGGGTAATTCATCATTTGTCTTTTCCTGCGGGTAAATCTTTAAATGATCAGATTCCAGAAGAAATTTGTTCTGTGGAAGATGCATCATTTGAGGATGCGCTAATGATATTAAAAAAGTTGGGCCCGGATTCTTTATTAGCTAAGGCGGATATTAAATCTGTGTTTAGGATATTACCTGTTCATCCGAATTGTTTTAATTCCTTGGGTTTTCATTTTGATGGGAACTACTATTTTGATAAATGCCTCCCTATGGGTTGCTCATTATCTTGCAGATATTTTGAGGCATTTTCATCTTTTATTGAGTGGGTGGTAAAAGCTATTTCTGGCTCTTCCTTTGTAGTGCACTATTTGGATGATTTTTTATTTTTTGGCCCTGTCGGATCTGAGGATTGTTTAGTTAAGCTAAAAAATGTTTTCAATATATGTGATGAATTTGGGATTCCTCTAGCAAAGGAAAAAATGTTTTTTCCATCTACTTGTATCGGATTTTTAGGTATTACCATCGATTCAGTATTGATGGAATTCCGTCTTCCTCTCGATAAATAAAATTTCATGTCTGCTTCTTTGTTTGATATGCAGAAGAAAAGTAACTGTTAAAGAGATGCAGAAAATGTTGGGATCTTTAGCCTTCGCAACCAGGGTTTTACCAGTTGGTAGAATATTTTCTAGAAGGTTATATTTCTCAATAGCTGGTTATACAAATCCATTCTCTCATGTGCGTATATCATGCAACATGAGAGAGGATATGTTAGTTTGGATAAATTTCCTAACTCACTTTAATGGCAGGACCATTATGCAGCATGATTTTATTACAGATAGAGAATTTTGTTTATTCACTGATGCCGCTAAATCTGTAGGTTTTGCTGCAATATGGAAATCTCATTGGTGTTTTGGGAGATGGCCATTGAGATGGGAAAAGCAAGGTTGGCTGAAAAATAGTGTTCTATTAGAACTATTTCCAATCGTAGTGGCTTTAGAGATTTGGGGGGAGAATTTTAGGAATCAGCGATTACTTATTAGCACTGATAACAAGGGTGTAATGTTTTCAATTAATTGTTTGTCATCTAAATCCCCAGTGGTCACTACGTTATTGAGATATCTGGTAACGCAATGTCTAACATTAAATGTCTGGTTGAAAGCTAATTATATTCCAGGAAAGGATAACATTGTAGCGGACGCTCTCTCTCGGTTGCAGATGACCCGTTTTTTCGAGCTGCTGCCTGGAGCGGACAAAGTCGGTACAGTATGCCCGCAGCACCTGTGGAGGATAATTTAATTTATCAGTCTATAAAGAATTCGTTGGCACCCGCCACTTGGAAGGGATACTTATCAGCATGGTTTAGTTGGACATCTTTTCTTAGCGCTAAGCAGATTAATATTCTACCAGTTTCTGAAGAAATAGCCCTTTTATTCCTTAATTCTCTATTCGAGAAAGGTTATTCATGGTCTCACATAAATAAAATGTTGTGTGGGATTTCATTTTTTATGAAAATGAACGGAGGCACATCCTTGAGTAGTTTCTTCTCTGTGCAACAGGCCATGAAAGGCTATAGGAGGAGACACTTTTCAGTGGATAATAGACACCCGGTTTCTCCACAATTGTTATAAAAGCTTTGTGGGGTGACCGGGAAGGTATGTTTTTCGCAATTTGAAGCTTGCTTATTCAAGACGGCTTTTTCTATATGTTTTTTTGCAGCCTTGAGAATTTCGGAACTAGTTCCGAATAGCAGGGGGAGTGTAGGTGGTCTTTTGTTCGATGCAGTTGAGGTGACTTCGCATTGTGCTAGTATCTTCCTGCATCGGTCAAAAACGGATCAATTGGGCAAAGGTGCGCGGATTAATTTATTTAAGTGTGGTAACTCAGCAATTTGTCCAGTTGGTCTGTTGTGGGGATATATACGAACATTAGGCCTCAAGGTGGTGAGTTGTTGTTTATTCATGAAAACAGCTCACCATTAACCAGATTTCAATTTGTCAGGGTTTTTAGTTTATGTTTGAAGGAATTAGGTCTGGAGGATTTTCCAATATCGAGTCATTCTTTCAGAATTGGGGCCGCCACAGAGGCGGCCAGGTTGGGTTTGGATAAAGGAAGCATAAAGAAGATAGGTAGATGGAAGTCAAAAGCTTATGCCTCTTACATCAGGCCTAACCTTTCCTTTTAATTTTCAGGAATAAAGAAATCTATTTGGATCGTTGGACACTCATTTGTGTTCTGGGCGAATAAGAGAGCTGCGAAAAGAATATATGGAGAGAATTTGGATTTGGATCTGAATGTTTGTCAAGTTTATTGGTTTGGTAAAAGAGGAATGGTCTGGAGTGAGTTGCTGCCAGCATTACAAGAATTAAGTCACCAATGGCCATTGCCAGATTTGCTGTTAATACATTTAGGTGGCAATGATATTGGTAAACAGAAAACCTTGAATTTCGTTTTTTATATGAAAACAACTATTAGTAAATTGAAGGCTCTCCTGCCCAGTTCTGTAATTGTTTTTTCGGAGATAATTCCTCGTCTTGTTTGGTATCAACACAATGTATTTTTGGTTTTTGAGAAGGTAAGGAAGCGTATAAATAGGCTTATGGAGAAATTTATGGGTTTGGGTTATGGTTTGTCTTTTAGGCACAGGGATTTAGAGGGAGGGACTCCGGGCCTGTATTGGAGAGATGGGATACATCTCTCGGATGTAGGCCTGGATATTTTGAATCTTGATTTCCAGACAGCAATTGAGCAGGCCGCGTGCTGGGGTTGGTAGGCTGGAGTCCTGTGATCAGGCCTCCCGCCTCAGTGGGGCAGTTTATTATTAAATTTATATGTTGGTTTAATACAACTTGAGCTGCTATAGCTGAGTTGTTACATTTAATAGTTGGTTTATTGATATTATAATTAATACATTTATGGATGGATTTGGTTAAAAGTTTGGAATAAAGATTCATATGTCAATCCAATAAATAAAAGTCAAATTTATTTAATCCAAGTTGTTGTGTGGTGTGGTTTTATTTAGCTGTCTGGAATTAGCTGCTTGCAGTCCCATATGAAAGAAAAGGGATAGGAGGGTTTCAAGTTCCCCCCCGGCCCCTTTTCATGTGGGACTGCAGCAGCTGTGGAAGGATGGGGTTTTGAGGTTCCCCTAAACAGGGTCATAGAGGAGTTATTGGGCGTTCCTTGTGACTGCTGTGTGGGGGAGCCTTGAAACCTATAGCCAGGTGTTTGGGAAGCTTCTGGAAGGCTGTGTGAGAGCCTATAAAAGGGGGGTTCAGAAGGGCTTAATTGCCAGTCGCCTCAGGATTTTAGCGGCTCCCCGCCCTCCCTTCCTAATTTTAGGTCATTGTCGCGGCCTGTAATATTTATGTGGTTGGGTCACCTTTTTATTGTGAGAAGGGGGACAGTTTATTATTAAATTTATGTGTTGGTTTAATACAACTTGAGCTGCTATAGCTGAGTTGTTACATTTAATAGTTGGTTTATTGATATTATAATTAATACATTTATGGATGGATTTGGTTAAAAGTTTGGAATAAAGATTCATATGTCAATCCAATAAATAAAAGGCCGTGGCCAAAATTATTTAATCCAAGTTGTTGTGTGGTGTGGTTTTATTTAGCTGTCTGGAATTAGCTGCTTGCAGTCCCAAAGCTGAATCCTAGCTGGTTGCCATCATAAACCTTATGAACTAATATTACCTTTGCCATTATTCTTCCCAAACAAGCTAAAATGATTGAAAGAGAATACCAAACTATGAGAAACCCGCTATGTCACTGGAGTACACATTAGTGAAGATGGAATCACTGTGCACAGCAGGGGGTGAGGCTTCCATCACTCCTGGAAGTATAATGAATGCAGAAGATTCTTCAGGATTCTTCAGGAGGTGGAACTTTAGAAGAAAATGAAGCTGCAAGGCATGGGTGGCAGGAGAATCACTTTAATTTCTAGAAGCTGATTATGCATATAACCTCCAACATATTATTTATAGAACTATATAAAGTAGAACTAAAAGCAAAACTTGTATTTTCATTCTGGATAGATAAAGGGAGGGTCACAACCCCTGTCAGTTTTATTTTTGGCATATGTATCCTATTAGGGAGATTTCCCTTCACTTCCTCTCCCATAGCCAAAACAGGAAGTGAAAGGAAATCCCTCCAAAGTGAGGAAATCCCTTGTTCTCACCAAGGTCACCAGAACCAGTATCTTCATTGGAAGATTTCCCTTCTATGATTGTTTTGGGAAGGGGAATCTCCCTAATAAGGGCACAGACAGGAAAAAAAAATCTGATAGGTGGTCTAATCCCTCTCCACTCTCCAGTTTTGCCTTTAGTTATACTTTAACCACTTGCCGCCTGTGTATCTTACTTATACGACGACAAGGTGGCACTGCTGCTCCGGATCACGTACCTAGTACATGATCCGACACTTCGGGGTCTGGGGCAGCCCTCTCCTGCTGTGATTATACACAACGGGAGCTGATCTGAGGGTACCACGGACTTGATGTCCGTTGGCACCCGCTGATCATTCGGTACAGAGGCAGAACGGCGGTCTGCCTCTGTAAACAAGGCAGATTGTCGTTCTGTCAGTAGGGAAGGCATGTATCCTGTGTTCCTGCAAAGCAGGGACATGTATCCATGCCTTCCCCTATTAAAAGCACCTCCCACAGTACACTAAAACACTGGTCAGGCACACAGTTAACCCTTAGCTCACCCCTGATGTTAACCCCTTCCCTGCCAGTGTCATTAGTACAGTGATAATGCATATTTTGTCAGCACTGATCACTGTATTAGTGTCACTGGTCCCCAAAAAGTGTCAAAAGTGTCAATTAGTGTCTGACTGACTGCCGCAATATCGCAGTCCCATTATAAGTTGCTGATTGGCGCCATTATTAGTAAAAATAAAATAAAAAATAAAAATATCCAATAGTTTGTAGACACTATAACTTTTGCTCAAACCAATCAATATACACTTATTTGGATTTATTTTTTTAACAAAAATATGTAGCAGAATATATGTTGGCCTAAGAAATTAGGTTTTATACATTTTTGAATTAGATATGTTTTATAGCAGAAAGTAAAAAAAGTGCAAAAAATAAAAAAAAGTAGAGGTGATAAAATACCATCAAAAGAAAGCTCTATTTGTGTGACAAAAAAGATATAAATTTTATTTGGGTACAACGTCACACGATTGTGCAATTGTCAGTTAAAGTAACTCAGTGCGTATTGCAAGAAATGGCCTGGTCGGGGGGGGGGGGGGGGGGGGGAAATAAAA
>BLSH010506221.1:787302-798527 GCA_018402905.1 Glandirana rugosa | reverse complement strand
AATCTCTAATTTCTGCTATCTGTCCTCAGAGCAACAGCACAGACAGCAGTAGTAAAGTAATCTATCTCAGGATGCAGGATCAGGTCTTAAAATGTCTCAAATCTGTCCCTCAAGCTTTCAGCTTCCTTTCCCTACACTAACCCAAGGAGCATGTGACTGCAGCACTGTGACTCCAGCTTATAAAGAGGCTGGGTCGCATGATGCACTGGCCAATCACAGCCATGCCATTAGTAGGCATGGCTGTGATGGCTTCTAAGGGCAAACCAGTGAAACGCTTGTTGATTGGCTGCCCTGCAGTTTCTCAACACGTGGAGTAAAATAGCAGAACCCCGGACCGAACCCGAACGATTTTTGAAATGTCCGGGTCCGTGCCACGGACACCCGAAAGTTCGGTACGGACCCGAACGTTACAGTCCGGGTTCGCTCAACACTATTAGTTATATGTTCTGAGGTTTGCTTCAGGGCCCTGTGGAGCATCTTTTCAAACTGACGGAGCAGGGCTGGGGGGGCAGTTTGATCAATTCCCTTGTCAGGGGAGGGTGGGTGTTCACAGTCCGAATCCTCAGGGAGATCAGGGAGTGTATGGGTGAGCTACTTGCGGGCTTTCGTGCCGCTGCTGGGAGCCCCGTGTGCCACCGATATCTTGGTCAGTGCTCGGGCTAAGGCCTCCTTGATGGAGGTATTCTTGTATCTTGTTTGGGTACCTCCGAGGACCATGCCAGCCCCCGTTAGACTCACCGGGTATGAGGAGTGCATGGAGTCGGTTCAGGTGTCCGGTGTGCTGCTCTGGAGCTGCTGAGGCCATTCGTTGTCTCCTGCGGTGCGGAGCTCTAGCAAGGCATGTCTGCTCAGCTAGCCTCCACGCATGCGCCCCCAAATTCTTCTCCATTTCCCACATTTCACAGGGAAAAGACAAGACAGTTTTCTCTGTTGTTGGCACTGCTGCTGCTTGAGCCCAAGAAATAACATTAAAAAATTACACCAAATTACTACACAGCTCTTTGGATCTCATATTGAGAGTTGACAGCAACAAATTCCAAATGCAAATAGCACACTTGAAATGAACTTTGAACCTTTTATCTGCTCCTTGTAAATGGGATAATGAGGGAATAAAACACACCTGACCATGAAATAGCTGAGCAGCCAATTGTCCCATTACTTTTGGTCCCTTAAAAAGTGGGAGACACATATACAAACTGCTGTAATTCCTACACCGTTCACCTGATTTGGATGTAAATACCCTCAAATTAAAGCTGAAAGTCTGCAGTTAAAGCACATCTTGTTTGTTTCATTTCAAATCCATTGTAGTGGTGTATAGAGCCAGAAACATTATAATTGTGTTGATGTCCCAATATTTATGGTCATCAAGAAAGGATGATACCGGTCCGAGGGGCCATTAGATTACAGCTACCCTTAGAGAAACTGGGGAGAAAAGACGAATGCAGTATACTTCAAAAGAGGAGAGAGACGGGGGGAGTAACTGAAAGGTGCTATGTGGGGCTAGAAGGATTCCAAAACCCCCTCCCTTGCATCCACTGGGTCTGGGAGAGTGACCACCATGTGATAGGGCAGCAGAAGACGCAGTGTCGAATTCGTGAAGGCAGGTTTCGGTAATGGCGAGTGGAGAGTTAGGGATAAAAAGATCATTGAGAGAGGTCAGTTTGTTACAGACCGAGTGGGAATTCCAAAGGGTGCAAGAGAAAGGGAGTCCGATTTTGGGAAGAAGAAAAATGGGAATTATATTGTGTGCATTGCGGCTGCAATTGGAGGGTGCACAGTAATGGGTGCGTTGAGTATAGTTAAATGATGGAGGCCCAGGGTTTAGAGATATATCTCCAGAGGTTAGGAGAAGCAGAAGGGTGAGGGAGGTAATGTGGGAGTGCGATTTATATGAAGTGACATGCTCTAGTGTCCTGGAGTATTTTTGTGCGTGTGGATTCAGAATTAGCATGAGTTGGTGAGTGCAGTAAGAAGGAGAGGATAGAAGAGAGGGTGATATGTATATGAGGTGGAGAAGAGGGATGAAGGGAAGTTAGTTTAAGGATGCAGGACAGAGTTGTCAGAAGGAGTGGTAGAGAGTGCATGTTAGGAGGAGAAAGAGCTAAAGGGGTAAATGAGGTCACCTGTAGCTTGTGTGGTGTTATACAAAGTATTTTCTTGTGCTCATTCGCTTTGTGCATTCACTGAAGTGCAGAGTCAGAAGTGCTTCCACTTATAGAATAGCCCCACTTTGAGAATAAGCCCCTGCTGCAAATGCAAACCCCCTATAAATGCCCCCCTAAAGGTGATTGCATTTATACTGATAGGGATGGGGGTGGGTGCATTCAAAATTAGCAATCAGGAGGTAATAAATAATGGGTGACTAGGCAGAGCAAAATTCTCACTTAAAAAAAACAGAACAACAGAGGCACTAGAGGTAAACAAGCCATAATCTTGTCAAAGACAGGGGACAAATTAAAGCATTGCAGTGTGGCCAGCTCTATAGATAGTTAAGCAGGAAAAAAAAGGACATGCCAGTATAATTAAACAGGCTTTAGCAAAAAGAGACAGCAAGGTTTCAGCTATCTGAGGATATCTGAGGGTTGTAGTGGCCTATGCCTCGTGTCTCTGCTTTTAGGTCTGTTGGCACTGCCATGAAACTGTGGTGCAACTATCAAATTTTTACCCACCCATAGCTTTTTTTTTTGAACACCTCTGCATGGCTCATCATCAAAGTTTGGTGCCACAGGCCAATTTTATCCCACCCATATTTGACTCGCTGTAGCACTTTCTTTTGTTTAAAAAGACACATGCATTTTCCTTGTGTCTCGAAATTTAGGCATGTTTTCACTGCTGCCAAACTGTAATGCCACTGGCCAAAATTTACTCTCCAAACCTAAGGGCTATAGATCGAATTTGTTTTGATAAAGATATGCTGGTGGGTTAATTGGCTGCTGTCTAAACTGGCCCAAGTATTTGTGTACGTGTATGTATACATGTGGGGAAGGGACCTTGGATTGTAAGCTGCATGACAGCAGGGCTGATGTTAGTGTACAGTTCTGCATAAATTGTTGGCTGTACATAAATTCCTGAATTAAATAAGTAATGGGTGCAACCTCAGTTAACTATTTATTTTTAAAATAAAGATTTTATATACATCATTTAAATAATATATATAAACCATTTGAGAAACTTGTAATGTGAAACTTATAACGTTAAACTTAAAAAAATGTAATGTAAAAATGACTCAAAGTGATTATGAATTCCTTTCAAGTGCTATGAAGCTGGACCTGTTGTAACAAAATGAATAAATAAAAATCTGTCATTGTTGCTACAAATAATACTCAAAATGTAAATGTATTGTTACGTTCCCATGCACAATACCTTTTAATAAAAAATATTGTCTATAAATGTCTCCTCCTCCCCCCTGCATACTACATACCAATGCATGAAATATTATGCTCAGCAGACCATGCAGAGAAAATCAGGAGTCTGGGGTACATATTTGACAATTTCCCAAACCCATATATTGTGTCTGAATCACAAGCATAGTGGGCATGTGACTATTAATGTGTGCTTACCCTCAGGAATACTAGGAAATATTTAGAATTATTTTAAGGATTGAATCATTAGACAATGTGTAATATAGCTGTAGCAAAATGATGCTGGTTTGGATTCATAATGTGCCTAGACCAGCAGAGGTTTAATATGTATAGGTAAAGATACACTCGGGTCAATTTTGTCAATTTTCTTCAGGGGATATAAGGCCAACCACTGCATTGCTTTAAGGTGGTTGTAAAGGCAGAAGGTTTTTTTTTTATCTTAATGCATTCTATGCATTAAGATAAAAAGCCTTCTGTGTGCAGCAGCCCCCCACAGCCCCTCTAATACTTACCTGAGGTCCCTCTAGATCCAGTGATGTTGCAGGAGTGTCTCCGCTGTTTGGGACTACCCTCTTCATTGGATGAGACAGCAGTGCAGTGCCATTGGCTCTTGCTGCTGTCAATCAAAGTCAAGTCAGCCAAAAAGGATAGAAAGGGGGCGGGGCAAGACCGCGGCTCCATGTCTGAATGGACACAGGGAGCTGTGGCTCAGTTCAAGTGCCCCCATAGCAAGCTGCTTGCTGTGGGGGCACTCAACAGGAGGGAGGGGCCAGGAGCACCAAAGAGGGACCCGAGAAGAGGAGGGTCTGGGCTGCTTTGTGTTAAACCATTGCACAGGGCAGGTATGTATAGCATGTTTGTTATTTTTAACAAAAAAAAACAAGACTTTACAATCACTTCAATTTTCATCTTGTAATTTTTTCTGCACCTTTCCACCCCATTAGCTTGACATATTTCTTATTGATGGCATTGTTGTTGTCTGAAGGGCCTGGAATGTCACCCTGCAAAATTGCAGCCCGTGAGTCACATCATGGTTTATGTACTGACATCTCTGTGAGCCTACCATACCCCCACATAATGGGGCAAATTTCTAAACGATTTTACTTGTTCTCTCCAAAAAACATGTTGAGTATTATATGCTTGTATCTCTATATCAAATACATTAACACATGTTAATATTTTTAAGCAAGGTGTCATCATATCATTTATATTGCCTTTTATGTTTATGTATCTACTCCAGACCTTTCTCCCTTCTTACTTGTTCTCTAGTACTTCTTGCTAACTGTTACACATGCACATGCAATACTTAACCAGTTCCACACCGCCTACCGTATATTCACGGCGGCAGTGTGGACGCTTAGCGCGAACCGCCTTAAAAAAGCGGCGATCTGCAGGTGGCCGCTAGGGGGCACGCGCGTGCGTCCGCCGTACTCCTGAGGAGTGTGCCCGTGGCTCGGGCGGACCCGATGTCCGCCGGCGAGCCGCAATGAGTGGCCACAGCCAAAGAACGGGGAACCACCGATGTAAACACGGCGGTTCCCCGCTCTCTTAGTGGGGGCATAGAAGATCTACTGATCCCTGTCCCTGGGATCAGTTAGATCTCTTATGCCCTGGTAGCCCAGCCCCCCCACAGTTAGATCACGTCTAGGGAACACAGTTAACCTCTAGATCTCCCCCTGCAGGCTAACCCGTTCACTGCCAATGACATTTATACAGTAATCAGTGGACATTTAAATTTCTGATCACTGAATAAATGTCATTGGTCCCAAAAAAGTGTCAAAAATGTCCGACATGTCCGCCCCAATATCGCAGTACCGCTAAAAATCGCAGATCGCCGCCATTACTAGTAAAAAATAAAAAAAAATTAAAACCCCAGAAATTAATTCTCATCATCCGTAAACGTGGCCACTTTTACGCAAGCCAATCAATAAACGCCGATTGCAATTTTTTTTTACCAAAAATATGAGGAAGAATATAAATAGGCCAAAACCGATGAAAACATTTTTTTTCTATTTCTATTTTTTGGATTTGTATTTTAGCAAAAAGTAAGAAATTTGGGTTTTTTTGCAAAATTGTCGCTCTTCTTTTGTTTATAGTGGTGATCAGAAATGATGCAGAGGTGATCAAATATCACCAAAAGAAAGCTCTATTTGTGGGGAAAAAAAGAACGCAAATTTCATTTGGGTACAACGTCGCACGACCATGCAATTGTCAGTTAAAGTGATGCAGTGCAGAATCGCAAAAAGTGCTCTGGTCAGGAAGGGGGTAAAACTTTCCGGGGCTGAAGTGGTTAAAGGATATATAAAACAAAGAACAAATAAACATTAACAGCTTACCAGTCTACAGATGTGAGAGCATTAGTTTACTTTTTTTAGGGTACATTTTCTGCAAGTACAGGGAAAATCATGTTGATCATGCAATGAATCTTGTGGTTTTGGAACTTCTTGCACTGAACTCAAATCTCAATGTTATCAGTTTTACCTACAATGTTCTGTGAAATATAAAAAAAAAGCTCTCTGTGTAATGAAGGTGAAGCTGACAATGCTTATTCTCTATGGATAAAACATAGTGAGTGAGCACAAAAAGCAAAAAAGATTGTATATGAACCTGGGATTATTCAATATGTACAGTATCTCACAAATGTGAGTACACCCCTCACATTTTTGTAAATATTTTATTATATCTTTTCATGTGACAGCACTGAAGAACTGACACTTTGCTACAATGTAAAGTAGTGAGTGTACAGCTTGTATAACAGTGTAAATTTGCTGTCCCCTCAAAATAACTCAACACACAGTCAATAATGTCTAAACCGCAGGCAACAAAAGTGAGAACACCCCTAATTGGAAATTTCCAAATTGGACCCAAAGTGTCAATATTTTGTGTGGCCACCATTATTTTCCAGCACTTCCTTAACCTTCTTGGGCATGGAGTTTACCAGAGCTTCACAGGTTGCCACTGGAGTCCTCTTCCACTCCTCCATGATGACATCACGGAGCTGGTGGATATTAGAGACCTTGCACTCCTCCACCTTCTGTTTGAGGATGCCCCACAGATGCTCAATAGGGTTTAGGTCTGGAGACATGCTTGGCCAGTCTATCACCTTTACCCTCAGCTTCTTTAGCAAGGCAGTGGTTGTCGTGGAGGTGTCTTTGGGGTCGTTATGTTGGAATACTACCCTGCGGCCCAGTCTCTGAAGGAAGGGGATCATGCTCTGCTTCAGTATGTCACAGTACATTGGCATTCATGGTTCCCTCAATGAACTGTAGCTCCCCAGTGCCGACAGCACTCATGCAGCCCCAGACCATGACACTCACACCACCATGCTTGACTGTAGGCAAGACACGCTTGTCTTTGTACTCCTCACCTGGTTGCCTCAACACATGCTTGACACCATCTGAACCAAATAAGTTTAACTTGGTCTCATTAGACCACAGAACATGGTTCCGGTAATCCACGTCCTTAGTCTGCTTGTCTTCAGCAAACTGTTTGTGGGCTTTGTTGTGCATTATCTTTAGAAGAGGCTTCCTTCTGGGACGACAGCCATGCAGACCAATTTGATGCAGTGTGCAGCGTCTGAGCACTGACAGGCTGACCCCCCACCCCTTCAACCTCTGCAGCAATGCTGGCAGCACTAATACGTCTATTTCCCAAAGACAAACTCTGGATATCACGCTGAGCATGTGCACTCATCCTCTTTGGTTGACCATGACGAGGCCTGTTCTGAGTGGAACCTGTCCTGTTAAACCGCTGTATGGTCTTGTCTACCATGCTGCAGCTCAGTTTCAGGGTCTTGGCAGTCTTCTTATAGCCTAGGCCATCTTTATGTAGAGCAACAATTCTTTTTTTCAGATCCCCAGAGAGTTCTTTGCCATGGGTTGCCATGTTAAACTTCCAGTGACCAGTATGAGAGAGTAAGAGCGATAACACCAAATGTAACACACCTACTCCACATTCACACCTTAACAATAATGAATCACATGACCTGGGAAGGGAAAATGGCTAATTGGGCCCAGTTTGGACATTTTCACTTAGGGGTGTACTCACTTTTGTTGCCGGCGGTTTAGACATTAATGGCTGTGTGTTGAGTTATTTTGAAAGGACAGCAAATTTACACTGTTATACAAGCTGTACACTCACTCACTCACTGTCGCAAAGTGTCATTTCTTCAGTGTTGTCACATGAAAAGATAGAATAAAATATTTACAAAAATGTGAGGGGTGTACTCACTTTTGTGAGATAATGTATAATGGTACCAACATCCCAAGCATAAATATATAGAAAAGAAAGACTATGGGACTTTTAAGTTATAAAGTGTATATAGTGAATTGAAATGTGATTGTTTTAATTTAAATAGTCATCAAATAATAGGTAATCAAGCCCGATACAACAAGACTCACACATGGTAAAACACTACACCACCATGCTCATGTTCCCCATGTTGCTTGTTCTATTATTCTGAATAATGTGAATAATGGGAACTATAAAAAGTCCTTTTATAGCATGATCCCCAAATTATTGGCGAAAGATGAGCAATCAACCCTATGCATTTTGTTGATTTCCAACTTCTTCAGGAGTTAATGGTGGGTAAACAATCTAAAGTTTTTTAACACAAAAATTAATTATAAATATGAACAAATATTAATAAAAATCATCCATATGCAATCATGTGGATATTAGTATTTGCAAGACAGGAACAAAAGGAGGTGCTGCCAGGGACCACAGGAGAATACTACACTAACGATCTAAAAAGATGTATTAAAAAAATATTGTAAATTGATAGGGTTTATAAATAAGCAGATAGAGTACACTCACACATAACTATCGACTATTTAACTACTTCCATACCGCGCCTATTCTGGCACATCTCTCCTACATGTAAAAATCATATTTTTTTGCTAGAAAATCACTCAGAACTCCTAAAAAGTATATACATTTTTTTTTAGTAGAGACCCTAGGGAATAAAATGGCAGTCGTTACAACTTTTTATGAAATTCAATTAACCAAATTGGGGCTGAAACTCAGCAACCAATTTTTACCTGCGCTATGGGTACAGTTGAGGCTATGAGATACAGGTGTAACAGAATATTCTTATAAACAGTATAGATTATGACAAACCGCACTCATAAATAAATCACATAAATGCAGTATAGAGACAGTACAATAACAATAAATCAAACTGAACGTCTTATGGATGGTACATAAAGCATTCCTAAAAAAGGGCAAAAGTTCATATAGTTCATAAAGTTCATAAAGGTCATAAAGTGCTGTGTGTTCAAAAGGGCGTGAAGTGGTATATATATGGGGTACACAATGCCACTGGATCATTCGTAGTCCATATAGACCATTCCAGGATTTCTTCAGTGACAGATCCCTGCACCAAACACCAGTGTAACAACGCACTTAACAGAGAGAGGACCATGACCCCCATTACAGGGATCAGAAGCACCTGTTCAGAAATATCCTCGTTAATCCCGAATGGACAGCCGGCCACCGTAATTCGGATAGTGGGTACAAAAAGAACAAAAGGTGCTCCAATTGTGTAAGCCCTTTTATTTAAAGTTCATTAAAAAAAGTCCAGATCGTGTACGACCAACAACAAACACAAAGAAATAAAAGCAAAAAAGCTCATGGAGCTTAATGAGGAAGCAGGGGATGTGATCCACCTGCATTCCTTCGAGCGGAAATGACGTGTGCAACAGCATGCCACCCGACGCAGCGTTTCATCAACAACGTGTTGACATCATCAGGGGTCATGGGGTTGCTCACATCACTTCCTATTTATATAATTCCGCTCTATTTGCCAACCAATCAGGTGCAATACTTGCTACCAATGACAAGACTGGAAGTGTGGAATGTCTGTCTCATTATTAACTTATAAAAGGCAAGACCCGCAGCAAAGCGGAATTGTGTAAATGTGAAAGTATGTGTGTGATGACAATAAAAATTGTGTGTGATGACAATAAAAAACAGGAAAAACCACCAATCAAGCGGAGTCATATGCATGTGAAAATATATGTGTGATAGCAATCTACATATGAGGAACCGATGAGGCTCCATCTAGTGGTGAGAATTGAAAAAATTAAAAAAATGTTTTAAAAATTAAAAATTACGTGGACAATATATGTAAATGTGTTCAGAATTGTATATTTAAAAAATTACTTAAACAATGGAAAAAATCAATAAATAATTCAAGGGGAAAGACACATTTTGTCAGGATTAGGTACCAATAGATGGACAAACAGATCCCATACACAATGATATTAATAATTGGCAAGAAACCAATTGAGATCAATGTCAGAATTGATACCTGCGGGCCTTAATGTGCTCAAGCTGTATATCCACTCTGTTTCATTTCTTGAGACAAGTTGGGTCAAATGATCCCCCCTCCAATAGGGTTGAACCCTGTCTATCCCAAAAAAAGAGGCTTTGCTAGGATCCCTATCATGATATAGCCTAAAATGATTAGACAAGGTATGTTTGGGGAAACCTTTTTTGATGTTGTTTAAATGCTCAGCCACACGTGTGCTTAAGCACCTTGTGGTGCGCCCCACATACTGGAGTCCACAGGGGCTAGGTAGGGGCTGTGTAGATTTGCAGGAAATAAATTGATTTATCTGATACACTCGGCCCGTGCTGTAGGAAGTGATTCTATCTACCTTTTTCTTACAAAATTTGTTGTCTTCTAATTTTGTTATTCTAATTTGACTTAAATACTCCTGCTTACTACAATGTCTTCCAGATTGTTTGTAGCGTGTTTTGTAAGCTTTACATCTTTTACAGTAAAAAAAACCCTTTCATATCTAAAAATGTAGGGATTTGTTTGGGTGGATCTATATATATATTGGGGGGGCTATTAGATTCCTGAGATTTTGGGACCTACGGTAGATGAATCTGGGATATTTAGGCAATAGCTTAGATAGAGTAGGGTCCTGTAATAATAAGGGCCAATGTTTCTTTACTATTTTTTCCAAAGACCTAAAGTTCCTACCAAAGGTGGTCACAAACGCCAAATACTCATGAGGTTAGTGGGGAACTGTGTTAGGGATCGTTCTATCCCTCAATAAATTACCTCTATTCATGTTCCCTATTTCCTTTTGAACATTCCGCAGGTTGGTTTCACAACATCCTTTCTCAAGGAATCTATTGATCAGTGTTTCAGACTGTTGATATCATTGTGTATGGGATCTGTTTGCCCATCTATTGGTACCTAATCCTGTCAAAATGTGTCTTTCCCCTTGAATTATTTATTCATTTTTTCCATTGTTTAAGTAATTGTTCAATAGACAATTCTAAACACATTTACATATATTGTCCACGTAATTTTTAAAATTTTTTTACATTTTTAAAATTTTTTTCCATTCTCACCACTAGTTGGAGCCTCATCGGTTCCTCATATGTAGATTGCTTTCCTGGACCTCCTCATGTCAGCCTACTATGGGTCAGCTCCGCCCCTCTGACCCCTTCAGGACAACCTCTTCCCAAGCCTATAAGAGGCGGCTGTCTGCCCATATGATACTCCTTGGCTACTCCGAGGTTGATCACCACTCTTACCTTTTTTTAAAATTTTTACATTTTTTTAAAATTTTTAATGCACCTGTTATATACATTTACACAAATCTTAACAGATAACTTGTTAATGAATTTGTTACCTTTTTTACTTATTTATTAAGTTCCCCTTTCTGTGTAAAACTGTCCTAATCCATGGTTATCTACCCGTTTGTCTAGGGTATGTGTTACTATAGTTGTCAGACTTTGTGACTAGTTATCTAAGGAACTCTTTCCTACAACACTTTGGTTGGACGCCTTACAAGTTTTCCTTTATCCCTTGTACTTATCTCCATTAAATAACTCCCTATCTTG
>BLSH010506221.1:760267-782941 GCA_018402905.1 Glandirana rugosa | reverse complement strand
CATCAGCCTTGCAGTTGAATTGGGAAGCAGTCGTATTGGCTTTTCCAGGTAGTAGCTTGAAAGACGAATGGACTAGGCTGGATCTAGAGCGGGCCTTATCAATATACCTAGAGTGGCATAGATGTCTGGAAACTTGATCAGCTCTTCATCTTGCCTGGGCCCTCCACGAAGGGCATGGCTAGGCCTCCTAGAATAAGGTCTTCATAGATCCTTAAACCTGTCCAGATGGCATATAGAGAGGTGGGATATCCTCCGCCACTGGAGCTCAAAGCACATTTATGAGAAGCATGGCAGATACCTGTGCATCATGCGCTAAGGTATCAGCAGAAGTAGGGTGCAGACAGCTTGCTTGAATGCACCGAATACTTTCATTCCGCGCTGCAGAGTGAAGGTAACTCTGACGGCATCGGAAGCTTTTGGGTCTACTGTTTTGTTGGCGGCTGTCGGCCATGAGATTTTTGATACCGATTTATGAGTCTGCTGTTTGATGTCTTCCCTCCCTTTATGTGGTTGATTGCTTGGGTACATCCCATAGTAGGCTGACATGAGGAGGTCCAGGAATAAGGAAAATTGTTTTCATACTTACCGTAATTTTCCTTTCCTGGATCCTCCTCATGTCAGCCGAAGAATTCCCACCCAAAGTCCGTCGCGAGGTGGGTAAACTGAACACTGCATATGGGCAGACAGCCGCCTCTTATAGGCTTGGGAAGAGGTTGTCCTGAAGGGGTCAGAGGGGCGGAGCTGACCCATAGTAGGCTGACATGAGGAGGATCCAGGAAAGGAAAATTACGGTAAGTATGAAAACAATTTTCCTTAATCACACATATAAATTTAACATGCATATGACTCCGCTTGATTGTGGGTTTTACCTGTTTTTTCCCCCTTTGTATAATTCCAAGTAAATAGTAAATTTGAGTAATTTCTTACACAATTTCAAACACACATTTAATACATACATAGTGCGCACGTCATTTTTCATTCTCACCACCAGATTTTAGCCTATTGGTTCCCAATCTAATTAGGCACTTTTTTATTGTCATCACACAAAATTTTTATTGTCATCACACGCATACTTTCACATTTACACGATTCCGCTTTGCTGTGGGTCTTGCTTTTTATAAGTTAATAATGAGACAGACATTCCATGCTTCCAGTCTTGTCATTGGTAGCAAGGATTGTACCTGACTGGTTGGCAAATAGAGCGGAATTATATAAATAGGAAGGGACGTGAGCAACCCCATGACCCCTGATGATGTCAACACGTTGTTGACGAAACGCAGCATCAGGTGGCAGGCTGTTGCACACGTCATTTCCGCTCAGAGGAACGCAAGTGGAGTGCAAACAGCGTCCCCTGCTTCCTCATTAAGCCCCATGAGCTTTTTTGCTTTTATCCTTTGTGTTTGTTTTTGGTCGTATATGATCTGTGTTTGTTGTTGGTCGTACATGATCTGGACTTTTTTTTAAAGAATTTTAAATAAAAGGGCTTACGTATTTCACAATTGGAGCACCTTTTGTTTGTTTTTATACCCACTATCTGAAGTACGGTGGCCGGATGTCCATTCGGGCTTAACGAGGATATTTCTGAACAGGCGCTTCTGATCCATGGAAAGATCTATATGGACTATGAATGATCCAGTGGCATTGTGTACCCCATATATAGATATTTAGAACACAGCAAGATAGGTGATGGATATATGCTTAAAGAGGTTAAAATAGGGAGGACCCGCACAAATTGTTATAGAATGTTATGTGGGACATGTTGTGACACAATGGTATGTGATAAACATGTTGTAAAAAAATGTTGGTATTGTTAAAATATAGAGGTCAATGTTAAATTGGAATATAAGGCTGTATAGGTGTGGCTGGAGGCACCACTGGGTCCGGGTCATGAACACCTGGCACTGTAGGGTCATTGTTCCCAGGGCGAGCATGTGATTGTCCCAATGGAGGGTTGCAGCCCTCTGTGTGCTGGGGCAGAAGGGTTTTAGAAGCTTCCTCCTACCGGCAGGAAAATCGCAGTAATCATATTGCGTATTCCGGATAGTTCCATCAACGTCCGCTGGAGGTTATGGCGCTGCTGAGCAGCAACATGCACTCCGAGTAGTACCACCAATATCCACTGGAGTCCATGGCGCTGTTGAGCAGTGGAGTGTTCTCCGGGTGCTATCACTAGCATCCACCGGAGCCCATGGCGCTGTTGAGCAGTGGAATGTACTCCGGGTGCTACCACTAGCATCCACCGGAGCTCATGGCGCTGTGGAGCAACGCTGCACTAGACCCCATAGATTGCCGGAATAGCAATGTAGCACACCTGCAAGAGCAGGTGTGATAACGTCGGACAATCAGGCTGGGCTGACGTCATCAGCAGGCGGCCGGACCGTGCTGAACGTCTCCCAGCTGGAGGATGTATAAAAAGCATGGAGGCAGCCATTAGTGCTGCAGATGGCGGGGGAGAGACACAGACTGAACACTCTACCAAGGTATGTAACAGCAGCTGTAAAGGGATAGATTAAGAAACAGGCAGGAATTGTGTGCAAATGATGTGTGCTGTTATCTAGATGGAGGGCGACACATGCTTCAGTAAACAGGTGTGACGGAACGAACTGAAAGTCACAGTATATGGGAAGGATGTTGAATGTGGGAGTCCATTTAGTAAGTATAGGATTGTTCTAATGATATAGTATAGCTGTAAAGTTATTAGAGTTATAAATTCTCTGTATTGCGTGCTCCTCCTGCCTTCCTTGGGACCCCCCTTTTTCCTTAAGCACCCCTCCCTCTCCCTGTTTTCCTTCCAGTGTCACTTGGGAGGCAGTTGGGGTCAGGCAGAACATGACAATTGAGGTTGCATTCATGTTGAACAGAGACATTTATCCTATATCATCACTTCAGATGGATAGGTTATTATTGTATCATTATAAACAGGACCTGCTAGCACACAGCAGGCAGCCAGACTGAGCATATACAACTTCTCTTCCCTTTCAGCTGCAACCTAAATTACCAAACTAGTTAAAACTGAGTTTGAACAAGATTTGGGTCATCTTTCTCTCCCCGCTACAGTTTATCTGTCCCGTGGTCTAAAAGGGGGCGGGACCCTATGCCATTCATATAAGAAGTAAGCATAACTTTATACTAACAGGATATAATTATGTGATATAGTACCCAAAGGAAGTCTATTATAAGATTATAAAAAGTTTATCTATTGGGATAAAATTATCCCTCCCTTTTTTAAGATAAAAAAGTGGATTACTATATTACAAAGTATAAGTATTGCGTATAGTATATGGAGGTGATAATGGGATATAAACATATCAATATTATTTCAATATTACATCCTCCCATGCTCGCCCCGGGGAACACCAGACCATAGGCCTTGATGGAGTGGCTTGAACACACAGGTAGGTGGCAGTGTTGGTGTGGGCCACACATATACAGTGAATAGTGTTGCATATAAGACAAATGTAACTAAATATGATGATTTTGTCAAAAATGTACTAATATCTATTGTCTATTATAGCAATACACAGCTAATACCGTGCATTCTCCTGAAGAAGCGGGATAACCGCGAAACTGGTCGGGAAGCACTAGTAGAATGACTATGAAACAAATAACAATTAACTATTACCCACTACATTGGATGGTGATGTAATGAATGTATAAAAAAGTTATTTTTTTATATATACGTATGTATTGAATAAATATTTGTTTTTATACAAACAACTAGTTTGTGAGTCCATTTTGGTACCATGTAAAATCCCATAGCCCCCTTCTCTCTCCCCTAGTGGGTGAGTCGTCCTATTCTCACATAGGACAAATATTTCTACCCCATATATATACCACTTCACCCCCTTTTGAGCATACGGCACTTTATGACCTTTATGAACTTTATGAACTCTATGAACTTTGCCCTTTTTTAGGAACGCATTATGTACCATCCATAAGACGTTCAGTTTGATTTATTGCTATTGTATTGTTACAACTTTTTATGTCACACGATATTTGAGCAGCAATTTTTCAAACACATTTTTTTTTTTTTTGGAAAAAACTCTTTTATGAATTAAAATAAAACACTAAAGTTAGCCCATTTTTTTTTGTATAATGTGAAAGATGATGTTACACCGAGTAAATAGATACCTAACATGTCACACTTTAAAATTCTGCACACTCATGGAATGGTGCCAAACTTACCTACTTAAAGATCTCCATAGGCGACACTTTAAAATTGTTTACATGTTAACAATTTAGAGTTACAGAGTTTCTCTTGGGCTAGAATTGTTGCTTTCACTCTAACATTCGCGGCGATACAGCACATGTGTGGTTTGAACGCCATTTACATATGTGAGCGGGTTGTACGTATGCGTTCACTTCTGCTTGCGATTTTTTTTTTCTTTGTAATAGAAATAAGGTATGACAAGTCCATTTTATGGAGAGAGAGGTCTATAAGACCCCACATTTTCAGCTAAGCAGGAAAGACTGAGCTAAAAAAAAGGATCCTGGTCTTTCCAGCCAAGTACACGGCAGTGTTTACATCTGCCGGACTGGACGTGACATCATAACGTCGCGCCCGGGCCTCTGAAGGCCATAGAGACTGCTGGGGACCACCTGGTCCACATTATTCTCTATGGTAAGCTTCCGCCACTGGCAGATTCATTCTCCGGCTCGAGCAATCGCACATGCTGAACAGCTGCTATGATTGTTTTTACTGTCAGGGAATTGCCAGGCAGAAAAGAATAATATCGGAATGATGCCTGCAGCTGCAGGCATCATTCAGATATCTCCACTTAAATTCCAAGATGTCATGTGATGGCCTTGGGCGGGAAGTGGTTAATCAATTGTGTACAACCTATACCTACTCTACACTGTATGTACCCATACAGTACATTTATGTATTGTATAAATGAAGTATAATCAGCCCCCAATAGTCCACTGAAAATAAACACCCAGAAGATCACTTCAAACAAGGAGAGTGTATGTGGAATTTTGTGTATGAATGGCAACCTAAAATAGATAAGGTCAGTCAAATGTACTTCTGAATCCTGGAAGTGCTTACAACATCCAGCTTTAGATAGATAGACAGATAGATAGATAGATAGATAGATAGATAGATAGATAGATAGATAGATAGATAGATAGATAGACATACTATATAGTTTATATATACTGTAAATATGTATATCCTAATGCATGCTTAGCCAGGACAGGTTACTCAGCAGGTACCTTGATGTTGGCTCCATTCCTTTTTGGGAAGCTGTCTACATCCTAGCATCTTAAGTAGTGTTGAGCAAACCCGGACTGTAAAGTTCGGGTCCGTACCAAACTTTTGGGTGTCCGGGACCCAGACCCGGACTTTTTAAAAAAAGTCCGGGTTCGGGTCCGGGGTTCTGGTAAAGTTCTGAAAATTGCTGTAAAAAAGTCCTGGAAAGTCATAGAGGTCTGCAAAAGGAAGGAAAATGGGGGTAAGGTTGGGAAAAGTGCCCTACAAAGAAATGGGGACAGGGAAATAACTTTAAATATTAAAAAAAAAAATAAAAACATAAAAAAAAAAAATGGAGGTTGATGTGGACCATCTTCAAACTGTGTGTGAAAAGTATTAATTAACGGTAGAAGCCATATCACTGTTCTAAAATCATCTTCAAACTGTGTGAAAAAAGTATAAATTAGCCGGGAGAACCCATATCACTGTTCTAAAATCATCTGGAAACTGTGTGTTAAACTTAAATTAAAACCAGGAGAACCCATATCACTGTTCTAAAATCATCTGGAAACTGTGTGTTAAACTTAAATTAAAACCGGGAGAACCCATATCACTGTTCTAAAATCATCTGGAAACTGTGTGTGAAACTATAGCAGACCGAAGCCATATCCCTGTTCTAAAATCATCTAAAAACTGTGTGTGAAAATATATCAGAGAAAAGCCATATCCTGGTTCTAAAATCATCTAAAAACTGTGTGTGAAAATATATCAGAGAAAAGCCATATGCCTGTTCTAAAATCATCTAAAAACTCTGTGTGAAAATATATCAGAGAAAAGCCATATCCCTGTTCTAAAATCATCTAAAAACTGTGTGTGAATATATAGCAGAGAAAAAGCCATATCCCTGTTCTAAAATCATCTAAAAACTGTGTGTGAATATATAGCAGAGAAAAGCCATATCCCTGTTCTAAAATCATCTAAAAACTGTGTGTGAAAATATAGCAGAGAGAAGAACAGGGATATGGCTTCGCTCTGCTATAGTTTTACACACAGTTTTTAGATGATTTTAGAACAGGGATATGGCTTTTCTCTGATATATTTTCACAAACAGTTTTTAGATGATTTTAGAACAGGGATATGGCTTTTCTCTGCTATATTTTCACACACAGTTTTTAGATGATTTTAGAACAGGGATATGGCTTTGCTCTGCTATAGTTTCACACACAGCTTCCAGATGATTTTAGAACAGTGATATGGGTTCTCCCGGTTTTAGGTTTAACACACAGTTTCCAGATGATTTTGGAACAGTGATATGGGTTCTCCCGGTTTTAATTTAAGTTTAACACACAGTTTCCAGATGATTTTAGAACAGTGATATGGGTTCTCCTGGTTTTAAATTAAGTTTAACACACAGTTTCCAGATGATTTTAGAACAGTGATATGGGTTCTCCGGGTTTTAATTTAAGTTTAACACACAGTTTCCAGATGATTGTAGAACAGTGATATGGGTTCTTCCAGCTAATTTATACTTTTTTCACACAGTTTGAAGATGATTTTAGAACAGTGATATGGCTTCTACCATTAATTAATACTTTTCACACACAGTTTGAAGATGGTACACATCCACCTCCATTTTTGATTTTTTTATGTTTTGATTTTTTAAAAAATATTTAAAGTTATTTCCCTGTCCCCATTTCTTTGTAGGGCACTTGTCCCACCCTTACCCCCATTTTCCTTCCTTTTGCAGACCTCTAGGACTTTCCAGGACTTTTTTACAGCCATTGTTGTGCCTAAAAGTTCAGGTCCCCATTGATTTCAATGGGGTTCGGGGTCCGGGGCAAAGTTCGGGTTCTGTCCGGACCCGAACCCGGACTTTGTCCCGAAGTTCGGCCGAACCAGCAGAACCCGAACTTCTAGAAGTTCGCTCAACTCTAATCTTAAGCAGAGTAAAAATCAGAGCTACCACAGCAGAACAGAGGTGCGGCTGGCACTGTGAGTTTAGTGGGAATTATCATGTAAATTAGCAACACAGACACAAATCAATAGCTGTCTTTTAATAATCAAAGTAAATGCCACAGTCCCAATGTGTATCTATAACCTCTGCCCCTGGAATCTTGGACAAGCAACTGAGACAGATTTGCACAAGTCTGTGAAGGATTTTATCAGTGAAAATGAGACAGATTTTTACTTCAAGCAGATGCACAATTAAGAAGTGATAAGTGGAATGTTTTTATTCGGTTGCAGCCTCCCTTAAGGCTCCTTTCACACTGAGGCGCTTTACAGACGCTATGTAGCTAAAAATAGCACCTGTAAAGCGCCTCAAAAATCCCCTCCAATCCACCCCAATGTGAAAGCCCTGAGTGCTTTCACACTGGGGCGGTGCGCTTCCAGGATGTTACAAAAAGTCCTGCAAGCAGCATCTTTGGGGCGGTGAGGGGATGGGCGTATATACCGTTCCTCTACCGCCCCTACCATTGAAATGAATGGCAAGCCCTTCCAAAGCGGCTGCACACAGCCTCGGTAGTGCGGAGCGCCGGCACTTTTAGCCCCTTGTGGGGGGCTAAAAGCGCGGCGCTCCCGCTCACATAGAGGAGCCATATCGCTGGTAAAACTCAGCTAAAACTAGCAGGGTTTTACCACGACCGCGGCTACCGCTTCAGTATAAAAGTAACCTTAGAGCAGAGGGAACCATTTATCAATGAACTGAACTCTTTCAGTAAATCTGTTTCATAATCTGTCTTGTTGTTCCTGTTTAGCTCTGCCTTGCTATGCAGCAAAGTCCAAAGGTTAAAGTCTTTGAACCTACTGAAAAAGGCGCAACACTCTACTGCTAGTATAGGCTTCTATATCAACAACAAAGAGACCACAGAGTAATACAAGCCATATCATGCCTTAAAGTCATTGGCTACAAAATATGAAGCTTAAGTCTTTTTTGCTAACTGGCTTTCTTCTAATTTTGTTATTCTAATTTGACTTAAATACTCCTGCTTACTACAATGTCTTCCAGATTGTTTGTAGCGTGGTGCCATCTGCCCTGATATTACAGCTTTCATTGTAAGGAAAGATGCAGCTAACACAAGACACGTCTACTGATAACAAGTTCAGCACAATGGTTTCTGTAACCTCTCATGTGATAAATCTAGAATAACAAGTTGTGCTAAGAATAAATCAGATACGGTCACATTTAATAGTAAACATAATTCCTGAAAGCAGAATATGTGTACTGAAGTAATGTTCTTATATTAACAAATATTGGTTCTTGTCAGTGTTTTATAATGTTTACACTGAATACTTTATTCATCTTTAAAGGCATTGTACAGTTTATATTTCTTTATATTTAAGTGATAAATCCCCAGCTGAAGTCTCACAGCGTTTTATCTGTTTATAGTCCTTCACACTGTGAATTGTATGATTGGTTGACTCTGTTTTATTTCCCAATACCCCCAATCTAACAGAAAAGTGGAGGGCCTTGCTATATGCAGTAAATGTCTAAAATGTTTGATCTGAAAGCAATAGTTAGGCTGAGTCCAGTCTAAGTGGTCTTTGACTTCTAAATGTGCCAGGTGGTCTGCTGCCTATGCCAGCTACTGCTGAATATGCTACAGCAGTCTGTATCAGATGACGTAGTTTTAGGGCTAGGCGTATTTATCAGCCCATTTAATGATTGAAGAGCTTTTCCTAGTGATGTAAGCTGGGGAGGTCATCAATATTTGGGGCAACCTTTGCAGAGCGTTATCTGTGCCCCTTTGCTTCTGTCAAAAGTGATTGTGTGCTGAGCTATTTATCCCATGGGCTCCCCAGAAGAGTTGTGTGTTGGAGAAGTCTTCTCTACTGGGAGATAATTCACTACAATTTGGCTTATTTAAAAAAAATAGGTACTTGAGGAAGAACCTGCCAGTCTTTCTCACTTATGAGTTGCTAAGGAAGAGGTTAAACACAGGAATTTTTTATGCTATCCTCTCTTAGGAAACTGCTACCAGGATATCACTTTAACCTTGGGTCTTAAAGAGACCATGTTGCCAGACCATTTATTTCAACAAAAATCTTTCCATAAAATGATTTGGGCATTTAATATTTTTTGTATCTATCTTTTGCTTCTTAATGAAAGGAGGACCATTTAACTTTGTGATCTATGCCTCTAACATTTAACCCAATCACTTTAAAGGATAAGTTCACCTTTGGGAACATGTTACATGTTAGACCCGTTTTTAGGGTGGAACATATAAAATGCTCCCAATGCTGCAGCAGCTGCCCGTTCCCCCCTCAATATGACAGCAGTATGGAGAGATGGAGAGAAGTTCCCGGTACTAGCTGTCAGTTTTTGAAATCAGCACGGCAGTGCAGGGTTCCTCCCACACATCCGCATTATTCATTTATAGAGTTCTGTGAACGAATGAACTATAAGTACCGACATTCACAGAGTAGTTCTCAATGAACTGCTACGGTGCTGTGGAGTGTAATTGTAGTTTATTGATTTCTTCCTGCCCATACAGGATGTACAGATACAGGATATACTGACAGGTCTGCAGGAGAGCTGCATGGCACCAGCAATCTGCTGATCACTGGTGCAATGATTTTCAGGCTCCAAAAGAAAAAATAAACAAATTTACCTGCAAAAAAATGTGCATGTATTTATTTTTTTTTAAGTGAACTTATCATTTAAGTGATCCCATGGCAAATTAAAATATAAAACAAATGCAGTGCTAATCAATTAAATTAGGTTACACAGTGTGATGCAATAAATCATATGTCAAAAACGTAACCACTTTAGCCCCGGAAGGACTTCCCCCTTTATGATCAGAGCACTTTTTTGTGATCGAGCACTGCGTCACTTTAACTGACAATTGCACGGTCGTGCGACGTTGCACCCAAACAAAATTGACGTCCTTATTTTCCCACAAATACAGCTTTCTTTTGATGGTATTTGATCACCTCTGTGTCACTTCTGATCACCACTATAAACAAAAAAGGAGCGACAATTTTGAAAAAAATATATATATTTCTTGCTTTTTGCTAAAATACATATCCAAAAAAAAAATATATAAAAAACAAATTTATTTATCAGTTTAGTCTGATATATATTCTTAAAAAAAAATTGAAATTGGCGTATATTGATTGGTTTGCGCAAAAGTTCCCGCGTTTACAAACAAAGAGAATTAATTTATGGGGTTTTTATTTTTTTTATTTTTTACTAGTAATGGCGGTGATCTGCAATTTTTATCAGGACTGCAACATTGCAGACACTTTTTCTCGGACCATTGACTTTTATACAGCGATCAGTGCTATGAAAATGCACTGATTCCTGTATAAATGTCACTGGCAGGGAAAGGGTTAACACTAGGGGGCGATCAAAGGGTTAACTGTGTTCCCTGGGATGTGTTACTAACTGTGTGAGGGCTGGGCTGACTGGGGGAGGAGAGTGATCACCACTCCTATATGCAGGAAGCATGCGATCACACGCCTTCCCCCCTGTCAGAATGGAGATCCGTGTGTTTACACACATGGGTCCCCGTTCTGTCATTGCGGGGGAGCGATTGCGGGTAGCCGGCGGACATTGAGCCCACCCTACCCGCTTCCTGGCTCCCCCACTACACAGTGAGCGCGCGAGAGTACCCACGATCCGCAATCTCGCAGCTGCCGTCAGGTGAGGGCAATATGCGATATCGAGCCGTCAATCCACGGTGGGCGGTCGGCAACTGGTAATAAATGTTTATTTAAAGCAAAAATAAATTAAAAACCATGTGTCATAAATATAGTGCCACAAATAAAGCGTCCATTGACCAGTTCACAAATAAATAGACTTAGCCCATTAAAGTGCAACATGTCATTCACCAGATTAAAACAGGAAATACACCGTGACAATCAAGTCCTGGATCTGAAAATAGTTAAAAAGAGGCAACAGCACCAAGAGGTAAATATTAGGCTTACCAGAGCTTATACCTCTTAAATAGAGACAGGCAGTATATGTTATAATCCCCGGGATGGATGGATCTCTCTGTGCCTCGATTACACTGCAGCCTGATCCACAGCAGTTTCCACACAGAAGACCTTCAATTGCCTCCTTGTCTTACTGGTTAGATGCCACTCCGTATCACCATAAACCTGTCGGACAGGAAGAGGGCACTTAAAAGTTTTATTTTTAAAACAATGTGCATAAAAAGAAAATTTTCAGCTGAGAAACTTACAGAGCCGCCACTGCCTCTCTGAAGAGCAGCGTGTGATGTCAGCAAGCTCAAACTCCACCCTGAACATTTTGTCCGATAAGACATCAACAGGGGCTGGGCATGCTGGCAGACCACACTACATTATAAAGGCTTAACTCATGTGTCCCTCCCCTCACCAACAGTGATCTCAGTAACCCTGAATGGATTGTTCATGCTCATAATCAATCCCAATTTATAGAACACCAGTGTACAGAGCTATGGGAGACACATCACAGAAGCCTTTCATCTGTTAAAAAGTCTATTGGTACACAAAAATGTAAATAAAAACATAACGTTGTAGATACATATACAATATTTATATAAATCAAACAAATGGGAGAAAATTGAGGAGATCAGTTGCAGCTATACATGTATATAGTGCTTAGGGGGAGTAATCTATTTTCAAGATCCTCCTGTTACTGCTGCAAAGCCTGTAGTTTTGAAGTTGATCAGATAAATGTTGTAAAAGATTTACCTAATCTTCCACAGTACTGGACCTTGCTCCAGTCTTTGTGACTCTAGCCCTCAGTTTCTGTATGTCCTCACCGGACACTTTGATAGGTACACCTTGCTAGTACCAGGCTGGACCCCCTTTCGCCTTAAAAACTGCCTTAATTCTTTGTGGCAAAGATTCAACAAGGTGTTGGAAACATTCCTTAGAGATTTTGGTCCATATTGACATGATAGCATCATGCAATTCCTGCAGATTTGCTGGCTGCACATCCGTGATGCGAATTTCCCATCCCACCACATCCCAAAGGTGCTCTATTGGATTGAGATCTGGTGACTGTGGAGGCCATCGGAATACAGTGAACTCTTTTTCATGTTCAAGAAACCAGTGGTGAGATGATTTGAGCGTTGTGAAATGGTGGATTATTCTGCTGGAAGTAGCCATCAGAAGATGGGTACAATGTAGGGATGGGCATGATCAGCAACAATACTCAGGTAGGTCGGGGCATTTAAACGATGCTCAATTGGTACTAAGGGGCCCAAAGTGTGCCAAGAAAATATCCCCCACACCATTTCACCACCAGCCTGAACTATTGGTACAAGGCAGGATGGATCCATGCTTTCATGTTGTTTACACCAAATTCTGACCCTACCATCTGAATGTTGCAGCTGAAACTTGGACTCATCAGGCCAGGCAACTTTTTTCCAACCTGGTCCAATTTTGGTGAGCCTGTGCGAATTGTAGCCTCAGTTTCCTGTTCTTAGCTGACAGGAGTGGCACTCAGTTTGGTCTTCTGCTGCTGTAGCCTATCAGTTTCAAGGTTCGATTGTGCATTCAGAGATGGTATTCTGCATATCTTGGTTGTAATGAGTGGTTATTTGAGTTACAGTTGCTTTCTATCATCTCAAACCAGTCTGCCCATTCTCCTCTGACCTCTGACATCAACAAGACATTTTTATCCACACAACTGCAGCTCACTGGATATTTTAACTTTTTTGGACAAGTCTCTGTAAACCTCAGAGATGGCTGTGCGTGAAAATTCCAGTAGATCAGCAGTTTTTGAAATACTCAGACCAGTCCATCTGGCACCAACAAACATGTCATGTTCAAAGTCACTTAATACCCTTTCTTCCCCATTCTGATGCTCGGTTTGAACTTCTGCAAGTCATCTTCACCACGTCTAGATGCCTAAACGCTTTGAGCTGCTGCCATGTGATTGGCTGATTGTGTTACTAAGCAATTGAATAGGTGTACCTACAGTATACCTAATAAAGTGGCCGGTGGTGAGTGTATATCCTATTGTAGTGGTCAAAGTATTCTGGCAAGTTGAAATAGCTTTGTGTACTTTTACCATGTCAAATATATTGTAGCCCTGTGTCTCAGGATCACTATCTCCCAGCATGGCCCTAGTACTTGTCCAGCTGGCCAGAGACCACAGAGGCATGCTTTAGAGGCAACATGAAGGGTAGAGAAGGCAGAGGATCACACAACCAATTAAGGGTACTGTTTTTGAAACAGGATGTAAGCTGCTGCATTGTGCAGGATAATGGAAGGATTAAAAGATTTGGAGAGCTGCAGCTAGACATGCCTCACCCAATGCTGTTGCAGGCCACAACCCGGCTTTTAACATATTATATGCTTATTTATTTATTTCAGATACTTATATAGCACAATCAATTTACACAGTGCATTACATATACATTGTACATGCACATCAGTCCCTACTCTCAAGGAGCTTGCAATCTAAGGTCCCTAACTTACATTCATACATACACATAGTAGGGCCAATTAAGACAGGAGCCAATTAACCTACCAGCATGTCTTTGGAGTGTGGGAGGAAACCAGAGTACCCGGTGGAAGCCCATGCAGGCACAGGGGGAACATGCAAACTCCAGGCAGGTAGTGTCATGGTTGTGATTCAAACCAGCAACCCTTTTGCTGCTAGGCGAAAGTGCTATCCACTACACCACAGTGATTGTTATTTATCTGTAAAGCTCTCAATTGTGTAGACAAACAAAAGTTCTGAAGTTGCTGCTGGACGTTTCCATCTTGCATGTGATGTAATGAAATAAAGTAGAAGCACTGTACTTGAAGCATGGCTTTCTTCAGATACAGGTCGGTAGTAGTTCTTATCAAATGGATCTTGGCCGCTCAGAAAACACAAAGTTGGGGGGTAGTCCCACTGAAGTGGGGCCCACATTACTTGAGAAGTTCAACTGAACAGAAGAAACTAGCCATGAAATGATCAGTAGCCAACATATTTGAGGGACAAAAAATATCCACCTTCAACAGGGCTCAAGTGCAAATGTGGACTATGATGAAACCTCCTGGATGGATATCCCACCCAGGAACATGGACAGATATGTAGAGCTTAATAACTATATAGCATCATTGCCAGTTCCCCACATCAGCTTTTGTCATAGTCCACATTTAAACTCTAGCAATAACACTAAAGCCCCGATGAATGGCACACAATTTCTTGGACCCAAAATGCATTGGACCCTATCTTCCCACTTGTTGTGATTACAATGTCAAGATTAAAGGATATATAGACTTTTTAACTGATTGGTGCTTAGTTTCTTCTGTTCAAGTAAACATGCATATGATGTCAACAACTTCAACATGCTCAAAGCTGTCAAGTGACACTCTATAGTATTCCCCTTTGCTCCCTCCCAACAGCTACATGAAAAGTTATTTAGGGGAGTGAAGGGAGGTGCTGAGCAACTGGACCAGCACAGAGAATAATTAGATAAAACCAAAAAGTATAGGGCTGTGGCATGCACGAAGGTAGGGGGCTGGGCTAGGACATTGACTCTGTTTGGAGTAATCAATTTTTATAGCAAGTTCAAAGACACATTGCAATTAAATAAAAAATACATTTGTGCTTTTATATGCACTTTTTAAAGTTGGTGACACGGTCTCTTAAGATGCTGAGTAAGCCTGCTAGTAGCAAGCTTATTCTGTATGAACAGAAAGTCTAACTGCATATTGATCACTATAGACAATGCTCAGGCGGTATAGGGGAGGGACACCAGTATGAATGAGGGGTACCTGCACTGCAGTTCTGCAATAAAGTCTTATTCAAGTACTTTCCACAAAGTGACTGGTGCCTAAGAAAGAAACAAGCCTAAGGTGGATGTGCCTGGAAAACTACAGCTTAAAGTGGTTGTTGAGCCACTTGTATAAAAAGCTCCCATCCCCTCTGTATCTGTACTGATAACTTATTGTTGTAATACAGAGGGGATGGGGGCTTTTCAAGTTCAGTATGAGAGCAGCAGGAGGGGGGTGGACATGAGCAGACACTCAGAGAGTGAAGGGGGAGAGGAGGGAGTGAGAGAACACAGGGCAGGGCTGCAGATGATGGAGGTACGTACTGACTCCGGTGTCATCGCTCTGCAGCCATGATATTTCGTCAGCATACAAGGGAAAGGCAGAACTAGGCAGGATCAGACAGGTATTACAGGTGATACAGGGGGCCAAATGACATAGCACAAGCACTGTGCTGTTTAACATGCTTTAAGGCAGTGGTTCTCAACTGCAGTCCTCAGGACCCACCAACAGGCCAGATTTTAAGTATTACCTTGGGGAGATGCAGACTAGAATACTGCAATCACTGAGCAGCAAATGATATCACCTGTGATTTCAGTTATCCTGCAAACCTGGCCTGTTAGTGGGTCCCAAGGACAGGAGTTGAGAACCACTGCTTTAAGGGAACAGGATCTGTTTTTCTTTTTTATGGGGTTAACAAACACTTTAATAACTGGACTATGACATCTGTAGGTAATTTATTGTAACCATAGGGTAAATAGCATTATGCAGGATTATGAAAATGCATGTTTTAGTACAAGGTCTTCGTAACTGCATATCTATTTGTGAGAGTTCATTTGGGCTTTAAATAAGAAATATTATGTATGAATAATTATTATTTAGCATTTTGGGCCACAAGGTGGCATGGTCCTTACCCCGTCTGTCCTTGCTCTACTCTGTGCTGTATTTGGAACAAGTAAAAGGGCTATTTGGCTTTTTGAATTCCTCAGGCTCAATGTGATTAAATGCTTAAAATGATGCAAACAGTAGTCTTTGCAATACTGTAGGTTCTGCGCAGCCAGGATACACTAAGTTTGAGTGTAATTCTCCTAGCAAATATTAACCAGTTAAGAAACTAGAACGTGCCTTGCACTCTCTAAAGTCCTTACCTTCCCAGCTCACACTCATCTGTAGCTTCAGATACCTGCTGCTTAACAGTTGGACTGCTAAAGTCCTACTTTGTGAATTATAGCTGCTCTCGGCTATGGCTCACATGAATGGGTTGAAGCTTTTATTCAGAAAAAAATGGTACAATTTCTTTAAATCCAAACTCAGCTACTAAAGCTGCGTCATACTAAAGAAAAAGTATACTATGTTTGCCTGTGGTCAGGTGTTCAAAAAACCCATTTACTTGTTACGTCAATCAGTTAGCTACCAATGCAGTCTAGTAAACACTGCAGTTATGCGAAGGTCATAAGGTTTGCTTTAATCTGAGATGCCTGATCACTGCAGAGCAAAATACATATTTACTCATCAAGGTCATGTGGACTGTACCTGAAGTGCTATGTACCTTTTCTCACTACTTTCTGTGTCACCAATCACAGTCAGACTGACAAGGCAGGTTTGAGTGAGACTCTTGCCTGGGAGAAAATTAACCAATTTCTGTCTGTGCTATATCCAAAACATGGCTACATCCTTAGGACACAGCTGATCAAAGATCAGGGTAAAGGGCCAATCACAGCAGGCCTTTACCACATGCTCAGCTGTGCCCAATGTCAGCTGATCACAATGTAAACACAAGTCAAACACGCTGACAACGTGAGGAGAGGAGAGGAGAGCCTATAACCAGCTTGTGTGAAAGGGACATCTACACTGATAATTAGGGCACTGATTAGCAGTGTCCTGATTATCAGTGCAGTCCCAACATTGCCCACCAGTGCTGCCTGTCAGTGCCCACCAGTGCTGCCAATCAGAGCCTATCAGTGCTGCCAATCAGTGCCCATCAGTGCCTCCTCATTAGTGTCACCTATCAGTGTTGCCCTTCAGTGCCACCTATCAGCTTCCATCAGTGCCACCTATCAGTGCCCATCAGTGCTGCCTATGAGTGCAGCTTCATCAGTACCTCCTTATCAGTGTCCACCAGTGCCACCTCATCAGTGCTCATCAGTGCAGTCTATCAATGCTGCTTTATCAGTGCCCATCAGTGCAGCCTATCAGTCCTCATCAGTGCAGCCTCATCTGCACACATTGGTGAAGGTAAAAAATTACCTGTTTGCTTAATTTTTGGTCTTTTTTCATTTGTTTAGCAAAAAATTAAAAACCCCAGTGGTGATTAAATACCACCAAATGAAAACTCTATTTTTGTGAAAAACTTGATAAAAATTTAATATGGGTACAGTGTAGCATGGCCACACAATTGTCATTCAAAGTGTGAGCTGAAAGCTGAAAATTGGCCTGGGCAGGAAGGGGGTAAAAGTGCCCAGTAGACCAGTGGAGTGTATACTGGCCAAAACATTTTTTTTATAGCTATGGATATCCCAAGGAGATGTTTAAGCCTTTGTCAGGTTAATTTTGCTGTCTGTCTGTGTCCTGCTAGCAAGATTTCAGTTTCCTTCCTGTTGTGGAGACAAAACAGAAAGTATGAAGAAATCTCCCGAAAGCGAGGGTAATCCCCATAGTGCAAACAAATTACATATAAAATTAGTGCAGCACTTAAATAAATGTGTATGAAAAAACATAATTGAAAATATAGGACCTAGGTCCCCCAAATAAGATGGCCACCCAAAGTGGCAAAACATCCAAACAGATTGTGTAATAAGGAATATATAAACCAATGAAACGGTATCATAAACAAAAATATATACACATGATATGTAAAGTGGAAAAATTTGTGCCTAAAAATAAAATGATGTCACCCAAAGTTCATAAATGAATCAACATTCAGTACCGGTGCACAATAGTGTGATGGCAGACCTTGCATGTGATTGGCAGTGCATTACTGTTCACATCACATGCGATGTCTGTGCAGTGCGATTTCAGCCATACAGATAGTATGGATGAAATTGCATCATATTCAAACCAAACTCTCACAGGACCCTTTTTTGCGTCAAACCAGAATCGGATAGCATGGATATTCTCACTTATGCGATTCAATTCATGTCCGCACTGTCAGTTTGCATTGCGATATGTGAGCTGAAATGGGGGTGTCGTTAACATTGTACTGGCATTCCCCTCAGTTTGCATATGGCAGTGTGAATGGCCGTGCGAGTTGGGTGCGATGGGGGAACCCGCAGTGGATTTGCAGGGTTCTCGCATTGCACCAGTGTGATCCGGGCCTCAGTGTATAATAGTCCACTATAGGAAATTAATCCCATAAATTGAAAGAAGGTCATCCGTGAAAGGATACAAAAACTTTTTCCCTTGTTGTGTGGTCTGCCACCTTATAGTAAGATTGGCACGCTTACCCAAAGGTATATATATATATGGCTTATATACTGGTGTGTATTGAGTCAATCATGCAGTTATGAGTAATCACCTAAAAAATATCCTGCACTGAAAAGAATTGGTTGAAGTTCCAGGACTTTGAAGGTGCCACAATTGAAGACAAAATAACTTTCATAAAAATTCCATATATTTTATTTATGCAACATTATAAAAATAGGTAAAAAACATTTTCATCATTTGAAACAATTGTATCATACAACTCTCCAGCTGCCCATGCTAAACATGTTTCACCCTGGATAGGGCTTCTTCAAGAGACTTAAGAGCTGTGTAGAGTGAGTACTATAAATGAGAAAGATACAGTAAATAAGTATAATTTACAAAAAACAAATGTATGGCATGCATCATTCATTATATTTAATACGTCTATTCCAAGGTAGAAAAACGTATAATGTATATGGTTATATATGGAGAAATATATCATAATAAATAATAAACATAAACTATACAGGATAAAGTCTGTTACCCAAAGCCAGGCAATGAACACCTACCAGTTGTTCAAATAAATCTATCATGCAGAGGGTGTGCCTGGGTATATTGTTTCATGCTTATGCCAGACCAATGCAGCCCATGGAGCCATTGAAGAGGAGATTCAGAACGCCTATAAAAAGGGTACATGTGGCTTTGTATGAATAAATATCAAATATATCTACATATCTGTATATGGGTAGATAGATAAAGACTCCTATAATGTAAAGTAAGGAGGTAGATTACCTTGTATTTATAGGTATATATGAAGTGTATGGCCAATTCAGATAGTCCCCCAAATAAATGCAAAAAGGGGGAAAGCACTTTGGAGTCTTTCTGAGATGGATATCAAAAAGGGTGACACAGGATCTTTAAGGGAATGATGGCAAAATCCCTCACCATTGAAAAGTCAGGAGATTAGCAGTGGATGTCAGATCAATAAGATCCAGATGTTTAAAGTGACAACTGCTTTCCTCTGTGTAACCTGAAGGAACAACAAATGTATAAGAAAATGATTGTAAAATCCAGAGTTGTTTAAACTGGGATTTTTGGCTACCAAGAACAAAGGGAGAGCCAATAACCCAGGAGGAGTCAATACATATAGTGATAGAAAATATCCTATAGTAGTAGAACAATAAAATAATTTGGCTGATGGTTTCCCCTCACCGGGGGAGGATAGACCAGACCGTAGTTTATAGAAAGACAGCTACCAAGGTGCACCCCATAATAGGAATATCCTGCAATGTCAGAAAGATGGTATGGGAGTCACCCGGTCCAAGGTTGAATGGAAAGGTTCCACTTTCAAAAGGCAGGCTCCCAGTATAGGGTAGACCACATCACAATGGAAAGGCAGTTCACAAACATCTCTCAGGTCTGTATCTCAGCTTTAGACCCTCTAAAGCTGCCAATTAGTGCCAATCAATGCTGCCAATCAGAGTCCATCAATGCCTCCTCATCAGTGTTACCTATCAGTGCCACCTTTGCGACCCTGGCAGTTCCACCACTGGGTTCAGTAGGTTTTTTTTTGTTATTGTTTCATTATTTATCTTTCAATAATTTTTATTGAAGTTGTGAGTAAGTGATAACTACTGAACAATTATACAAGTCATTGTCAAACGTGTACAAACAGAAAGGTCTTATTCATCCTTTACATTCTGTTGTCAATCCTAAACTTGGACTGGCAGTTGAACAATTTTGAAGCATAGTATAGCTAAACATTCTTATTGTGCCTAGGTGCCTCTGCGCGATCAGGCCCACCTCGCTTCTACTTGACCAATCGTGTATGATATGATCTGGAGGGGTGGTGTTCGACCCCCACTCCACCGACACCCCTATGGGATCCTGCTGTGTCCTGGTGGAGTGGTGCCAACCCTCCCCCCCCATGTTTGGGAGACTTGTGTGGTTCCCAACATAATTTAGGTGTTTCTCGAGGGGGGTCTGTCTACGCAGAGTGCTCTCCACAATTTTCATCAGCTTTAAGTTTATCTTACAAGTTCAAACCTTTCTGGATCGCATGAAGTAGGGTTAGTAGTTTAACAAAGGAGGTGCATAAGATGAATAGAACAGGAAGAGGAAAAAGGAAGTGAGGGAGAGAAGGATAGTTAAGGAGAGAGAAGAGAGAGACACGTCTCAGCAAAGCTGCGTTAGCATTTTTGTGTTGCTTTATTATACCACTCCCCCCAGGGCTGCCAAAGACTGTACAGTTTGTTGTAGGAGTCCCTATCAGGGGCTAAAGTAATTTCGTATGAGTAATGGTCCTGTACCTGCTTGATTACCTGTGAGGTCTGGGGTGCCCCTGCGTCTTTCCATTGTCTCGTGATGTTAAGTCTGGCCGCTAGGAGGACATGCGTGGTAATTTTATGTAATCTAGCAGGTATTTTGTTGATCTCGAGATTCAAGAGGCCTAGGGCTGGTGAGGGGAGCATTTTGGAGCCTGTGATCTTGGAGAGTGTGTTGAATACGCTGGACCAATATTCTGTTAGTTTTGGGCATTCCCATAGTATGTGAATAAGTGTGCCTATTTCTCCGCACCCCCTCCAGCAGTCTGGGGAGTGGGTGTGGTCGAAGGTGGCAATTTTCTGAGGGGTGTGATATCTGCGTTGGATCAGATTCTGTGTTAGTTCCCAGAGTGCAGAACAGGTAGTTGCTTTATAGGTAGAGCGGATTGCGCTCTTCCATTGTGTGGTAGAAAAGTTGCGTTCCAGGTCTCGCTCCCACTCATAGAATATGTTGTTGTGTTGAAAGTCGTTTTTTTCGTGCAGTAGGTTATAAAATAATGATATGCCCTTATTCTGATTGTTTGCTGACATATAGTACCTTATCACTGTTTCTGGGAGTTTGTTCAGTAAGTGTGCATTCCTGCTAATGCAGTGTGCTATTTGGAGATATTGGAAATTAGTTATTCCTGGGAACTTGTGCTCTTTTTGTAGTTGTGAAAGCGGTTTAATTCTATTGTGGGTGAGGGCATCGTTGAGTGTGCTGTCAGGGTCCCTTGTCCAACCGGTTGGGGGGAAGTCTGGGATGAGGGAATGAATGATACTGGCTGGGAGTTTGGGTAGAGAGGTTGGATTGTTCTGCCAAGTCATAGTGGTGAATCTTCTCCACGCTTTCATGGAGGCTATAATAGGTGGCGATAGCTGTTTAGAGAGAGGGCTTTTTGGGTGGAAACTATATAGCCATGACTTTAAGTTCTGGGTGGTTATAATTCGTTCCTCTATCTGGCACCACAGTGGTCTGTCTGCTTGTAGGTGCCACGCTTTAAGTTGTGCCAGGATTGTGGCTAAGTGGTAGTCTGAGGTGTTAGTCAGTCCCGACCCACCCACAACCTTGTGTTTATATAGCCAGGTGCGGAATTTGTATAGTAGTTGGGGGAGGAGTGTCATTTTATATGCTGCTAATCTTCCAACCCATGAAAATTCATGTCTAGCTAGGTTGTCTAGGTATTCCTTGTATTTTATTCTGAAGGGGATGAAGTTGGCCCTAAATAGGTGGTCCGGGTTGCTTGTTAGCGCTATACCTAAGTATGTGATCTGGGAGCCTGACCATTGATATGGAAATTTTTGAGCTAGAAGGTTTTGAGACACACTGTCTATTCCTAAATTTAATATTTGGGATTTGGCGGGGTTTGCTTTGTAGAATGAGATGGAGCTGAATCTGTCTAGGAGATCCTGGGCTGCTTTTAAGGAAGCGTGCGGATTAGTGATCATGAGGATAACGTCATCCGCAAATAGGCTTATTTTGTGTTCCCTGTCGCCAATTCTAAAACCAGTTAGATTGGGTGTTGACCTTACATGTTCCGCCAGTGGTTCGATAGCAAGATTGAAGATAATTGGCGACAGGGGGCACCCTTGCCGTGTTCCGTTGGTAATCTTGAATAATTTGGAAATCATTCCTGCTCCTAATACATTGGCTGAGGGGGTTGAGTAGAGAGCCATTATGGCTGATAATATTTGGTTGTTTAGGCCAAACTTAAGAAGCACTATAATAGTCGGTATTACCGAGAGATGAGTTGGGGGAGTCGGTTACATAATCCTCGTCCTTACTAAAGGTTTAATAAGTTCTAATGGTTGCCTTGTGCCGTTCCCACGGGGGACAGCGGTTAATAGAAGTTAGAACGATAGCTTGGTGACCGCCTTGTACATTCCAGTTGTGGGTTAGATTGACCAAAATCTTAACCGCTGTCCCTTGTGTTTTATTCGGATAAACGCCTACTGCAATAGGAGTACTAGTGATTAGGCGTGCGAAGGAATTTTCGTCGGGTCCTAGAGGATCTGTCTAAGTCGAGGTAGAGTAAGATGTTTCGTTTGGGGCGGTTTAGGGTTTATAATTTAAAT
>BLSH010506221.1:729016-753757 GCA_018402905.1 Glandirana rugosa | reverse complement strand
CTAACTGATAAGATCACCTCCCACTCCTTTCCTTTCAGCATATTCCTTGTACAGCAAAGACTCAAAGTACTGACCCTTGATTTGGTAATTATTTTAGCTCTTCTTTAGGAGGGGATTACAAGAGGTTGTTGTTAAAGAGGATCTTAAGTCTCCCCCCCAAGAAAAAAAATAAAAAAACTCAGCAGCTAAAAATACTGTAGCTGCTGACTTTTAATTGAAGGGCACTACTTATCCAGAGATCCAGTGCTGTCCTTACCTGGGCTGGTTCTTTGCTGCTTTTTCAGGTCTCTGGTGCTGCCATAGTGTGAGGGGCTGGCTGGAGCTCCTTGTGGCTTCCCACTGTGCATGAGCGAGCCGTGCTCTGCTTTGTGATGTGTCCCAGAAGGCTGTGGGCAAAGGGGGGGGGGGGGAAGCAAACTTCCAAGTGGGAATGGGTAACCAAACTAGGTCCCTGCTCCCTCAACCAAAAAAAAAATGCCCAAAACTTAATCAGAAGGGGAGGGGGGAGGTGGTAAAGCAGAACTTCTCCCTTATGGGTAAAGTTCTGCTTTAAGATAGATTCAGGTACTTATATTATTTGCATTTAAAAGTGTAATGATTTTTCTTTTAATGAATATATAATTGTTTAATGGGTGAATTTATATTTGCCAGGAATTCAGCTTGCAAGTGTAAATCTAAACAGAGGTATTATAGGGATGGAGGTAGTATAGTGATCTTGAAGGAGGCAAATTAATTTGCTAGTAGTGGTGAGAATGGAAGTCCTGAACAAAAAGTTTAGGTGCAAATGTAAAAAGATGCATTGTAATTGTGAATGGTGCTGAAAGTAAATAGCTTTTAGAAGAGTGCATTGACAACTAATATTTTTTTTAAAAAATATTGCAGAAATGTGGAGATCAACAGAGAAAGTGGGAACTTTATGAATGTAGTGATAATTTGTAACCGTCACAAAAATTAACTGAAAGCTGAAAAAAAAGTTTTTAGCCCTGCAGATGCAGAATAATGTCCACAATGAAGAATTATTATAACTGCAATTTTATGTGAATTTTCATGAACCTATTGTTGGTTTTGAGTTATGCACCCCCACATTTTAGCTCCCTCTGTGACTAAAGATCATTCAGACATCTCAATTAATGCGCTGTAAATATGTGTATTCCACATATTATGGGCCGAAATGCCATACCACTGAGTTTTAAACCTACCACTCTGGTTAATTGATATCACTCTGTTAGAGATGCACATAGGCTGTATAAGCCAAGGACAAAGCACTGAAGGAACCAGGAAAATGTAGAGACAAAAAAAGTAACCCAAAGCAACCAATCGGAATTTAACTTGCAGGATATGGAATACAGCAGAGTGAATTCAGATTGAATTCAATGACAAAAATATAGATATTTATATAGTTGCATAGTCAGGTTGAAAAAAGACACATTACCATTGATTATACCCCTTCTAAATTCTAAAGCTGCAGTTGATCTAGATCTAGAAAAATCCCATTATATAATATGTGCCTATTTGCTCCTAAAAAATCCTTTGCAATCTCTATAGGCAATCAGGTAACTCCCTACCCTGACATTCTACAGAAGCTTACAAATACATTGGGTGCCAACACTAGGTGCTGACTGCAGCACCATGCAGCACTTAGGCTGCAGTATCCCCAGAGAGTTTGTATCTGCTGACTGTAAGGGGTAGAAGGGGGTGACACTTCCTCCATGCTCCCCTCCTTGTTGGACACCAAGTGTGGGTCACATAGGAAGCCTACCCTAAAGTGGGTTCACCTGGGCTACGCTAGGCATCTGTAACAAGATCACTTTACTACACATAGGGTACCTTTATTTCTGTGCCATGTTCACAAATGCCTGAGGCCTCCGTGGGGGAAAGCTCAACCTTAAGGCGGGCCATAACTGTACTCCAGTTAACTCTTGGGTTTCCGTGACAATGTACACCCTTACTGTAACATGGATTTAGGAGGGACACGCTGAGCTTTGTCCACTTCCCCCTGTCTAGCGTATCACTGTTAACTCGCTTCCAGTAACGGTATGGTGTCCTGCCGTGCACCAAGCGTGGACTCCATTCATGCACTTTCTTAACTCTTCCTCTTCTGCACCAGGGTACAGGATGAGAACCTCTGCTGTGCGAGTCTGCTCCCTGGTTGCAAGAGGCTGTCCCACCCACCACAGGCACACACTTTATGACAGGCTGATTTGATACACCTTTTTGTACTGATATCTGCATACCCTGAAGTGCTCTAGTGACCTGAGCTGTAGCAATGCGCTGGTTACTTGCATTAAACCCCTTGAGTAACTTCAGATCAGACGGGAACAAGGTTTAAAAAGCTTTATTGAAAAAGTGCAAGGACATCACAGAGTCCAACATGCGAGAACAGTCCTTTCCCCACATCCCTATACCTAAGTCAGGCTACATGCTGCCCAGGCATACCTGCAAAGGTATAGTCCTTGTATAATAAAGGGGATCCATCAGTGGCATTCCTCAGTGGCTGGTGTCTTTGGGGATGAACCCCAGGTCCCAGTGACCTCCAACATCATGACAGTTGTAGAAATTAGTAACATGTTCTCACGCCTCATTAATGTGACTTTTCTGACTCTCTCCCCTTCAGGCTCTCTCTGCTCTGGACTACTGTGGGTCAGAACCAAGAAAACCCGGCAAACTAAAGAACCAGGAAAAACATTAACCCTCCCGTTCAGAGCAGAACTTAAATAGCTCAATTTCAACCCGCTTACATGCTCTCCTGACAGGGGCAGTTCAGATGGGGATTTAACAATGTTAGAGAAGATCTATACTGGGTGGGAAATGGGTTGAGGGTATTTCTACTAGGAAGAGGGTGCCGTTTTTGGTTGTACTTTGTGAAGTGGTCTGTGCAATTTGCACTTCTGACCCCTGCACTCTTTGTGATATGTACTCTTGACCCCTGAAATCTATGCAATATGCACTCCTGGTTTATACTCCGGACCACCATACTCTGTACGTTGGGCTGTATATGACATGCACCTGACCAGTGCACTCTACATTACTCCTGAAGTTCTACTTTAGGATAGGCTGTGTGCAGCAAAGCATATGTAATGAAACCATTTCATTTTCTTTTAAATGAGTGTCCTGAGGTGTGTATATGTCTGTTACACTCTCACTGTAGCACTGTGGCACAATCATTAAATCATGTTTTGTGGGTAAAAGAACTGTGGGGGAGAAGGTTTAGGTTTTATGTAACCCCTTAACACCGGTGCCTCCCAGCCCTTTAAGGGGTTTCTTATGTCGAGAAGCGGGGCAGGGTTTCTGATCATGTGACCGCCACTTTATTTGCCTCTACCTGCAACATTTGCTACAGTGGCTGGGGGCTGAGAGATAGAGTAAACAACTCTCCGTCTCTCCATCTATGATGTCAGCATTCTTTCTTGACAGTAGGTGAAGAGTATTGCTGGCTGCTATAACAGCATTGACTCTGCTGCCAGGAACATGCCTGCACTCACACACTGACAGCAGTGGGTTAACAATCTGGTCCAAGTGCTGGACCATATCAATGGCAAGCCACTGAAAAACATTTGAATTGTGCTATTACCATCCATTACATCAGCACCTTTAACTACTTTTGTATATATGGAGAAGGCTTAATTTTTTATGGTTTTGCACCATAGGGTAGCTTATTATTGGTTGGCAGGGATGAGGAGATACAATGCCCAAGCATACTGGAGATAACTTATTTAAAATCATGCTGGATAACAACCATGTACTGTAAAGACATTATAATACTGAGGCTGCTGTCAGTGAATCCCCCTTAACTATCTTTAGATTAAGGTGCCTCTACACAATGCCCTATGTTAAGGGAATGTTAAATTATGTTCACACTTTGACGGCTAGCAATGACTACTGTGCAAGGCTTCTAGCTGTTAAACTAAACTACCACTGCTAGTAATATCCCTATTACCCATCAGGTCAAGTTCCAATCATGTGATCACTATGTCAGCCATGATATATTAGTTACATCCAGGCTGGAGATTTTATTCAGAAAAAAAAAAAAGCTTTTGTCCTGCAGGTGCCTCCAAAGGCTGAAGATGACAGTGTGAAAAGTTTAATAATGTATTTGTGAGGTAGCATTACAGTTTCCAAAAAATGAAAAATGTTTTAATAGATTTAAAAAAAAAATCAGATTTTCACATTTGGCCTGAGCATCTACGCATCAATAATCCCAGAGCATGAAAGGGTTAACGTGTGTAGCATGCTCCTAGTTAGGCTGCATGGCAAATTTTGTTTTTGGCTCCTGCTGTAGACAGAGGAGCAGTGGTTCTTTAGTCTGGTCTGGTTGGGGCTTCACAGACTGGGAGTTTGATTGCTTTCCACTACCTCTAGAAAAGGTTTTTATAGCATAGGAAGGGATAATTCAAATGACCAGCCTGAATATTGAGCAAGGCCTTGTCAATCCCTGGGGTAGTTGGCCATGTTCCCAGTTGGTGGCTGGTATGCTGTTAAATAGTCTGGAGCCCTGAGGAGATTGACTCTTTTTCCCCCTGAGGGGGTGGATCAGTGAGCTGAAAGGAGGGGGGCTGCTTTCATCTGGCGCTCTTGGAACTGAATGCTGAGTCCCTTTACAAGAGGTTGAACCTATGGACTGATCCTGTTCCAGGATTCTGTGAACAGAGCCTCCTTTCTCTGCTGCACCTCAGTTCATGGTCCCCAGCCTATGGACTGTTCCAGCCTACCTTTACTGCTCTCAAATCTATGAGCCGTGAACCTATAGACTGTTCCATTAAATTATCTCCTTGGTTTCCCAGAACAAAAGTAGTATAGAACGCACCTCATCCTTAAAGAGACTAATTACTAGGGGGCAGGCAAAGGTTCCCAATAGGATTATGCGGTGCAAGAGGATAAAGTCAGAATGAAGCACACATTTATAAAACATCAAACTTTATTATATACAAGTTTTTCTTAAAAGGGAAAACATGTCATACACAGACACTGCAATTTTAAAAGAATGGTGGTCCAGAATATGTTGTTGGGGTTACCCAGGAGGTGATAACAGCAGTAAAGGTGGTCAAACTTATTGTCCCCACATGTTTTGCTTATCAGGCTTCCTCAGGGGATTAAGTTCACTGCCACCGCACATATAAGCTTGAACAACAGAAAAATACAGCATAAATATAAAACACAAATATAGTTCATAGCAATGTTCTTCAAACCAGACCATATTTTATAAATACATATTTATGTATAGTGATCACACTGTCTCCCAAAGGCAAACCCCCCCCCCCCTCCTAGCCACATACTCACCAAGGCAAATACCCACCTACATGCGCTGGGGGATGCATCCAATCCGGACGCACAAAAGGACCTGGCACTATGCGGCTGCAGGAGATGCATACAGACCAGGCTAAGATAGAATAGCACAAAATAAGTACAAAGACATCTCCACGAAGAATAAGTATAATGACAGAGTATCACAAAAAACATCACATGTGTATGTAGTGCCACACTAAATATAAGTGCAAGGCATAATTTGGACAAATATAGTCTCTAATTATTAAAAAAAATATATATAGATACACTAATACATGTAGAATCCCGTTCTGTTTTTATTTAGCAGATCGGATTGGAGGTGGGTGGGTGCAAACGGACACAAGTCCATTTACATCTACCGCTCCATAGAGGTGAATAGAGGGTCCAATTGGGTCCGCCAGAAAAATGGGCAGGTGCACCCTATTGGACCGATCATGTGAAAGGGGCCTAAGGCTGCTTTCACACTGAAGCGCTGTGGTTTTGCTCAGTGCTCCTGTAGCTTTCCTGCGGGTTAGCTGCACTTTGGCATAGATTTCTATTATATCCTGCAGGTGTGGGGCACTTTCTGAAAGCACAAACTTTCAGAGGTTTTTGTACGCTTTCAGATAGCGCACCAAACCCACAGGTAATAACAGAAATCTATGACTCTACTGCTATACAAGAAGCATCGGCTTATGCGGCTCTGCTCTGCAGCCACTTGCTTCTTCTATCACCAGCTTGATTCACAACACTGGCGCTCGATCTGGGCTTACTGACCCTCCATCCCAGAGCAGGAGGTTGCAGGCCACATCAGAGGGAACACTTGCCCTAGACCAGTGGTTCTCAACCTCGGTCCTCAAGTACCCCCAACAGGCCATGTTTTGGGATAAAATAGCTGTCCAAAATACCAAGCCATTGACTCTGACTTAAATCACCTGTGCAAGATAAAGGAAAACCTGAAAACGTGGCCTGTTGGGGGTACTTGAGGACTGAGGTTGAGAACCACTACCCTAGACTGTTCAATCAGCTGGAGTGAATGGACTGTTGCTGTGTGCCTGGCTGCCTCTGCACTGTTTTTGGAATGAACCGGTTTAATCTACAATGGCTCCTATGGGGGTAGCACTACACATGCCTATTTATTCTACATCTACTGCATAAACACTCTACATTTTTATGCTAACTCTATTACATATTCATAACCTAATAAAATGTATCTTAAAGAGATGCAGTGTAAAATGCAAGTGTTCTCATTAGTAGTAATTAAAGTGATGAAGCTTGTGCAGTATCTAAATAATGCTAATAGCTGTTAGATAACAAAGGTGATTTCAGGACACTGCATATGGAATTAAGAAAAAAAGAGCTACCAGTAAATCTAGTACAGAAAATGAAGGCACTATGGGTGTAAGTTCATTTTCATTCATTTAATAGTGATTTTCCATCTATATAATAAAAAAAATGTATGCTTGAATATGAAGAGAACTTGTTGCCTTGGAGATGCTTATTTCTCTGAGCTAATTGCATTAATGGATCATAAACTGCTGAATGATCAGGTGGAGCAAGATAATTAAACAAATCCATCTTATTCATGTAAAGTGACCATTTTGGTAGTAATTAGTAATTATTCAAAATGAAGTATTTGTGTGGTTATAAAACATATAGTAATGGTTAGGTACTAAATCTAAATACATATGTATTTTTTCTGCATTAATGGTTCATAATCAGTGTTATTTGCTATTAAGAGAATAGTATTGTACATTATTAATACTGTCTGTTATGTTGTGGCTAGCTATGAGGATAAAGTAATTAAAATGAAAGAGAAAAATTAAGATAGTAATTAAAGTAGCTATAAAATACATAATGCAATTCACCCAATAAAACAGTTATATAAATACTGTATGTTTTATTTTTATTTAAAACTCAACTCCTGGCTAAATTTTTGGAATTAAAAAGGTCCCCTAGGCAGTGGTAAAAATAATTAGTTTAGGCTTCCATATTCTTCTTTACTCCAGAGCCTGTAGTACATTTTTTTCATCATGGTGTTCTGAGAAGCATGAACACAGTGCTCTGAACACACAGTGGAGTTGATTTACTAAAACTGGAAAGTGCAAAATCTGGTGCAGCTCTGCATAGAAACGAATCAGTTTCCAGATTTTTTTCCAAAGCTTCATTGAACAATCTGAAGTTAGAAGCTAATTGGTTACGCCATGCACAGCTGCACCAGATTATGCACTCCAGTTTTAGTAAATCAACCCCATTGGATTGGTGAAGAGAGCAGTGCCTGTGTCATAGGGGTTAATTTACTAAAACTGGAGAGTGTGAAATCTGGTTCAGCTGTACATAGAAACCAATCAGCTTCCAGTTTTTTTTTTTCTCAAAGCTTAATTGTACAAGTTGAAGTTAGAAGCTGATTGTCTACCACGTACAGCTGCACCAGATTTTGCACTCTCCAGTTTTAGTAAATCAACCTCATTATGTCAACATCACTAAGCACACAGAAAATAACAAACTGTACTCATGGGAAGGGGGGAGTGGTGCACAATGAGGGGAAGATAGAGGTTTGGTGGGTAGCACAATAAAAATAGAATTTGTTTTTAACTAAAACATTGTAATGTTTTTATTATTATTGCAAATTTTGGAAAGAATAGGGAATGGTTAAGACTTCTGTTGTTCTTTTTTTTTCTATTTGTGTTGTTTATTCTCTTCCTGTCCAAGAAATAAATCAGGAAGTAATAGGAAATATTCCAAAAGTAAGTGGATATCCCCTTATCATGGGAACAGGTTTCCTTATTGGAAAATTACCCCTCACCTCTTGTTCCTGTGATTTTTCATTGCTTTCTGTACTGGAGACAACAGTCACTAGGACAAATAGAGAGCGTGAAACTCCCCACAAAGAAAACAGATACAGTAGCACTAAAAATTGTAGGCAAAAAGTATATAGGAAAAAAATGGGCAGCACACCAAAGGGAGTAACTCAAATATTTACTGAGATCTCAACAGCAAAACATACAGGATAGCACCTATGTATTTGTGTGGTGTATCCATTGGCAAACAAGAATTAGGCGAGAAAGTTAAAGGGGTGTAATGGAGGATAGGGCTTACAGTATCTGAAATGAGAAATACAAACCTGACAGAGGTTCTAAGTAGGTCACGTGATCCTGTGCTGTTACACTAATGTAACATAATGCTATGCATAGTTTAGTAATGTTTGTATAGTTGGTTATTACACTGCCATCTGTGGTTGTTTTGGATATTGCATTGTCCTATTCTATTTTCTAAGTGTGCTCCCACCCATCTTCTAAGATTTCCCTTTCCTGGTTCACTCTGTGATGTAACTTCCTCTTCCTGTGTCCTCTCTCTGTCTCGAGAGGAAGAATATGGTCACTCATGTTTTAGGCCTCACACAATCTGCTCGCATCCTAGGACACATTACCATGTTTTGACCTGCAGAGACCATCTTTCAACCATCTGCCACATTTGTTGTCTGCTGTACCTGCTATTCACAATAAATATAAGCTTATGGAAGAATCCGTGTCTGGTGAGTTCAAGCTATCTGATAAAGACTGTCCGCGGTGATTATATCTGCTTATATAGGCCAGGCATAGAGGTCTCAGCAAGGGAGTCACTATTACAACAGTTGGTGTCAGAATATATATATATATATATAGAGAGAGAGAGAGAGAGAGAGGGAGAGTGTGTGTACTGTGCAAAAGATTTAGGAAGGTGTGAAAACTTGCTGTAAAGTGCTTTAAAAACATATATTTTAAAATGTTTATTGTTATCTGTTTATAACATGTGTGTTACAAAGTGAGCGAAAAGAAGAAAACCCTAAATCAAATCAATATTTGGTGTGACTACCCTTTGGCATCAAACCAGTATTAATTCTTACACTTGCACAGTTTGCACAGGTGCACAAAGTCAGGGACATTGCACAATTAGTTTCAAGTGTATGATTAACCAATTGTACCCAATAGGTGCTAATGATTATCAATCCCATATGTAGGTTGAAATACAGTCATTAACTGAAACAGAAACAGCAATTAATGTCTAACCGCTGGAAACAAAAGTGAGTAAACCCTTAAGTGAAAATGTTCAAATTGGGCCCAATTAGCCATTTTCCCTCCCTGGTGTCATGTGACTCATTAGTGTTACAAGGCCTCAGGTGTGCATGGGGAGCAGGTATGTTAAATTTGGTGTTATCGCTCTCACTCTCTTATACTGGTCACTGGAAGTTCAACTTGACACCTCATGGCAAAGAACTCTCTGAGGATCTGAAAAAAAGAATTGTTGGTCTACATAAAGATGGCCTAGGCTATAAGAAGAATGCTAAGACCCTGAAACCGAGCTGCAGTACGGTGGCCAAGACCATACAGCGGTTTAACAGGACAGGTTCCACTCAGAACAGGCCTCGCCATGGTCGACCAAAGAAGTTGAGTGCTCGTGCTCAGCGACATATCCAGAGGTTGTCTTTGGGAAATAGACGTATGAGTGCTGCCAGCATTGCTGCAGAGGTTGAAGGGGTGGGGGGTCAGCCAGTCAGTGCTCAGACCATACACACTGCATCAAATTGGTCAGCATGGCTGTCGTCCCAGAAGGAAGCCTCTTCTAAAGATGATGCACAAGAAAGCCCGCAAACAGTTTGCTGAAGGCAAGCAGACTAAGGACATTGATTACTGGAACCATGTCCTGTGGTCTGATGAGACCAAGTTAAATGTATTTGGCTCAGATGGTGTCAAGCGTGGGTGGGGGCAACCAGATGAGGAGTACAAAGACAAGTGTGTCTTGCCTACAGTCAAGCACGGTGGTGGGAGTGTCATGGTCTGGGGCTGCATGAGTGCTGCCTGCACTGGGGAACTACAGTTTATTGAGGAAACCATGAATGCCAACATGTACTGTGACATACTGAAGCATCATTTCTTGCACCATACTGAAGTCCCTCCATTTGGGCTGCAGGGCAGTATTCAAACATAACGACCCCAAACACACCTCAAAGACGACCACTTTTTCGTGAAAGAAGCTGAGGGTAAAGGTGTTGGACTGGCCAAGCATGTCTCCAGCCCTAAACTTATTGAGCATCTGTGGAGCATCCTCAAACGAAAGGTGAAGGAGCGCAAAGTCTCTAACATTCACCAGCTCCGTGATGTCATCATGGAGGAGTGGAAGAGGACTCCAGTGGCAACCTGTGAAGCTCTGGTGAGCTCCATGCCCAAGAGGGTTAAGGCAGTGCTGGAAAATAATGGTGGCCACGCAAAATATTGACACTTTGTGCCTGATTTGGACATTTTCACTTAGGGGTGTACTCACTTTTGTCGCCAGCAGTTTAGACATTAATGACTGTGTATTAAGTTATTTTGAGGGGACAGCAGATTTACACTGTTATACAAGCTGTACACTCACTACTTTACATTGTAGCAAAGTGTAATTTCTGCAGTGTTGTCACATGAAAAGATACACTAAAATATTTACAAAAATGTGAGGGGTGTACTCACTTTTGGGAGAATATATATATATATATATATATATATATATACACACTGTATAAACCCCAATGCGTGATCCAGCGATGCTGCCTTAACACTCAATCATTTTTGAGGCAAAATACATTACGATAATCCCACTTTGGCCCAGTGTATTGACTTCTTCATGCCCAACAACGTCATATGATGTTGCAGACTTTGGATGGGGATATCTGAATGATATGCACAAAAAATCCAATATGCAAAATTTATCAAACTTCATCAAAAATGCAAAAATTCAAAAATTCATCAATACATAGTTCATAAGTGAAAGACATAAAAAGTGCTCTAGTGCAATACTCAATCCAAAATCGTCCTCATAGGTACACATCCAGTCTTCCAACTTTCTAATACTCAGTGCAGTGACTTTCTTTCAAATCTTGACTAAAGCCACATAGCATTTATTCTTCTGATTAGACCTTTCAGTGTGAACACACAGCACCCTGTGCCCACCACCAGATGTGCCCTCACCTTAAGGGCATATTAATAGCTCCTTTGAATTATAGGTATTTGGGATAATGAGACTCTTCTAGCCCAGGTATAGCATAGAGCTCATCAGCAAACTATCCTTCTTCACATGGAGGCTTCACCACAACTTCAAAACATCATAAAAATGCCTGTATGCATAAAGAGTATGTGCAGAGTCGTCACCTGGCCCAGGGATCTGCAGCTCCTTCAGGCAGGGTTGGACTCCAGCACTCCTCTCTTACCTCTGTAACAAATCCTCATCCTAGTGCATCGACTTTGCCAGTCCCTTCTACCGGTTTCGTCACCTCATGTGACTTCTACTGGGAGATCTCCACATATGCAAACGACGTTCAAACCACACATGTGAGTTATCGCCGTGAACGTAAGAGCAATAATTCTACCACTAGACCTCCTCTGTAACTCTAAACAGGTAACCTGTAAAAAATATTAAAGCGTCGCCTATGGAGATTTTTAAGTACCGAAGTGTGGTGCCATTCCACGAGTGTGCACAATTTCAACGTGTGGCATGGTAAGTATCTATTTACTCGGTGTAACATCATCTTTTACATTATGCAAAAAATTGGGCTAACTTTACTGTTTTTTTTTTAATGCATTAAATAGTTTTTTTCCCAAAAAAAAAGGATTTGAAAAATTACTGCACAAATACCATGCAAAATAAAAAGTTGCAATGACTACCATTTCCCTAGGGTCTCTGCTAAAAAAAACATATATAATTGTAGCACCCCCATAGTGATAGGTGTGTTTTGTAGTGAGTTTTTGATAGGAGAGGCAAAATTTAGTCAGGCCTGACTGTAAGTGCAGGCCTAAATGTTTTGATCTGGGCTTGGGGAGTGGCTCAGCGAGGATTGAGTTGATTCAACAGATGAGGTCGCCAGAACCTCCCACTTCTTTCTAGAAACTGGAGGTAGATTTCTAGTCAGAGAGTTGGGAGAGAAGTGGAGCCATCTGGAGTGTTCTAAGGAGCCCTGACCAATCCCCAATCAGGATTGGCAGGGGGCAGGCTTTAAATACTCAGGATCAGCCCAACCTGGGAGGAGTTGTTGGGAGTGGAAGTCTGTAGATGTAGCAGAGGTGCTATGGAGGCCTCTACCCGGGAGGAAGCCCCCAGTCTGGGGGGGGACCTTGAGGCCTGGAGGTTCGGGTGCAGCCAAGAGTGGAGGTGATTCCTAGAGTCACACAAGGGAACAGGAGAGCAGCAGACGTCCTACTGGGAGACTTTAAAGTGGTCCACTGGAGTCGGTGAGTGACAGACCCTGGGAACTGGAAGAGAAAGTGCTGGAACAGTTTGGGAGTGTAATAGTGGACAGTCTGTGAAACCTTGGGAGCCAATCAGGGGATGTAGTGTCACTGTGAGGAAAGCAGGTCGTTGGAACCTGGAAGAGGCATGGGCTGGGAGTTGTAGGGAGTTGTAGTCCACCAAAGGCCCGGCTAGCACCAACATACTAAGTTACACTTTGAGGGGTCCAACACCCTGGCCTGTAACGTGTGCTCTGGAGGCCCTGCTGGCAGTTTGCAGGCCTCACCATGTGCTAGCTGCGGTGAAGAGAAAGGAGTTATGTGAGCCTGATAAATTTCCCTTCAGCTCAGGAACGAAGTCATGTGCTGGAGAGAAGTGAACGAGCAATAGTCTACAAGAGATGTGCTGGAGAGAAGTGAAGGAGCAATAGTCTGCAGAAGAGATGTTCTGGAGGAAGTAAAATGTATATACGGTCGTGTATATAGGAGGTCCCGTAACCAATTCTTTGGGCATCCCACAGTCACACCTTTTTCCCATCCAAGTTATTTCCCCTAAATTAAACAACAAAAACAAGAGCCGGCCTGTTCAGTGACTTCGGATGTGTGAGATATGGTGGGATTGAGGGCAGCTATAAGGTGAACCACAACTACTAGCTACTCCCAAGGGAGCACATGGCTACATAATGTTTTGGGGTAATTGCTAGCAAAAAAAAATATGATTTTTATATGTAGGAGCGAAGTGTCAGAATTGGCCTTGGTAGCAAGTAATTAAAGAAGTGGGTGCATACAAGAACAAAAAAGAAAAATTAAACAGCCCAATAACTCTCAGGCGTGTGGGTGACTTCCCATTCGTTGGTCAGGTAGTTACATAGTTACATAGTTAGTGAGGTTGAAAAAAGTCCATCAAGTTCAACCTATGTGTGTGCTTTTATGTCAGTATTACATTGTATATCCCTCAATGTTGTGGTCCCTTAGGTGCCCATCTAATAGTTTTTTTTAATTATATATGCTCCCAGCTGAAACCATTGTTTGTGGAAGAGCATTCCACAACCCCACTGCTATTACCATAAAGAACTCTCTACGCAGTTTAAGGTTAACCTGCCTTTCATCTAATTTTAATGAATTGCCACGTGTCTTTGTGTACTCCCTTGCCCGGAATAATTTTGACCCTATTGTTGGGTCACCAGTACAGTATTTATACATTGAAATCATATCCCCTCTCAAGCGTCTCTTCTCCAGAGACAATAAGTACTTGTAATCTTTCCTCATAACTGAGGTCCTCCAATCCCTTAACCTCCCTGGCGGTATGATTCTGTCTGGAATTTTGTTCCAAAAGTGGTACAATTATTTTGCATGAAAATTTGGCGTTTTATATTGTAGGCCTGTAATTCTTAGGAATAACTCACTTAAATCTGTCCAAACAAGAGTCTAGTAGACATCCCGGGTATGAAAAAGTTTGAAAAATGAAATCATAAATTATAATATAATAAATAACTAAAAATAAGCTCAGTTGCAGAATTGTCGCTATCGTCACTTTCAGTTGCTGATGATAAATTTCCCCAAAAATCAGTATCACTCAATTCTGCAAATGATTCTTATTTACTATCGCTGTTTTCTAGCTGATCAAAAACCACTTTTGACGCAAAGGGACACTTTTTGGTTGCTATGGACATTCTCAAGTTTCCTGGCAGAAAGAATGACATTTATTATATAAAAGTGCATGCAGGGCTCTGGGCAAACCACTAGGGACAAAGGGGGTGTGAAATGTTTTCATACAGTAATGTAATCTGTAAGATTACAGTGTACTGTATGTGTACTGTGTGTTTTACTTTTTGAATTTCCCGCCGGTCTCCGTCCCCGTGCGACGCGACACTCGCAGGGAACGGAGCCCGGCACACAGGAATCATCTGGCCGCGGGGAGACACGCTGACACCGCGGGAGGACATCGCTGGATCCAGGGGACAAGGTAAGAAACATTGCCTGGATCCAGCGATGCAATCCCGAGTGTGGCTCGGGGTTACTGCTCTTGGTGCTGAAATTCCACCCCGAGCCACACTCGGGAATACCGCCAGGGAGGTTAATTAGCTTTGTTGCCCTTCTCTGAACCCTTTTCAGTTCCAGGTCTCCTTTCTGAGGCCTGGTGCCCAAAACTGGATGGCATACTCCAGGTGCGGCCTCACCAGAGAGTTGTATAGTGGGAGAATTATTGACTTATCCCTGGAGTTAATCCCTTTCTTGATGCATGCCAATATTTTGTTAGCTTTGCTTGCAGCAGCTTGGCATTGCCTGTCATTGCTGAGCCTGTTCTCTACTAGGACCCCTAGGTCTTTTTCCATCCTAGATTCCCCCAGAGGCTTTCCTCCTAGTGAGTAGTTTGCGTTCATATTCTTGGGACCAAAATGAATTATTTTGCATTTTTCTACGTTAAACATCATTTGCCACTTATCTGCCCACCCCATTAATTTGTTCAGATCTTCTTGCAAGGTTCCCACATCCTGTGGAGAAATTATTGCCCTGCTTAGCTTGGTATCATCTGCAAAAATTGAGATGTTTATCCCATCCTCCAGATTGTTTATGAATAAATTGAATAGGATTTGTCCCAGGACAGATCCCTGGGGAACCCCACTTTTCACACCAGACCATTCCGAGTATTCCCCATTTATCCCCACCCTCTGGACTCGCCCCTGTAACCAGCTTTCAATCCATGTACTCACCTTTTGATCCATGCTGACAGACCTTAATTTGTACATTAAGCTTTTATAGGGAACTCTATCAAATGCTTTAGGAGCTTACGGACAGGACGAGGACCCTGGGAGGACGTGCTCACCATATGGATTGTGGGACTGTATGCAGAGTGTGTAACTCTATATAACCAATGTGAACGGTCGTTTTAAGCATGGAGGATTAAAAGCATTGGAGTGTGCGGGAGAACGGAGTTACTGAGGGAGGAGTCTAATGGAGTGACGGCCGGTCCCGGAAGTGTATTGCTGTGGTGGCTGTTTTGATCATATGTCCATCTGACCTCTGTGATAGGGGTCCACTGCTTGGGGTAAGAGTCAGTGTGTTCAGTGTTGGTGGTGGTCTCTAGCCTTGGAGAAGGTTTTTTCTACCCCGGTGGATGTTATGGTTCATCGCTCATCTCCACTCCTGTCCACACTAATTGGTTCTGATTCCCTCACTTCGGGATATTTTTTATGTCTGGAACTAGGATCCAATTTAAGAGCCACATATATATTGTTTGAACATTCAACTTTTTAGCATATGTGGACACTATATTAGCGCCGCATCTTTTATTTTGTTTTCTGAGAAATACATTTTGTTCAATTGTGCATTGTGCTGGTTGCTCACTTTGAGTACGTTTCTAATGTGAAGATTTGGCGCAGCAATCATTATACTATTTTAGCAAGACCCTGCCTCTCCCTCCAGATCAGGTGGATTCTGACAGGTATTTTATCCATGGATTCCATGTTTTCTCAAAGTAGGCTAGCTTTCCCGATGATTAGCCTCCATACGTTCTGTGATCATGATCCATATCAATTTTGCCTTTAGGAGATCAAAGGGGATCATGGGCAACCTCCAGGATCTCACTATGGATATCCTAGCTGCCGTGAAAATGAAATCATTTAGGCGTCTCACATATCCCGGGATCCCCTCCACTGTTAAATTCACTTGGATGAGGGAATAGATAAAATTGTATGTGCAGAACCAAAACTGTCTTACTGTGCTGCATGTCCACCAAGTATGGAGGACAATTCACTCCTGGTCGCAACCACGAAAGCACCTGGAGGAGGTCCCCTGGACAGTGGATGCCAATCTGACTAGAACTAGAAACCATTGCAAGAAAACGTTATAATTCGCCTCAATCATGGAGTATTCATGTTAGATTTGGAATTGAATTGGACCAGTTTTGGCCACATTTTTGCATCACATTTTTTTTAGACTTTGCTTTTTCCTATTTTCCAAGCTATTTACAGTGTACATGTAGCAGGAATTTGGAACTTTCAGGAAGTGTTCCTGTCTGAATTGTTCCTTTTCCTCAACCCCTCCCCTCTTCCTCCCTCCCCCAGCTATTACACCATTTATGTGTCAAGCTCCTAGGTAATGAATACAATTTATAGCAGACACTGACACCATTTCTACCCTGTGCATTTATGATTGTGATCTGCTTTTTTTAGAGGGTTCTAGGATGGTTCTGTACAGTCCTAAACATGTGTGTCGCCCTTTGATTGGGCTTCTTCAGTAGGGTGGAGCCGCCCCCCAGCCTCAGCTCTTTTAGCTATTTTACATAGGCCCAGCCTACAGATGTCACGCATCCATCATGTTTTCAGGAGAGTGGTGAACAAGCCAGACGGACTATACATATGTTGTTTTAAATCATTTCTTGTAAGTGTTTTTATTTGGGACATTTTAAATAAACCTTTTATACAGAGAGCACTATGTAGCTTCATTTGAATCACATGTGGTTCGTATACACACGTCTCGGGGTGAAGTGGAGTGCTGTGTCCTAGAAGTTCATTCTGGAGGATTGCTTGGAATTGATATATAAGGCTATTTATTGTCAGCAGTGAGGTGAGCAGGGTTTTCACCTGGTGGTTGTTTATCATGATTGGAATGTTTATTTGAAAAAAAGGACATTGGATTTGATGCATGAATCTTAGGAATATTTAGACTTTTCGCTATATTTTATGTGTGTATGGGACATAATAAATAATGAATAATGTTTTTTAACACTATTTATTTATCTGATAGCAGCGCTACACTTGTTTGATATACATTTTTTCATTGGTGTTAGTAAATTCACTGAATTAGTGTTAGCTGCAACTTATTATTATTTAACAATTTGTGGGATATAGAAATAGGCAGCGCTGTTTGCTTCTTTGACTGGTTAAAGACAACATCTGTTAAGAAAGCAGTAGACAATCCAGTATAAAAAAAATGAAAAATCAAAATTGTCTGAACTGTTGGGTTAATGATTGTGTGAAAGTCACCCAAGTATAAAAAGAGAAAAGAGACCAAATGTAATCCTTTCAGAAACACGTGACTAATGGCGAGTGGGCATGTGAAATGTTGAATTTAATTTTGTGTGTGTGCAATTTTAGGAATATAAGATTCAATATTTTCTTTACTTTTTTAACAAAATGCTATCCATGGTGCATACCTTGTTGGTGATGCCATATGTTACTGTTCATTTTAGGCTCCAACGAGCAGAGTCCTCTGATTCCTCCTGTATTGATTTGTATTGTAACTGCACTGTATGCCCCCATGTTATAAAGGGCTGTGCAAACTGTTGGTGCTATATAAATATTGTATTATAATAATAATACATTTTAACTCAGCAGCTTCTTAATATGAATGGAAAATGCATCAGTTAATTCAATTGCCAATTTTTTCATTCATATGCATGCAAAAAAACAGAAAATATTATTTTATATTATATAAAACATTATATAACTATTGCATGGAATAACTTGCTTAATAAATAAGACATGAGTGTATAAACGTGAGCAGGTTACAGGCAGCTACTGGCTCACTTTGGGAGACCCCTAACTCAAAATGAAAGCAACATAATTAATATAAAAATGGCAAATATAAATATTTAACGGGTAAGAAACACAGTTATAATAATTGTAAAACTAAAAATTCAAATGCTGCTCTGCCATGACTGGTTCTCTTTAATGCTAAGGGAGCGTAGCATACAGTAGGGTTGGGAAACAGGAATATGAAGGGTTTCCTCTCACAGAATTATGCAGTCTGTTGAAAATCCTGAGATTTGTAGTACAACAATCACAAAGTAATTTTCTTGCTCTTGTGCAAACACGTCCACAACAAATCTTTTCTGCATTAGGAAATGTCTGACTTGGAAAAATGTATATAAATCCTGAGTATTAAAGAAGATGGAAGAGATTACAGGCGCCCATCCCTTCCCAGGAAAACCCATTTTCATACAATGATAGCAAGCTACAAGCGGATCATTCCGAAACAATAAAACACTATGAGTTTATACATGTGGTATTTACATTAATCTTCCTCTAAACCTTTCCAGTTGAGACTGTGTTTATATCTTTTTAACATCCAATAAATTTCCAGGCTCGGAATATGTAAGGTTGCACCCGTCTCTTATTTAATATCTATTATGTTTAATGTCCTGTGTCAAGTCTTGAGTGCACATGTTGTTTGTTGCAGCAGCAATTCAAACAATCCAATCATCAGCTATTATTAAAGATGACAAATGAACATGATGTTTGCAGATTATTGAAGCACGGCTCACTTACTTATTCCCTATACCTACTAGTAGCTGCCAGCCAGTGTGACTGCGGAGGAAACAAGCGCATTGCCAGGGTTTGATATGACATGTGTAAACATTTTTAAAAGCTACCCGAAAAAAGCACAAGGAAAGGGAGCTGGCAAAAGCCCAAAATGCAGGATGATGAAGTGGGCCAAGAATTCAGTTTTGGACTTGTTCCATGTGTGGTTTTGAGAGTAATTTGTATGATTTGGAAAGGCAGTAATACAGCACTATGTTGAGAGAGGTTATCTAAGGTAATGTCTGCAAGATGAGTAGTATTTTTTTTTCCAGATTTTAAACGATAGCTTCAATACAGAAACAGCTCCATAAAAGGAACTGCTGATGGATAGTGAATCATTTTATCTTTTTTTTTCTTTTCCTTTTTTTGCTTTAGACTACATTTTATTGTAAAGAATACCCTCTTTTTTTACCTTAGTAAAGTGTTGCGGATTTATGTGTGGCTGATGAATACTTGCAGTGAAATGTTTTGTTGTATAGTAGTTCTGAACATGAGATGTAGGTTATGCTTGATGAGAAAACATAAACATATTTATGCTGCTTGCATACAGAAGCCTTCTGTAATTTAATTCCGGTCTTTCAAAGACAACAGCAGTGAGGAAAAAATAGTAACTATTTACTGCTTTATGAAAAAGCAACACAGTGTTTTCAATCATAAATAATACATTTTTGACATGATTTTTAAAGTTGTAGATAGTATGTTTGTAGGTTAGAATATTATATTTGCATGTGAAATTTAGTACATATCCAAAAAAAGCCTTTTTTTCCTTTAATAGTTTTTATTGTTTTATGCGTAGAGAAAAGATACAGAAACATTCTCATGTGCAAAGAGAAACTTTGGTCCAAGAAGATAGAAGTAAATCGGGGCAATCAAAGAGTCCAGCGCTTATACAATTGGAGGTAATGAATTTAAAATGGCCTTACGGCCAAATAAATATAGGGAGAACCCCTTCCGACCCTGACACCCCAAATGGGAACATACTGTGTCAGAGGAGGGAAAGGGCACCCCAGTCATCACTAGCATCAGAAAGGATTAATATCTTGATAAGGACAGCGTTAGCTGAGCTCATTAGAACGCAGAGTGAGGACAATTCGCTATCAAATGTCCCCATATACCTAGCTGGAAAGACAGTGCACTACCTAGGGAAGAAGGTGGGAGGATAGGGGAATGGAAGAAAAAGAGAGGGCAGGCAAGAGAGGAGAAGAAAGGCAGATAGAAAAGATGTATAGAGACAGAAAGGAGAGAAAAAAAGAAAAGTTACCAAGGGGGGGTCCCACGCCCCATTGCAGTATGAGATAGCACTCAAGGTGGAGACTCAATCTGCATATATCGGGCCCAAGGGTCCCAAATGGTCTCAAATTTTTCAGTGATGTCTAATAAAATGCTTACCATTTTCTCCTGGGCCATGATCCAGGAGACCTTTCTCTTGACCAAAGAGAAGGGAACAGAAAGTTGCTTCCAAGAGTGTGCAATGGTTAAGTTAGAGAAGGAAGTCAAGGGTATATTGGGGGGTGGCTTGCCATTCTATCTGAACCCAGACCGGCATTGCCACTTTAAAGTAAATAGTTGAGAGTTGGGATAGTTGGGCTGCATGATAATACTTAAGGAGGTTTGGGAGTCCCACCCCTCCTTCATCCTTGGGCATTGTTTGGCTACTCTATGTCCCTTGGAACCCCAAATGAATTTAATGATTTTGGCTTTAAATTTACGGAGATGGTCTGAGGAGACAGCTATAGGGAGGGACCTTAACAGATATAAGAGACGTGGCAAAAGGGTCATTTTCACAGAGTTAACTCTACCTAGCCAAGAGAGCCCTAATTTATCCCAGTGCTTAAGGTCGATTTCCAATTTGTGATACAATGGTGGATAGTTAGCCGAGTATAGGCAGTCTACCGAGGCTGTCAGGCTGGTCCCCAAATATGGGATTGATGAGTCACTCCAGGTGAATCGAAATTCATTCTTCAGCTGGGTGACCAGGGAGTTTAGTAGGTTGATGCTTAATACCATAGATTTAGAGTAGTTACCCATTAGGCCTGTAGATGCGCTAAAGTCGTCTAATAGAAAGCATATGTTAGGTAGGGATATTAGTGGGGAGGTAATAATAAGCAAGATAACGTCCGCAAAGAGTGTACATTTGTGCACCTGCGATCCAGACCTTACTCTGTGCATATCTGGATGATTTCTGATGGCTGTAACGAGCGTTTCTATGACAATAGCAAAGATCAAAGGAGAAAGGGGGCAGTCTTGCCTGGTATCCCTGGAAATTGGGAAGGGATCTGAATAGAATCTCTGACATCTAATTTGTGCCACGGGGTTGGAGTAGAGCGCACCTATTATATTCATAAAGTGATCCCCAAACCCCCATCTATGTAGAATTGGTGTCAGGAAGGACCATGAGACAGAGTCAAGTGCCTTTTGTAGAGCTAATAAAAAGCCTGATTGAGGTTGACCGCCATCCCAGTTAGATTTCAGTAATGATATGATAATTAATCAGTCATTGTTAATTAAAGAGATGGGGCGATAATTGGCAACCAAGCTTGGGTCCTTGCTGGGCTTGGGGATCACCGAGGCTGAGTTTAAAGATTTGTCTAGTTGGGCTCCTCTACGTAGCTCAAGTAAAAACCTGGCTAAGTACGGTGCAGGAGTGGGGGCAAAGTGTTTATAATACGAAAGGCAATCCGGACTGGGGGCAGAGTGGTTTCTTAGAGATTTAATCACCTGCATAATTTCTTCTGTTGATATTGGGGCTTCCAATCTATCTCTGTGGTGGTCCTTGAGTTTAAGGGTCAAATTAGTGCTATGGAAAGATTCAAGAGAGTCATTCGGAGGGACCTTCTCCGAGCTATATAACTTCTTATAGAAGTCATGAAAGGCTCCCAAAATCTTTTGGGTATTCTGGGAGAGGGTACCTTCACTGAGTTTAATGTAAGGTAAATTGTGAGAGCGGACTTTGGGTGACAGCCTGGCAGCCAATGCAGAGCCCACCTTATCTGCTTGGTGATAGAAACGCGCACCACTCCATTGTAAGATTTTTCTGCGATAGATGTTAGAGCTGGGTTCAGAGCAGTGCGGGCTGCATCCAATTGTGCTATTGGGACCAATGCTGGGCTGCGTTTGTGTTTTTGGCTGAGGGAGGCAAACTCTTGGTCTAGCTTTTCTATCTTGGATTTCGTGATTTTCCGATCTGCGCTGTCAGTTGGATATGTTTTCTTCTAATAGTGGCCTTATGGGCCACCCAGAGTGTGGTGGGGGAGACCTCTTTGGAATCATTAAGATTAAAAATATTCCTGAATATGTTTATTGAATTCACAAATATGGCTAGGATTGCTGAGGATAGAGGCATTTAGTCTCCACCCACCTCTACCGTGAGTCCCAGAGCGTCGTCTCAACACCAAGTATAGTGTGGAGTGATCCGACCAGATTGAGTCTTTAATGAACGACTTTGATATCAGTGGGATGCTATTTGGTGATAGAAAGAAGTGATCAATCCTAGAGAAGGAATTATGGGGGTTGGAGAAGTGGGTATATTCCTGTATGGACAGGTTCGTCTCCATCCACATACAGTATCTCACAAAAGTGAATACACCCCTCACATTTTTGTAAATAATGTATTATATCTTTTCATGTGACAACACTGAAGAAATGACACTTTGCTACAATGTAAAGTAGTGAGTGTACAGCTTGTATAACAGTGTTAATTTGCTGCCTCCTCAAAATAACTCAACACACAGCCATTAATGTCTAAACTGCTGGCAACAAAAGTGAGTACACCCCTAAGTGAAAATGTCCAAATTGGTCTCAACGTGTCAATATTTTGTGTGGCCACCATTATTTTCCAGTACTGCCTTAACCCTCTTGGGCATGGAGTTCACCAGAGCTTCACAGGTTGCTACTGGAGTCCTATTCCACTCCTCCATGATGACATCATGGAGCTGGTGGATGTTAGAGACCTTGCACTTCTCCAACTCCTGTTTGAGGATGCCCCACAGATGCTCAATAGGGTTTAGCTCTGGAAACATGCTTGGCCAGTCCATCACCTTGACAGTTGCTTTGCTAAAGAGGGTAGTCTTGGAGGTGTCTTTGGGGTCGTTATCATGTTGGAATATTGCCCTGCAGCCCAGTCTCCGAAGGGAGGGGATCATGCTCTGCATCAATATGGCACAGTACATGTTGGCATTCATGGTTCCCTCAATAAACTGTAGCTCCCCAGTGGCGGCAGCCCCAGACCATGACACTCCCACCAACATGCTTGACTGTAGGCAAGACACATTTGTCTGTGTACTCCTCACTTGGTTGCCGCCACACATGCTTGATAACATCTGAACCAAATAAGTTTATCTTGATCTCATCAGACCACAGCTTGTCTTCAGCAAACTGTTTGCAGGCTTTCTTGTGCATCATCTTTAAAAGAGGCTTCCTTCTGGGAAGACAGTCACACAGACCAATTTGATACAGTGTGCGGTGTAGTCTGAGCACTGACAGGCTGACCCCCCACCCCTTCAACCTCTGCAGCAATGCTGGAAGCACTCACACGTCTATTTCCCAAAGACAACCTCTGGATATGACGCTGAGCACGTGCATTCAACATCTTTGGTTGACCATGGCAAGGCCTGTTCTGAGTGGAACCTGTCCTGTTAAACCGCTATATGGTCTTGGCCACCATGCTGCAACTCAGTTTCAGGGTCTTGGAAATCTTCTTATAGCCTAGGCCATCTTTATGTAGAGCAACAATTCTTTTTTTCAGATCCTCAGAGAGTTCTTTGCCATGAGGTGCCATGTTGAACTTCCAGTGACCAGTATGAGAGAGTAAGAGCAATAACACCAAAATTTAACACACCTGCTCCCCATTTACACCTGAGACTTTGTAACACTAACAAGTCACATGACACCAGAGAAGGAAAATGGCTAAATGGGCCCAATTTGGACATTTTCACTTAGGGGTGTACTCACTTTTGTTGCCAGCAGTTTAGACATTAATGGCTGTGTGTTGACTTATTTTGAGGTGACAGCAAATTTACACTGTTATACAAGCTGTACACTCACTACTTTACATTGTAGCAAAGTGTAATTTCTTCAGTGTTGTCACATGAAAAGATAATATAAAATATTTACGAAAATGTGAGGGGTGTTCTCACTTTTGTGAGCTACTGTATCTATTAGACCCTGCTGGTGGATAAGTCTGGCCACCATAAGACTCTGTCTGGAGGGATGTATCTGGTCTTTTCCCAGTGGATGGGATTTGTCCAGACATGTATTGAATGCCACATTGGAGTCCCACCCGTATATAATTGTGCCTTCAAGTAATGGGAGTAGGGTCCTAAACATGGAGCCAAAAAAATTAGCTTGATCTTTATTTGGTGCATAATACGAGATTAAGGAATAGAGGTGGTTGTCAATGTGGCCTTTAGCCAAAAGGGATCTGCCCTCAGGATTAGAGTTGAGCTCACTTCTGGAAGTCCGGGTTCTGCTGGTTCGGCCGAACTTCGGGACAAAGTCCGGGTTCGGGTCCGGACAGAACCCAAACTTTGTCCCGGACCCCAAACCCCATTGAAATCATTCAAGCCGGCTTGGTCGTCTTGGGCCTGAAGGTCTTCACTCGAGTTGAGATTAGGACTCCCGTCTAGGGAAAACCGATTTCCGGTGTAACTGTTGGTGGAGATAAGGAATTAGAGCATAATACGTGGTTTATTTCTAGTTCGATTAAAAAAACCGAGGTACAAATCCTGGGATGAGGGTAATGAACTTCCGTGTTAATATATGCCCACCCTGAGGTTACACCGTAAGTTATGTACAGACCTGTTTAGGGTAGGTGACCCTTTTCTGGTCTATGTAGGGAGGTCTGTCTCAGAATACCACCGGTCTGAATAGGTGGTCGTCCCAGATTATCTATGTCATCGAGTGTTTTCACTCTTGTGGGGAGTGTAAAAGCATTTATA
>BLSH010506221.1:713847-726626 GCA_018402905.1 Glandirana rugosa | reverse complement strand
CAATTTTCAGAACTTTTGGTAAAATTACCAGAACCCCGAACCCGAACCCGGACTTTTTTTGAAAAGTCCGGGTTCGGGTCCGGGTCCCGGACACCCCAAAGTTCGGTACGGACCCGAACTTTACAGTCCGGGTTCGCTCAACACTACTCAGGATCTCTAAAGATTGAGGTGAACGAAAATTTGCAATGTTTGGAAAAAAGTACAGCTATGCCTTTAGTTTTGTTTTCAGCATTGGCGAGATAAAAATTTGGGAAGTTAGAGTTGATGAACGATGGTGTGTAAGACCTGGGAAAGTGTGTTTCTTGGAGGAATAAGATATCTATTTTTTCGCTGTGGTAATATTGGAAAATTTTCCGGTGTTTGACTGCCAAATGCATTCCTTGCACATTGTGGGAGACAATGCGTAAGGAAGTGTTTGAAGAGGGGGAATTAGCCATGGAACAAGGAGGGAGGAACTGCCAATGAGTTGCAGGCACTTACCCCAGGTAGGAAAGGTGAGCCTGAAGTCCTTAGAAGCGTACAGTGCCATCCTTGGGGAGCCGAGGGTTTATGTGGGTGTGAGAACCTGTTGGTCACTGGAAAGAAAAACATTAGTAGGGAAAAAGGGAGAATGAAGGGAGAAATTAAAGAAATCAGGCATAATAGGACCCAGAGGATATAGTAGGGGGAAGGCCCCCATATCCCCTTGTTCCTAACAATTGTCGCCCCTCCAAACGAGGGGAGAGGAAATTGTGGCTCTGTGGGCAAGGGGGAGTGCATGAATACCGCTCCAGCATCAGCACTCCCTAAAAATAAACAATACATTTAGCATATAAACCTGGGCAACCATGCCAACATCAGATAAAGGAAGAATATAAACTTAACCAGGGCAGTTAAAAGAGTCCATTCTGTTCATTGAGAGCTTGTCATGTGGGAAATGGGATAGTGGGGAGCATAAGTATCATGGAATGATGAGAGATCAGAGGTGGGGAAATTTGGGTAACTGTAGCCTGGGAGGAACACTGGAAAGTTGGGTGGTATGGTTCCTGGTATCAAAGGCTTAACCCCGTATAGCGGGCTGTATTTGTATCAAGCCTGTATATTTCCGGAGAGGGAAAATCTACAGTGAAGCCGTTTGCTCTTGCTGGTTAAAACTGATGAAGATGAGGACTTTGAAGCCATTGATGTGTTTGGGAGAAACCCCAGGATCCTGATGTCAAGAAGGAAAACAGTAGTCCATGGGCCAGTTACAGAGTCAGTTCCATCAACAAAAAGGAAATAAACGATTCCTCGGGAAATAAAATTCCTGAGGGTAAAAATGCCAAGGGGTGAATGGGGTCAGCAACCCTTTAAGGCAAATAGTGGAAAAAGAGAGGCAGTCCCTGACTTCTTCATGGAGGGAGACCCTCTTTGTCTTTCTTGGATTTAGACTTCTGCCAGAGTGGAGTAAGAGGACTGGTGGGGGGTGGCTGTTTAGCAGAGCTAGGGGTAGAGGCTTGCATTGGAGATGGCGGGTCCCTGGAAATGATTCCCATATTCTGAAGAAGGAGTTCTCCACCCGGAAAGGAGGAAAATTTAAACTTTTTGTTGTTGATTTCAAATTTGAGGCCAAACGGAAATTGCCACCAATATTTGATATTTTTTTGTTGTAGGGTTATCAGCAGTGGTTTAAGCGATCGCCTTCTTTGGATCGTGTAGGGGAGATATCAGCAAATAGTTGGATTGGGTGGCCCAGAATCTGTAGTTTGGAGACAGGCCTGGCTTTTTTCATCACCTCTTCTTTCACCCCATAGAAGTGTGGTTTCACCACAATATCTCGAGGGAGGCCATCTTGCTACAGTAGCGTTCATTTTGGTTTCAATGCGGGCACCTAGATTCTGGAGGTCAAATTTAATTTCAGAGGTGATTTTGGCAGCCGTGTGGGCTAGCCCTGGTCCAGCATTTCAGCAAATTTGGTGAATATTTAAGAAAGGTCCTGGGGTTGAGGAGGGGTCTGACCCTCTCCCTGCTGTGGGGTGCCATGCCCTGGAGAAGTGACCATCATGGGAGACATTAACAGCTCTTCCATAGTCTGGTTAATAAGAGATTCTGTGGACGCTGGGGATGCAGATCCCTGGTGATGTGTGTCCCCCCCAGTAGTATCCCAAATCCAGGTTGTGCATCCAGGTGGATTATACTTTTTTTTTCACTACAAATTGGGCTTTCTTTTGGTAGTAAATGGTTATTGGTTATTGATTTTGGTTTACCATCAAAGGAAAACTGGCCCATATAGTAAAATAAATTCTTTTTTTTTTTAATTAAGCTGTATATTTCCTGTTACTACCATAACCTACCACCAAGAAACAACCCAAAATAAATTCTCCTGCTCCTGATGATCGCAGCAATACCTCATATGTGTATGTCAGTTGTTGTCTGTACCCGTAGTACAGCCCACAAGCAATAGTGCTCATTTTGCTTCTTTTTTTTTTGTCCTGCCTAAAACACACTGACACTAATGCAAATTTCTTTTTTTTAAATCCTGCCCAAAATATACTGCCCCTGACCTTTGACCCTAACCTTGACCTTTCACCCTTACTTGACCCAAACACTAACCCTGGCACTAACCTAGCTCAAACCTTGATCTAGGTATTTTTTCTTTATTTTTTTAATATTTATTTATTTTAATTTTTTTACACAACTTTTTTTTCTCCTTGCAAGGAGAAGAAAGATACATTGTATTTTTCCTCTCCATTCACAGAGAGAGAAAAGCACAGGAGCGGGCTTCACAGTGAATGATCACTGTGGTAGCTAATCAGAGGCTCTTGATGAGACCTCGGTCTCTGTGCTGGGAGCGTGCTGTGTAGATCCCAGCACAAAGGGAGATACGCATATATGCGGCTCCATGGAAAAAAGGGCAGTGCAGTGGGGTTAATAACAGTACGTACATCCTCTGTAATAACGTCAATCAGCAAAAGGGCCCAATAGGAGTCCTAATGGATTTGTGCACATATACCTGGGTATACAATATATAGTTAATAATAGAGTTACCTCAAGATGAATACTGCAGCAAAGTCCAGTTGCAGAAAAGTCCAGTTGCAGGGGCCCCTGGGGATGATGTGACATCAGTCTTTGTGTCGGGGACCTGGAGACAAGATCCGCGGTGACGGAGGTATCCTCCAACTGTTGTCCGACCAGCCTGGAATGGGACTTCTAAGTGGCAGGAATTGTGGTATGGCACTGGAACTCTGAGTCAGCTAATCCCTGCCTATTAGTGTATAAAAGTCACTTCTGGTCCAGGATTTAGTAACATGGATAGGACATGTGGCTGGGTTTTTTTTCTCTCCCACTTTCTCCTTCCAGAATTTCAAAGCCTACGGCCCAGGGGCAGGAAGTTCATACATAATCTTTACAGGCATTTACAGGCATTAGAGGGCAGTAGATCTCTACACATGCATGCATCATACATTCCAGGAGGAGAACAGCTGGAGTAGTCAATGGTTGAGAAGGATTTGAGTGTTCTGGTAGATCATACACTTAATAATAGCTTGCAATGCCAAGCTGAAGTTTCTAAAGCTAGCAAAATATGTTCTTGTATTAAAAGAGGGATAGAGACATGATTTTGCCCCTGTACAAATCATTAGTAATAACTCATCTGGAATATGCAGTTCAGTTTTGGGCACCAGTTCACAAAAAGGATATCAGAGACCTGAAGAAAGTGTGGAGAAGGGCAACTAAACTTATAAGATACATGGAAGGAACTATGAGCAAAGATTAGGTTAGCTGGATTAATTCTCTCTTGAAATGAGGCGATTCATTTAGAGTTATTCACTTTCAGGTCATTGCAGGGGACAAGGGGGCACTGTTTATATCTGAGAGAAAAGAGATATAACCTCCACATATGGAAAGGCTTCTTCACAGTAAGAGCTGTGAAAATGTGTAATAGACCTCCTTAATAACTAGTTCTGACCAGCTCAGTAGATTTTTTAAAAAAGCTGGATGCACAAAATATAACTGGATACTAACATTTATAGGTAGAAATACCAGGGGTAGTTAATCCATGGAATATCTGGTTGCCTTCTGGAGGATTAGGAAGGAATGTTCCTTCTCTTACTGGAGCAAATTGGATAATGCTTTATCTGTGGTTTTTTTTCTTTTCCTTTTAGTCATCTTTGGATATAGGATTGTGAACTGTATATGAAAGTTTTCTATTTTTTTTATCTGGTTGAAATAGATGGACTAGATGGACACAACCTGACTAACTATTTAACTATGCAAAAATAAGGGGAGCCCCAGATATTGGCCCCCTCTTATGTGAATGATTACAGGGTACATAATGCCTTTTATTACTGACAAAAAAAAGTTAAATAATAAATAAAGTTTTCTATTTTTTTTTTATCTGGTTGAAATAGGTGGACTAGATGGACACAACCTGACTAACTATTTAACTATGTAAAAATAAGGGGACCCCCAGATATTGGCCCCCTCTTATGTGAATGATTACAGGGTACATAATGCCTTTTTAAAAGTTAAATAATAAATAAAAACACCCGAAAAACAAAATAGAAAAAGGCCCCAATGTAAATCCGATATCAATCACTCCAACAACCATTGTAGATCCAGAATCAATCAAAATGAATGAGCTACCAACATGGAATATTTGATCAGTTACATCACCCAGGATACCGAAAGCCTTATTTACAATTTTAAAGAAATTGGCAGGTTGCTGGAAGCTGCTATTTAGTGACAGAAGAAATACCTCCACGAAATCAATGACTTCTGGCTTCAGCAGCCAGAGGTTCTGGTGGAGGGACAACCTGGCCAAATCCAGCTATTTAGTTCACACATTCAGTGAACTGTGAACAGCTTGGGCCATGGTTGACCTACACCTGAAACTCATCACTAAGGCCCTTTTCACACTGGGGAACTTTACAGACGCTATTGCGCTAAAAATAGTGCCTGTAAAGCATCTCCCCATTCAACCCAGTGTGTCCTTTCACACTGGGGCAGCTCAGGGCGGTGCGCTTGCGGGAGTAAAATGAAACTCCTGCAAGCATGATTTTTCAGGAATGTGGGGAGCGGTGTATATGCTTTGGGAGCGCTGCCCATTCAATCCAATCCCAAAGCAGCTGTACACCGCTCCAGGGAGCGCCGCTACACTGGCACTTTTAACACCTGTTTAACCCCTTGTGGGGGGGGGGGTTAAAAGTGCCGACCTGCCACCCGAAAAGCGGGCTATTACAGCGGTAGATCGCCGCTAAATTAGCGGCGGTTTACCACTGACGATCGGGCGGTCTTAGTGTGAAAGTGGCCTTAAGCTTAGTTTAACTTTAATTTCAGTTTCTACAACACTATATAGGTCTATATAAACACGTACAGTAGATACAGTATGTGCATGCTAAACTAAGACCACAAGTTCCATTCACTACAGCATATTGCATGTGGTATTTGGGTCACTTCACTGAAGTGAATTCACTAAAGGAAATAAATGAATGAATGCATGTGTTAGATATGAAATAGTCCAGGCATGAAATAGTTAAAGAATGTATTTTTTCTTAGCTGGTTGTCAAGGAGCCGGCACCTACTGGAGTCCTTAAAAAACAGGAAATAGCTGATTGTTAAGAGCTGGCAGCCACTATTGTCCTTAACGACCAGCTATTCACTGGTTGCTGAGGACACCAGTGGCTGCCAGCTCTTAACATCCTTAACTACTATGACTCATCTGCTATCAAGCGGGATTTCCCACTGACAGCAGTATGTAAACAAAAGAAGAGCCAGCATAAACAATTAAAAAAAAAAAAAAACAGCATGGAGGTCCCCCCTCCAGTCCATAATAAGCCTTTTTAATCTGGTATGGATTTTAAGGGGGATACGGCATCCCCCCCAAAAAAAAATCCATACCAGACCCTTATCTGATGATGAGCAAGCGTGCTCCCCTTCCTCCTGAACCATACCAGGCCACACCCCCAAAGCACTTTATCTTTATGTTGATCAGGATGAGGATCTCTTCCCCACAACCCTTGCCTGGTGGTTGTGGGGGGGGGGGGGTGACTTGTCAGAAAACAGGATTCATAAAGACATGGATGAATGAGTTTGGGGTGGAGGAACATGACTGGCCTGCACAGAGTCCTAACCTTAACCCAATAGAACACCTTTGGAATGAATTAGAGCAAAGACTGTGAGCCAGGCCTTCCAAATAAGTGTCTGATCTCACAAATGCGCTTATGGAAGAATGGTCAAACATTCCCATAGACACACTCCTAAACCTTGTGGGCAGCCTTCCCAGAAGAATCTAAGCTGTTATAGCTGCAAAGGGTGGGCCAACTCAATATTCATTCCTATGGACTAAGACTGGGATAAAGTTGTGGAGAAGCTTAAAGCAGGGTTAGGTTCTAAAAAAATATACCAAGCTTTGAACATCTCATGGAGCACTGTTCAATCTATCATCTGAAAATGGAAAGAGTATGGCACAACTGCAAACCTACAAAGACATGGCTGTCCACCTAAACTGACAGGCCAAGCAAGGAAAGCATTAATCAGAGAAGCAGCCAAGAGGCCCATGGTAACTCTGGAGGAGCTGTAGAGATCCACAGCTCAGGTGGGAGAATCTGTCCACAGGACAACTATTAGTCATGAACTCCAGAAATCTGGCCTTTATGGAAAAGTGTCAAGAAGAAAGCCATTGTTGAAAGAAAGCCATAAGAAGTCCAATTTGCCATTTTTGAGAAACCATGTGGGGGACACAGCAAACATGTGGAAGAAGGTGCTCTGGTCAGATGAGACCAAAATTGAACTTTTTGGCCTACAAGCAAAACTAACACTGCACATCAGCCTGAACACACCATCCCCACCGTGAAACATGGTGGTGGCAGCATCATGTTGTGGGGATGCTTTCCTTCAGCAGGGACAGGGAAGCTGGTCAGAGTTGATAGGAAGATAGATGGAAACAAATATAGGGCAATCTTAGAAAAAAAACCTGTTAGAGTCTGCAAAAGACTTGAGAATGGGGTGGAGTTTCACCTTCCAGCAGGACAACAACCCTAAACATACTGCCAGAGCTACAATAGAATGGTTTAAATCAAAGCATATTCATGTGTTAGAAAGGCCCAGTCAAAGCGCAGACCTAAATCCAATGGACAATCTGTGGCAATACTTGAAAATTGCTGTTCACAGACACTCTCCATTCAATCTGACAGAGCTTGAGCTATTTTGCAATGACAAATGGGCAACAATTTCTCTCTCTAGATGTGCAAAGATGGTAGAGACATCCCCAAAAAGACTTGCAGCTGTAATTGCAGTGAAAGGTGGTTCTACAAAGTATTCACTCAGGGGGGCTGAATAAAAATGCATGCTACTCTTTTTACATGTTGCATGTAGATTTCTTTATCTTTATCTTTATCGAGCTTTATTGCCAGGTATTTTCACACATACGAGGAATTTGTTTTCGTGACAGAAGCTCCAAAGTGCAACATAATGACAGCGACAGAACAAAAAACACAAAATGGAATAAAAAAAAAAAAAAAAAAATACAAATAGGTAGGTAAGGAACGAAAATACACAAATTGACAATGTACATCTACATGTAGTTCGTACTTTATGGCATGTGGTGCTGCCTTGCTCCACTTATCTCTGGCTGATATTAATTAATCACACTTTTTACATATGTATTTGTATAACATTTTGAAAACCATTTATCATTTTCCTTCTGCTTCACAATTATGTACCACTTTGCGTTGGTCTTTCACATAAAATCCCAATGAAATACATTTAAGTTTTTGGTTGTAACATAACAAAATGTGGAAAATTTCAAGGCGTGTGAATACTTTTTCAAGGCACTGTAAACAAGCAGCCGAGGCAGAGGAACATTTACACTACTCACTTCCTCTGCCGAACTCTGTATTAGATGATGTCATCAGTTAGAACCCAGCAAAGGAAGTGAACAGTGTAACTTCCTCTGTCCTGGGTCTTTGTTTACATGTGTGACAGCAGTGATTGTCTGTGCTGTCTCTGACAGTGAATCCTCGTTGACTAGAGGTCTTAAAAGGTCGCAGATTGCTTGCGGGCAAACACCTCCACTGTCCCACTGTCGCTTTCAGCTAAAGAAAATTAATTGAAAATAATTAACAACATACCCACACATGGTTTGAGCCTTTGTAACTATAATCAAATTGAAATATGTATATGAACTCTTCAGTGGGATTATTTAAATAAAGAACATTCGCTTAAATATCTAACAGGATTTAAAATTACTATAGTTTCCTTTTAAGCACAAGTCGATTACGATTGCCTTAATATATATACTGTCTTGATTGTGTTAGGTTACCAGAGTTCCCATAGGAAATCCCTGCAAACACTGGAAGAATATTCAAACCCTATGAAGAAACTGACCACTGAACTGAACTGAACCCAAGACTGCAGTTACAGCCCCAGACTCCAGCCCCAGCCCAAGACGCCAGCTTTGTGAGGTCACAGTCCTAACAAAGGAGCCACAGAGCCGCAGAGCTGCTGTGCCACCCAATAATGCACAATCCAGCAACATAGTTTACTTTTTGTATCATTACTGTAACACGGCATAAGAATCATATGATAAATAATAAGTAATAGTCTCTGTAGTTTACAAAACCACAGAAAACTGTGATTTAGAGTGAAAAGATATAAAAGGACAACATCTGTTGTTTCTCCAATAGCTTGATTTTAGGGTGTTTCCAATAATAAAGGTATATACTAAGAACAAATTAAGTTAACTTAAAGAAAAGCTCAAAACAGAAGGCATATCTAAAATACAGAAATGCACACATTTAATGTTCGGAAGAACAAAGAATAAATAATATAGCTTTTTTATAAGTCAGAAACTCTTGGAATTTGTCCAGTTCTCGGGGAACAGCCACAAGGAAGCTTTGTGTTACTGGCTCTTTTAACTGTTACCTTATAAAAAAAGAAAAAATGGGTTCTCATATCCTCTTTTTAAAGTAAGAGTAGTGAAATCTAAGAGGTGGTGAAAGGTGTCAGCTTTCACTGCATAAAAAGTGTATGTTTCATGGTACTTTGAGGTTAGATATGCCCTAACTTATGTAGCATTTGGTTGACTTCTTATTATTTACTCCATCTCAGTTTCAGTTAGAACACTACTTCCTTCATCTTTCAAGTTTGAAAGTTGACATGAGGTTAATATGAGGCTTCCAACCAAAAAAACAAGGTTAGCTGCTTATTAGAAGCTACTGTCTTTTCTATATATTATGTGCTTTTGGTTGATGATACAGAAAATAGGATAGTGTCCTTCCTAGGGTGCTGATGCACTGTATAGTAACAGTATGTATAGCCATTGTAAGGAACATTTAAATGAGATACCTGTCCTGGGTGCAGTTGGATGGTGTGAGAGCATTAAAATGCTCCTTAGAAACAAATGGGTAGAAGCACACTTGTAATTCCTTTGCAGAATCTTTGCAGAATGGGAAATGTGCAGATGATTACACTAACAGGAATTTGAGATTCAAACAAAAATACATAGTAAAAAATAGTTTAAAAGGTGTCTGCTCATGTTTTTAGCACCCAGTAATGCTTCTCCTTTGTGTCCATGGAGTCCATGAGATAAAGTGCATACTAGACACAATCTCCATCTTCAGTTGCAAGTCAGAGCTCCGGCAACCAACCCTCATAATGCAACAAATCAATAAATGCAAGGGGGATATCTGCTGGAAAGCCTTCCTACACTAGAACATGGAACAAGGCACAAAGGGAAGTATTCACAAGGTATTCATTGGTCATCTAGCTTATGGCTGTTTTTGATATTGGGACATAGCCAGAGGACTGGGAAGTATTGATTACAGTACATGTAAAGCAGCATTGGCAGGGTGCTCTTAAAGCGGAGTTCCACCCAAAAGTGGAACTTCCGCTTTAAGGGAAGGTGACCCCTGACATGCCACAATTTTCATGTCTTTCTTTTGGGGGGGGGGGCGGGAAACCTGTTTTAAACAGGGTCCCAGGTCCCCTTTCCTCTCCTGCCGCAGCGGAGCTGGAAGGAAGTTCACCTTCCCCCCTCCCACCCGGCGATCTGGGACACATCACAGGTCCCAGAAGATACACCGGCCATTCACAGGGTGCAGCGTGACTTTGAAGCCAAAGACGGGCGCCCACACTTGTGATGCCAACGCCGGACGGAGGAGGGAGAGAAGAGCGATGCTGTGGGTGGCCACATTGCTGGAGCCTGGGACAGGTGAGTGTCCAATTATTAAAAGTCAGCAGCTACGCTTTCTGTAGCTGCTGACTTTTAAAAGGGTGGAACTCTGCTTTAGTGAGTGGTAGGAAAGAGTGAATGTGTGAGCCTCAAACCCCGTTGAAGTGTATAGAAGGTGAATTTTGTTGTTGACAAACTAATGGGGCAATAAAAAGGTATGGAGAGCTGGGCACTGCCATGGAAGTCATGTGTCAATGCACATAAAACAGTTTAAAATACTGTACAGCAAAGAGAGGGTCCTTTCTGCAGCTTCTACGTTGAAAATACATAAATCCTTTAAATAACATGCTTGGGGGATACTTTAAAGTGGTTGTAAACCTCAGACATGAAATATGAACAAAACCTATCCCTCTATAGTGTGTACTTGTCTCGGTTAAAAGCACTAAGGGGTTGATTTACTAAAGGCAAATCCACTGTGCACTACAAGTGCACTGCATGTCCACTTGGAAGTACACTGCAAATGCACTTGGAAGTGCAGTCTCTATAGACCTGAGGGGAAGATCTGAAATGAGGGGAATCTCTGCTGATTTTATCATCCAATCATGTACAAGCCAAAATGCTGTTTTTTATTTTCCTTGCATGCCCCCCTCAGATCTACAGAGACTGCAAGCACTTGTAGTGCAGAGTGTATTTGCCTTTAGTAAATCACCCCTAAGTGTCATTTCTGTTTGTCACTTTGTTTCTCTGCTATCATGAATCACTTCTGACAATTTTTTTCTGACACCAAGAGCAAAAAGGTGACAGGGAGGGATCTCCAGCAGATTGAAAGCCTCAGCTCTGTTTCTGTGTGCTGTGTGGAGGAGGACGTGCTTCTTCCCTCCAATCAGCTCTCAGATCTCTCTTCTCTGAGCTCTGTAGAGTGTAATTTCAACTCTCTGCCACCTTTTTTCCAAACTCTAAAGCCTCGTACACACGGTGCGACGGTCATACGACTGGACGTCCAAAATAGTATGTCGGCTGTTGTGTCTCGCGTACTGACATGCACTAAGCGATCGTACGACCAAGCCAAACAAAGTGAGGTGCTACGAGCGTATAAAGAGGAAGTTCAGGTGAATGTGATTTGTGAATTAGGAGCGTAGGCTTATACGAACTGACACTTCCGAGCGTTCCTGACTTCTGAGTATGCGTGTTTTGCACAGTACAACTTGTTGGACCAACTTCTCTGTACACATGGTACAACGGTCATGCGACCACTTGTTGTACAACCAAAGTTTTCTAGTTTGCTCATCCAACTTCTGTTGTATGACCGTCGCAGGTCGGCAGTTCTAATCGCGCATAGTAACGGTCTGATGATCATACAACCACAAGTGGTTGTACGACCATTTTCATACGACCGTTCCCGCCGTGTGTACGAGGCTTTAGACGTGATTATAAAGCACTTTGAACGCATGTAGAAAAGAGAAGACTGCAGATAGACAGGACAGGTACAACGTATGTAGTAGGATTTTTTCATCTCTGTGTATCACCTGAGAATTGTCCCTTCACTGGATATATGTTAGGGTTTACATCACTTTAAAGCTCTATGTGGTGTTATGGATCAGTACTATTTTCATGGACAACTTACCTGTAAGCACATATTTGGCTGCCAAATTTATTTTTTTTAAATTTACACTTAACTATAGCATCTACAGCAGCAGCACCCAATCTGATTCATTTCAGTTTCATTAAAAAAACAGCTTTTTTTCAGGTAGTTTTAGCAATGACACATGTTTTTTTATTAAACTTTAGTAGTCCACTTTGACTGGCCAGTATTTCACTATGACCTCTTACACACCGTACTGATGTTTGAGCTTCTGCTTTTTTGGACGTAGTTTCAGGTGTTTGCGCAGCAGCGCAAAATACTGACCAGGAATCCAGATTTTCCTATTTTTTTTACTGACGAATGCTCGCCACTTGTTTACGCACCTGTGTGCACAGGCACAATGTAAATAAAGGGCTATATTTTAGCTCAGTAAAAAAAAAAAAAAAATTTAAGCTGCAGTGTGCCTAAAACTGTTCTTCCTTTGACTGATGCAAAACTGTCCTACCTCTGGGAAATTTCTATCAAAATCTAATTAGGAGTTACCATTTCACCCCGGATTAGAACGAGTAATTTTCACAGGAGTACGGCTGGTTCAAATGTGACGACATAGGATACGCCAGAAATTATGAACATCATTATGTGGACGGACACGAGAAAAAGATATAATATAAAGTCTGTTAAAAAGGAGTAATTTTTACAGGTCGACGAGCGGTAAAATGTCTCGACATAGTAGACATTGAGGATTAATCTAAAACTATCTTTAAAGGGTCTCCATCCTGTCAAAACGTAGTCAGTTTCCTTCTTGTCAAAATCCGTGTGACGTCGAATTTAAAAAAAAAAAAAAAATGACTCGATTTTATATCGGGAAATAAATGTAACACGGACACGTGTGTCCACGCATTTGTTCACCGCTCGTAAGCAGTCATTTTTTTTATCCTTTTAGACCTAAGGACCAGTCATAAAACGCGACGACGCGTTTGTGGACTTTGATGCAGGTTTTTTCGTCTTCGAGTTTGTAGTCATGCCACACATTCTCCAGTATCACTTTATGACCGGTCAGTTTCACCT
>BLSH010506221.1:684107-694979 GCA_018402905.1 Glandirana rugosa | reverse complement strand
TGGTATTTGATTACCACTGTCTTTTTTTAGTGCTATAAACAAAAAAAAAATGACATTTTTGAAAAAAAAAAACAATATTTTTTACTTTCTGCTATAAAACATTCAATAAAAAAATTAAAAATCGAATTTGTTCACAAATTTAGGCCAATATTTATTCTGCTACATATTTTTGGTAAAAAAAATCCCAATAAGCGTATATTGATTGGTTTGCGCAAAAGTTATAGCATCTACAAACTAAGGGTATATACTGAATTTTTTTTTTTATACTAGTAATGGCAGCAATCAGCGACTTACAGCGGGATTTCGATATATTGCGGAGGACAGTCTGACACTAACTTTTGACACCCTGTGGGAACCAGTGACACTAATACAGTGATCAGTGCTAAACATATATGCACTGTCACTGTACAAATGACACTGGCTGGGAAGGAGTTAAACATCTAGGGTGATCAAAGGGTCAAATGCATGCCTAACTAGTGTTTGTGCATACTATGTGTGCTTTCATTAAAGGATGTGATGGATTTTCTTTCCCTGGCTTGCAGGGAAAGAAAATCCATCACATCCCTGCTGACAGGCCGGAGCTCTGCATTGTTTACATATGCAGAGCTTCGTCTAGCCTCTCTCCTCACTAACTCCTCACTGACTAATCACAGCAGAAGCAGTGTGCCAGACACCCACTCGGAAGTGCAGAATCACTAATATATACGTGGTTTTGCACAAAACGGCTGCCCTGTAGCAGTATATCTGCTATGGGGTGGTCAGCATCTGGTTGAAGTACATCTATACCTAGTCACAAAGATCTGATGTAGCACCATCCTGCTATAATAATTAAATTGTAATTAAATTTGCCTGGTGTTCTAGCACCTTAGCACCGTCCTGCTAAGGTTGCTAGAACACCAGGCAAATTTAATTATTTTTGATTTTGGAGCAGTGGTTGATTGCTGATGGCTGTTTGGATCTCATAGACTGCAGGTTTGATTACTTCCCCTGTCTTACAGAAGTTTCCAAAAGTGGGTTGAGCAAGGCAAAAGAGCAACCTGAATATTTATCTTGCTCAAGCCAATCCCTGGGGAGGTGTGGCCAGAAGGGGGTTGGAGAGGCATATAAATAGTCTGAGATCATAAGATCTAGAGCAGATGGTTCTCTTCTACCTGTTGGAGGGAGTCCAGCCATCTGTAGCAGCTATTCTGATTCAAGCTGTCCTAGCTGTGGCTCAGCTGTCAGGCCTATTCCTAAGGATTCACATTTTTGAAGCTAGTCAAGTGAACTCTCATCTAAGGACCTGCTCTAGAGAGCTCACTGAAGAGTGCAGAGTGGAAATTAGAAGGTATCTGGCTGTCCTGTGGCATTGTGATCAATAACCTCTTCCTCAATGAAGAGTGTCTGGTGGATACTGGAAAGAGGAATCCAGTGATCCTGTGACATTTTGAGTACTGACAAGAGCCCTGAGTTCTTGTGATTGTGTGCTGTATCTCTGGACTGGAGAAGTCAGTGGTGTTACTGTCTAAGATAGCTTATGAACAAAAGGGGCTCTGCTTCTGCCACCTGTACTTGTTTCTTTAAAGAGTTTGCTCAGAGAGACTTAGCAAGATGAAGTGTCCTCCCGCCATTGTTCAGGGAATCTGGAGGATTCAGCAATAAAAATAACCCCCAGACAGATCACCAAGCCAGAATGAGCAAAATGTAGCTGTGTGCCTGGCTGCCCCTGCACTGACCCTGGGAAAAGACCAGTTAAGTTACAACGGCTCCTTCGGGGGAAGCACTACGCTAATATAAGCTTTAAAATGTTAATGTAATTTCAAACGTTGTATTTAATATTTTTCTAATATGCACTTTTCATTAATAAAATACCTGGTGATTCTGCCACATGGGGTAACAACTGTCTCCCAATTGTGCTCCTGGGCTGTCACCCAGTCACATGGGCTTTTGATGGAGGCTACAAGCAGCCACAGTGCAGGCATGATCCACTGTTGTCCCTGTCAGGAAACCAGTCCAGCACATGTCAACAGTAGGGACAGAAAGTGTCTGAAGGAGATCAGCAACACCAAGATGCATGCTTTGCAAAACAAGTGTCATGCAGTTAGTTTTAAATCTACTTTAAATTTCCCTTTATATTTCCAAGCCAGTGTCCTAATGAGGAATAAGAAGCTTGTTTTGCCTGCAAGCTCCAGCAATAAAATTATTGTACTGGTTTAGGAAGTAATTTATCTACCCGTGGATCTATTATAATCCACTCTGGAGTTCATTGGGATAGGTGCATTTTTCAGGCAATTTTAATCATTTTCAACCTGGTTTCTATGACATTATGGGGTTGATTTACTAAAACTGAGTGCAAAATCTGGTGCAGCTCTGCATAGAAACCAATCAGCTGCTATGTTTTATTTTTTCGGCAAAGCTTAATTGAACAAGCTGAAGTTGATTGGCTAGAATGCACAGCTGCACCAGATTTTGCACTCTCCAGTTTTAATAAATCAACCCCAAAGGATCAATTGTGTGTAGATGCATGTGCACATACAACCACAACAATGTGCACTGTCACAGTAACCACTGTGCCTGGCTTTTTGAGGGCACTGCAGGGTAGCCTCTGCAGGGTAGCCTCTTGCCTACTGACTATGGGCCCTGCCATTTGAGGGGGCTCTATTCTTTGGGAGGTGTGTGCAGTGGTTGTATTTAGGTTTTGTGTTGCCCTAGGCCTGAGTAAACTTGTGCTCCCCTAATTTAAATATGACCACCCCTTCCTGTCAAGGCCACACCCCTTCCTGTTTAAAACCCGCCTTGTCATCTTCTTGGGAGGCAGACAGAGGGACGCAGTGGGAAAAGGGACAGAGGGACGCTGTGGGAGGAGGAACAGGGAGACGCAGTGGGAGGAGGGACAGAGAGATGACATGAAAAGAAGGACAGAGGGACACCTTGGGAGGAGGACAGTTGGACGCTGTGGGAGGAGGGATCGGGGGATGCCATTGAAGGAGGGACAGAGGGATGCCGTGGAAACAGGAACGCCATGGAAGGAGGACAAAGGGACACCGTGAGAGGAGGACAGAGGGATGCTGTGGGAGGATTTAGGCTTTGTGCTGCCCTAGGCCTGAGTAAAACCCCTAATTTAAATATTACCACCCCTTCCTGTCAAGGCCACACCCCTTCCTGTTTAAACCCCACCCTGCCATCTTCTTGGGAGGAGGACAGAGGGACACCGTGGGAAAAGGGACAGAGGGACGCTGTGGGAGGAGGAACAGAGGTATGCAGTGGGAGGAGGGACAGAGGGATAGCATGAAAAGAGGGACGCCATGGGAGGAGGACAGTTGGACGCTGTGGAAGGAGGGATCGGGGGACACCGTGGGAGGAGGGACAGAGGGACGCCATGCAAACAGGAACGCAATGGGAGGAGGACAAAGGGACACCGTGGGAGGAGGACAGAGGGACGCTGTGGAAAGAGGGATGCCATGGGAGGAGGACAGAGGGACACCGTGGGAAGAGGATAGAGGGATGCCGTGGGAAGAGGACAGAGGGATGCCGTGGGAGGAGGGCCTGAGGGGCACCGTGGAAGAAGGGACAGAGAGGGATGCGGCATCTTTTGATTTGGGGGAGAAGGGAGTAAGGGGATATGTGCTGGGGGTGCTTTGGGAGTGGAGAAGACTTGTGTTAGTGGGGAGGGGGTCAGATCCCCCCACTAGCACATGTTCTCTCCCCTCCCAAAGCACCCCCAGCACATATTCTATTACCCCCTCCCATCACTCCACCATGTGTGCATCTGTGTTACCAGCCCCTCCTCCTCTCCTTCCCGGTTATGTTGTCCCCCTACACAGCATCTATAAACTATACACAGACCTCAGAGAATCAGCATGGCTCTTGCAGTGAAATCTCCCTCCTCCCCGGCTCCTCCTCCTCCTGTCTGTGTACTTCAGAACTTTGGAGTCAAGGAGAGGGAGGCTGTATCTGACTGTCAGTGGGGAGGGTGTCGGCTGCAACAGAAGGGCGATCTTTGCCTGTGGGACCCCGGGTGGCAGACGTCCCAGGTGCCCACACTAGTGCTCCCCTTTCAGGCTGGTTACCGGAGTTCTGTGCCAGAACTTGCTGTGGCACTGGGCTCCGGGATTCAGCTTGATATGGCAGCTCTGTGTGCAGGAGCCAGGATGAGGGGGAGGGGGCTTTTTTTATGTGGAGGGCGGCAAATGGAAGGAATAGTAACAAAATGCCTGCAGTTAGCATAAATGAGCAATTCTCCCATGAAAATGTATAACTGACATTGTCTTTAGCAGTGTAACTATATTTTACCTATTTGAATCCCTCACGCTCATAAAGTATATTCAAAGCCACATCTTTTTTAGTTTGTGTACAGTAGGGTATGGCTAAAAACCTAGTCATTTTTTTTTTTTTTTGCTATCTGTGTCCTATTGGTGACATCCCCCTTTACTTCCTGCCCTGCAGACACAACAGGATGTAAGAATAGCTATCCCCGATTAAGAGTGATCCCTAAGATAAGATACATTCCCTGTTAGAAAGTTGTCACTGTAACACTGTGTCCGCATCATTAGATATACCCTCAGCTACTGTTATTGTGACAACTCAAACAGTTGAACTTTCCTCACTTTTAGTTCTAGTGATAATGGTCACCAGATTACATAGAGTTTGTGAATCTCCTCTGCAACAAAAAACTGACAGCAGTCCTAACCCCTCACCATTCTATGCAACATTTTGAATAGTTCTGATTTTACGTATAAAACCTCAAAATAGGGAGGCAGTGCAAATTTCTATAACTCTTGTGCCCTCATGCTAAACCATCGCTGGTGTCATATGTACAATCAAATTGTGAGCCAAAAAAACATACAGTGATCTGACAACAATCACTATATGACTCTTACAATCACCCAACCAATTATCATTGAAACATTGTACAAAATCTGTACAGGCAATTTACATATCTTTCATCCAACCTGTATAAAATAATATTTACAAGAAAACCTGTAGAGGGAAAAAAAATTCTATCCACAAATAATAAAGTGCAAATCAGCAATCTGCAAATAATGTGCAAAACTAGAGTTATAGAAATTAGTGCTGCCTCCCTATTTTGATGTTTTATGCTTTACCTCTACATACCAGGTCTTTGGAGTTTGGGCTAGCTGCATTTGTATGTATAGATTTTTACATTTAGGATCAGGTTGATAGTGCTCATCCCAAAAAAAAGAGTCCTACATATATATTTCCTGATTTTACGTATACTTTCGTTTAGTCTAAGTAAATGGCAGGGCTGCTAAGGCCATCCGCACCATTTTATTTCTTGTCTTTCTGTGCTTTTAAAGGAATATATAATGGTTTTAGGTCAGTTTTATTTTACAGTAGCTGTTTTATGTATTTTGTACTATAATGTATAAGCTAACAAGATTTCTAGCACGGTCAACATGTTTTTTTTTTCATTTATCAAATAGATATTACAAAATATTTTTAATGGTATACAGTGATACCTTGGTTCACAAACTTAATTCGTGAAATGACGCAAACCAAATTGATTGTGAACCGAGGCAAATTTTCCCATAGGGTTCAATGTAAATCAGGTTAATCCATTCTGAACTTTTTTTTTTTTTTTTTTTATATATACAGTAAAATGAAATGTATGTACAAAAAAGGATTTTAAACATGTATTACATACAGTCTTTTCATTAAGCTGACCTCTTTCATGTGTACATCTAAAAAAAAAAAACAAAAAACAAAAAAACTATAGCTCCTCTTTAATCCTTGTTTGAAGCAATCCCAAACCCCAATTTAAATGACTAATCTAGGGGCCAGAAATCAGCGCTGTGCTTCCAGGAAAAGATCATCTAGGGGGCATGATAAAGTTGTAGAATTCATATGAACAGTTTTTCCAGGATTCCCAATCAAGTGAGCCCACCTTCATGGTAGTCAGGGGGCAGAAACCCCTATCTTAGAGGACTGGTTCTCCTAAGACCCCTTTCACAGTGGGTCATTTTTCAGGTACTGCCATGCTAAAAATAGTGTCTGTAAAGCGCCTGAAAAATGCCCCCCAATCCACCCCAGTGTGAAAGCCTGAGAACTTTCACGCTGGGGCGGTGCGCTTGCAGGACGAGAAAAAAAGTCCCGCAAGCCGCATCTTTGGGACGGTGCAGGAGCGGTGTATACACTGCTCCTCAATTGTAATCAATGGGCATCGCTTTTGAAGCGGCTGAACACCAGTGCTTTTAACCCCTTGTTAACCCCTTCTTGGGGGTTAAAAGTGCCCCGCTCCCACCTGCATAGCGGCACCATAGCGCCACTATAATAGCGGTAAAGTGCCGCTAAAACTAGCAGCGCTTTACCGCTACCGCCCCCCCCCCCCTGCCCCAGTGTAAAAGTAGCCTAAGGCTCTCATCTTGCACTGCTTTTCTCAATATGAACGTGTCAGAGCAGGGAAGATGGCCGCGGCTCGTGTTCGTGAACCAAAGCAAATTTTTATGAACTTTTCTGTTCGTGAACTGAGTTGTTCGTGAACAGAAGCGTTCATGAACCAAGGTATTTAAATGTCCAAAAGGTAGTAAGAGTTTTATTATTCGGGTTTACACATAATAATTATTGCATTAAAAGAAGAAAATAATTTTACAAAACTTCAACTGATTTTATCTCTGAATTTACAAATCACTTTAACATGTGGTTTACACAAAAGGAAGTCTCTGTTTATGCTTTTTTCCCACCAAATTCTATTTAAAATTAAATTAGTTCAAACAGTAAGACAGACCTATATTAACTTCTTCCGGTCTGCACCAGACCCGATGTCCGCCAGAGACCCGCGATCTCCTCTCAGAGAGCCGGAAAGGGGAACCACCGTTGTAAACATGGCGGTTCCCCGTTCTGTGAGGGCGGGCATGCCAGATCTACTGATCCCTGTCACTGGGATCAGTTGGATTTGTTATGCCCCTGCCAACCCCGCCCCCCCCACAGTTAGAACACACCCAGGGAACACATTTAAACCCTTCACTGCCCCCTTAGGGTTGACCCCTTCCCTGCCAATGACATTTATACAGTAATCAGTGGCTATTTTTAGATCTGATCGCTGTATAAATGTCATTGGTCCCAAAAAAGTGTCAAAAACGTCCCACATGTCTGCTGCAATATCGCAGTCCTGATAAAAATCGCAGATCGCCGATATTACCAGTAAAAAAATAAAAATAGTAAAAACGCCAAAAACCAATGTTCATAGTTTGTAGACGCTATAACTTTTGCACAACCCAATCAATATACGCCGATTGCATTTTTTTTAACCAAAAATATGTAGAAGAACATATATTGGCCTAAACTGATGAATACATTTGTTTTTTTATTTTTTATTTTTGGATATTTATTATAGCAAAAAGTAAAAAAATATTGTTCTTTTTTCAACATCGTCGCTCTTTATTAGTTTATAGCGCAAAAAAAAAAAAAACGTAGAGGTGATCAAATACCACCAAAAGAAAGCTCTATTTGTGGGAAAAAAAGGACACCCATTTTTTTTGGGTACAACGTTGCACAACCGAGCAATTGTCATTCAAAGAGTGACAGCGCTGAAAATTGGTCCGGGCAGGAGGGGGGTTTAAGTGCCCAGTAAGGAAGTGGTTAAACAGAGGGGTTTATTTACTAGAACTGGAGAGTGCAAAATCTGATGCAGTTCTGCATTAAAACCAATCAAATTTCAGGGTTTTTTTTTGCCAAAGCTTGATTTAACAATCGTTAGTTAGAAGCTGATTGGCTACCATGCACAGCTGCACCAGATTTCAAGCAAACCATATGCTCATAAAAGTTACTGTGTGTTTGAATTGGTATTGAATGAATGCATCTCACTCATGCTATAGCTGAATTGCTATAGAATGTACTTTCTAGCATCCTGAACATCTAGGCCCTGAATTGCATAAAATAAAAATGTGAATTTCCCTGATGTCTTTAGATCTATCTAGCCACTATAGGCCACTATATCAACTATATGGCTCCATGCACACTGGACGCTATCTGGGCTCTTTCAGCGTCGGGCAGGAGACGCTGCTTACAAAACGTTCTTTTGTAAGCAGCGTTTAACCGGCGTTCATTGGCGTTTTTCGACGTCTGCGTTTTCCATTGACTGCAAAAAACGCCAGACGCCGATAAACCGGCGTTTCCCGGCATCTGTGTTTTTTGTGGTCAGGAGAACGACTTTTGATCGCCAATTCAGGGCATTCAGATAACAGCCCAAAAACGCAACTGCTTATAAAAGACAATAAACGACCATGTGTGCATGGACACATAGGATAAAATAAAGGGCCGTTTTTGGGCTGTTAAAAAAAACGCCAAAACGACCGAAAATGGTCGTTTTTCAGATACAGTGTGCATGGAGCCTATAGGAAGAAGATCACAATAAGTCCTCATGACTATCATTAAAGGAAACTTTTTAAAAAAAAATACCTTGATTAATAAAAAAACCTTCAAGTATTAGCACACTTATGAAATTCAATATGTTGTTGCTTGGAATAGATACCATACTGATAAATACTTATGCACACCCAATCCTTTTTCTTATATGCATAGCGTGTGGAGATTTTGCTAACACTAGCACATTAGCATGGTGCATATGCATTTCATTGCTTAGCTGGCCAGTCGCATTTGTTTTATTTTAAAGTGTAGTCCATTTTTAAGTAAAAAGTTGACATACATTACATATTACATTGTAAACCTTGTAGAAACATAAGGGGAAAAGGAGACTTATTTGGATGTTCAATGGATATAGCAAACTAAGACTGCACCATATGTAATGGACATTAGTGTATAATCAACCAGATAGGTTCAAGTATTAATTATCTGTTTGCTATATATGGGAACATCTGTACTTATGTAGGCCAGCAATATAAGCATACCTTAGAGATTTATCCCAGCTCATGTGCATTTGCTTTATTAAATCACCCCCATGGCCTGTTTCAGAAACGTGTTATTCCAGAGACCATGGTTTCAATATGTGTTCCTACATGAATTAATTATATGCAGAAGGAACCAAATATTAAGAAGGCATATAAAACATGCCAAATATGCCAAAATATGTATGCAGCATACAGTGTTTTAGGAAGCAGTTTTAAAAGTTAACTAAAATTGTTTCCAGACATTAACTTATTAATTACTTCATAATCACACTTCAGGTGCAATGCTATATAAATCATTTTGGAGAAATGTGATAATTAGCCACTAATGTTTCATTTAATGTTTAATTCACTCTGTCATATTTTGTACAAAACCAGCACGCTAAGTGCAGGTTTCTAAGCCTTGTTTTCTATCATTTTAACATATGTTTGTAACACCTTCATAATCTATAAATCAGAATAATTTTTCATTCTTAGACTTCTATATTTTCTAATTCAATAAAAGTTTAGCAATTAGCAGCATTCAGCAATACAGACAGCTCATATTCATGCCTAAAGTTGTAAATTCATTTAACAAACCCAGATATTTTCCAGCAATCTAGCATTTAACAATTTAACTCGGACCCCTAAACATCCACTTTTTAAAATGTATTCCCCATGGAAAAAAAAAATAATATATATATATATATATATATATGGGGTTTTTTTTCTATGGGGAATAAATATTAAAAAGTGGATGTTTTGGGTCTATGTTATATAGGTGGCACAGTGGTGTAGTGGATAGCACTTTCACCTGGCAGCAAAAGGGTCGCTGGTTCGAATCCCAACCATGACACTACCTGCCTGGAGTTTGCATGTTCTCCCTGTGCCTGTGTGGGTTTCCTGCGGGTACTCCGGTTTCCTCCCATATTCCAAAGATATGCTGGTAGGTAAATTAAATCCTGTCTAAATTGGACCTAGTAGATGTATGGATGTGAGTTAGGGACTTGATTGTAAGCTCCTTGAGGGTAGGGACTGATGTGAATGTACATTGTATATGTAAAGTGCTGCGTAAATTGACAGCGCTATATAAGTAACTGAAATAAATATATACATTGAGCAAAATTATAAATGCAACACTTTTGTGTTAGCCCCTATTTATCATGAGCTGAACGCAAAGATCTACAACTTTTTCTATGTACACAAAAGGCCTATTTCTCTCAAATATTGTTCACAAATCTGGCTAGGCCCTGGTTCACATTGGTGCAGGGATGAAATGGTGCGAGTTCAGCTGAACTCACGCAATTTCATTCCCGCATGCCAGTCCCAATTTCAAGTGTGATTTCAGAGTCATCTGTGTGGGTTGCTGAACAGATGTCAATGGAAAGCGCACCTAAAAATAACCAAAAGTAGTACAGAAACTACTTTTGGAAATCAGTGAGGCGCCACAAAAAGGCCATCTGCCCTGTACAGTGAAAACCAGAATTCATCCATGAAGAGAACACCTCTCCAAAGTGCCATCGAAGGTGAGCATTTGCCCACTCAAGTTGGTTACATAGACAAACTGTAGTCAGGTCGAGACCCTGATGAGGACAACGAGCATGCCAATGAGCTTCCCTGAGACGGTTTCTGACAGTTTGTGCAGAAGTTCTTTGGTTATGCAAACTGATTGTAGCAGCAGCTGTCCAGGTGGCTGGTCTCAGACGTTCTTGGAGGTGAAGATGCTGGATGTGGAGGCCCTGGGCTGGAGTGGTTACATGTGGTCTGCGGTTGTGAGAGGTTCTTGCAGACTCTGGTCGGTGGACCTGTCGACGACGATGTTAGTCAAACGTATTGGTTTCTTGAAGACGTGTTTGACAGTCTTTGGCAGAGTCCCTTCGAGTAACCGTACGAGCAACAGGAGTAGTCCCAGAGCTGGACTGATGTCAAACAGATACATTGGTTGAACTCACCCGTTTACGAGTGGAAGCTACCGTGAAACCTCTCCACAAGAGAAGTACCTACTTAAGACCAAAAGTGACATGTCCCGTCTACCGGAAAAACACCGCGG
>BLSH010506221.1:656423-668976 GCA_018402905.1 Glandirana rugosa | reverse complement strand
CCCGCCTGTTGAATAGCTGCAGGGCAGCCAATCAACAAGCGTTTCACTGGTTTGCCCTTAGAAGCCATCACAGCCATGCCTACTAATGGCATGGCTGTGATTGGCCAGTGCATCATGTGACCCAGCCTCTTTATAAGCTGAAGTCACTTAGTGCTGCACGTCACATGCTCTCTGGCTAGTATAGGGAGAGGATGCTGCTGGCGCTGTGAGGGACGGATTGCAGATATAATAACATCTCATCCTGCATTACAGAACAATCTGATTGTGGACTAGGTAGAGATTACTACTACTACTGCTTTTAGGGACAGATTGCAGATCTAATAACATCTCATCCTGCATTACAGAATGATCTGACTGGACTAGGTAGAGTCTACTACTTAGAGGGACAGATTATTGTTCTAAAATCATCTTCTAGTTCTATAGGGTCAGGTTCCAGCTGTTACTGTAAGGGACAGATTATTGTTCTAAAATCATCGCCTACGCCTATAGGGACAGGTTCCTGCTGTTGCTGTAAGGGACAGATTATTGTTCTAAAATCATTGTCTACTCCTATAGGGTCAGGTTCCTGCTGTTGCTGTAAGGGACAGATTATTATTCTAAAATCATTTTACTTCCTTTTGCAGCCCTCTAGCACTTTCCAGGACTTTTTTACAGTCATTTTTGTGCCGAAAAGTTCGGGTCCCCATTGACTTCAATGGAGTTCGTGGTCAAGTTCTGGTCAAGTTCGGTACCGAACCCAAACATTTACGTGAAGTTCGGCCGAACCCACCGAACCCGAACATCCAGGTGTTCGCTCAATTCTACCCTCAACTAAGTGTTAAACCAAAAAACGAAAAACAGGTGCTGCGATACCCACAATCAACACAAAGTAACATACAAAAACAATGGATATATGTGGTAATGTGATAAACCTATATAAAATTAAGAAAACAATTTAGAACATTAAGGTTTTGTTCAAACAGTGTCTTTTTATTCATGCAAATTTAAAATAAAACGTATTTATCAAAAAGCGTACAATGTACATTATTTGATAAATACGTTTCATTTTAACTTTGCACGGGTAAATGGATACTGTTTGAACAAAAAGCTTTATTTTATTTGTTTCATATAGGTATATCATATTGTCACACATATCCACAGTCTGTAAGAGTTATATTGTGTTGATTTTTGGGTAGCACAGCACCTGTCTTTAGTTTTTTACCAGCATATTGAAATCTGTAGGACCATGTTGTATTATGGTTCTAAATCAATCCTTGTTATCATTTAAATCCCCATTCTGCTATTGTGTGCCACTTATAATCTGAAACTTTTAAGTACTAATATAACACAAGTCAAGTGTATCATTAATAAGCGAGCTGTGTTTTCAAACCTTTCTCACCAGGCAAACTGAACCAGTTTGTTCAACCTTTGCCACTGCTGTGCAGGAATGGTATCACATCAACATAATATAGTGCTGTGATATCGACTGTAATAAATAGCTGTCTCAAGGTATACATATTTTAGCAGGATGATACAATGACTGAAAGTTAACTTTTCTGCTTGAGCAAACAATCAGATGTCAGGAGGTAATTTAGGGATATCTGGAAAGGATTCTGAGCCAGTATTCTTGTTAAAGAACCAAAACTCAGCATTCTAATTAAGATTGCGTGACATGATGCACTTCATAGCCACTCTCTAATGAATACTTAAGTATCAACCTTTAGACCTTAAATTACTTTTTCAGTTTTTGTATATATGGACATTTAAGGCTGAATTCTGTACAAGCAGCTAAATAGCTGAAATACATCCTGTATACGGGAATTATTTTAACTGTAAAAGGGTTAGTAATTTTGTGCAGCCAATTTTGTGATCCAGCACTCCTGACTGACAACACAGCCAAAAGTTCAACCTCAATTGCAGCAGCAGCACAGGTTGATAAATAATGGTAATATCATACTCCAAGATTGGTTCAGGCTTAGTTTATTGAAATTAGGCCATACTTATAACATATTGCAAATTCACATCAGCAGGAATGAAACTTACTCTGAATTGTTACTCACCCAGCTCAACAAAATCAGAAACTGTTTTATAGTTATCCTGTAACCAGGCAGATGCAGGCCTTAAAAGGGCCAAAGTGCAGAGTCTAAGGAATCACCTAGTATTCACCAGAGCACCTGCAGAATGACTCTCAGGTTGTGGTCCTTGGGTACAGGTAGATGACAGCTGTCAGCTAGCAGAACCAATGCAAACTACAAAGTTTACAGGTAAGATTTTGATAAAAGACAGACAGGAGGTTTGAGACAGTGGCAGATATGTGCTGCAGTCAAGAGCAAAGCCATGTTGCCAACAGGAGTCAGAAATGGAAAACTAGGATCAGAAATAAGGACACAGGAACTGAAGCCTAGGAAAAAGTAAGGCCTTTGCTCTGGTATTCCAAATTGCTTTAACCACTTCAGCCTTGGAAGGATTTCACACTTTAGGACCGGAGCCCTTTTTGCGATTCGGCGCTGCGTCACTTTAACTGACAATTGCCCGGTCGTGTGATGTTGTACCCAAACAAAATTTGCGTCCTTTTTTTCCCACAAATAGAGCTTTCTTTTGGTGGTATTTGATCATCGCTGCGTTTTTTCTGATCGCCGCTATAAACAAAAGAAGAGCGACAATTTTGCAAAAAAACCCAAATTTCTGACTTCTGACTGCTAAAATACAAATCCAAAAAAAAAAATATAAAAAAACATTTTTTTCATCGGTTTTGGCCGATTTATATTCTTCCTCATATTTGTGATAAAAAAAATCGCAATCGACGTTTATTGATTGGTTTGAGCAAAAGTGGTTGCGTTTACGGATGATGAGAATTAATTTCTGGGGTTTTTATTTTTTTTTTTATTTTTTACTGGTAATGGCGGCGATCTGCGATTTTTAGCGGTACTGCGATATTTCAGCGGACATGTCGGAACATTTTGACACTTTTTTGGGACCATTGGCATTTATACAGCGATCAGTGCTATAAAAATGCACTGATTACTGTGTAAATGCCATTGGCAGTGAAGGGGTTAACCTGCAGGGGGAGCTCTAAGGGTTAACTATGTTCCCTGGGCATTCTAACTGTGGGGGGACTGCCCTAGCTGGGGAAGGGAAGCGATCACAGCTTCCGTGTAGAGGAAGGCTGTGATCACAGCCCTTCCCCCCTCACAGAATGGAGGTCCGTGTTTACTTACACGGACCTCCGTTCTTTCACTCCGGGGGGGGGGCATCGCGGGTGGCCGGCGGAGATCGACAACGCCGCACCCGCTCCCTGGCCCTCCCCGAACACAGCGCCTCAGGCGGCGCGCGCGCGCTCACTGGGCGCGATCTCGAGGCCGCCGTCATATGACGGCGATCCGCGTTACAGAGCCACTCTGTCGCCGTCAAATGCCGATCAGCCGTCGGCAAGTGGTTAAGCAAGTGTTACTAAAATCAGATAAAAAAAAAAATTAAAATAGCAAACATGTATACTTACCTGCCCTGTGGTATTCCAGAGAGTGGCCTGATCCTCCTCTTCTGGGGTTCCCGGCAGAGACCTTGGCTCCTCCTCTTCTTTTTATGTCTAACATAGCTAGCCACTTGCTATGGGGAGAAACGTTGTTTGCGAGCTTCCAACCCGTGTGTCTATGGAGCCGTGCTTCATAGACTTACACAGTGGGACTTGGGCCCACCCCCCCACTTCGTCTTTACTGCATTTGATTGACAGCAGCAAGAGCCAATGGCTCCTGCTGCTTCTTGAATGCTGTGTGAAGAGAAAGTAAGGAGACAATAGATGCAGCCGTGCACAACTCTGATCTCTTTATCCCTCTCTTACTCTTTACACAGGGAAGGGAGACACAGGGAAATTTAAAAAGTTCTTTTACCTTAATGCAAACAATGCCTTAAAGATGAAAAATGTTTTTAGGTTTAGAAACACTTTAATAGCTTTCTAGCACATGACAACATATGCATCTATGGGCGGCAGAGATTTCTGTGCTGAGAGCATGCTCACTATGAGCTGTCCAAGAAAGGTTTCAGTCATTACTAATGATCAGAAACTGGCGGACTGGTTCTCGGTAGACCTCCCCACACCCTGGGAGCACATGCCTAGTTAAAGAGACACTGGGGCAGGCAGGAAAGATTTAAGGTTCACATACAGTTTAGTAAGTGAAACTGGAGATGCATTCTATGTTTATAATTTGGGGGTCCTCTTTGAATTTCCAAGGCCCTGATAAGTAAAGGCATTGCCAGAAGGGGACCCTGATAATAGTCCTATACTCCCAAATAAGTAGGAAGCACAACTTTAATTTGAAGAGGAGTTCCACCCCCATCTTTCATTCCTCACCATGCAGCAATAATTTGCATCCTTAAAATGAATTGGCAATTTATTTATTTTTTTCTGTTCACTTGACTGATTTATGCCTATATCTAATTTCACTTCCTCCTTTAGGGGCCATGGCACCATACGCCATTTCCAGCTTTTGCGTAGGCTCCTGGGAGATCTTGGCCATCTTGACATGGCACTGCTTCCGTAACATTTATCATTGGCGTCTATGGAAAATCTTGGTCAGCTTGACATGGCACTGCTCTCGTAACATTTAACATTGGCATTTATGGAAATTCTTGGTCAGCTTGACATGGCACAGCTCCAGTAACATTTAACATTGGCATTTATGGAAAATCTTGGTCAGCTTGACATGGCACGGGTCCAGTGCTATGTCAAGCTGACCAAGATTTCTCATAGAAGCCAATGTTAAATGTTACTGGAGCCATGCAATGTCAAGTTGACCAAGATTGCATCGCACTGCACATGTGCAAGATCGTTAGGTGCATGCTGAGTAGCCAGCATGCACACAATCCAGGAAGGATGCGCAGGAACTTCACAAAGTAAGAAAACAATGCTGTATAAATAGAAAACTGGGCATAGTTTACAGCATACCTCTGCTACATTACATGAAGCATGAGTATTCTAGGGGTATTTTTATCTTAAAAGTCATATTTCTACCGGAACTTTGCTTTAATACAAGTGATGTAGTAGCCCTGCAGAAGCATCTGACTACATTACCAAAAGGGCTATACTAACACATAAAAATCTCAATATTCAGCTTAGTGAAGAACATATTTGAAGCCCAACTCTAAACAAAACAATTTTCTTTAGTTCAGGATAGAGTGGCCATGGGGTAGGACCTCTGTCAGGCTTTCATTGAACTCTATGTTAGTGCAAATTATTTTCACTTCCTGTCTTGATGATACCCCACCATAAAAATGGTCTGTACAAGATAGGTAAGTTTTTTTCTGGCTGGCAAATGCTGTGTGCCTACAGGATGCTTTGATGAAAACCAAGCCCTGGCAATTTCAATATTTCTCAATGAATTTCTCTTAATTTGTGTTTCTCTCATGTTTGAACTGCTTACAAGCACTTATTTGTGATACAAGGAATCCAGAGATTTTTTACAACTTTATTAAAACACTCAAAAACAGCTAATAAGTTGGCTGCCTTGATTACAAAATACAGCAATGCTCCACTTATTTTCTCCTAAATCTCAACCACTTCTTCTGTGTAGTAATAGATACAAGAGAGCATCCCACCATGACATGTATGAAACACATGTTAGATCTTTCCTTCCTAATGACAAATGGTACAAGCACATTCGCCCTGTATAGGTTTGTGCAGCAATTGGTTTAAGTCAGTCACAATGCTATATTTTTGATCTTTTATAACTTGTTTCAAACTCTTTTGAACATTACTTGCATTTTCCATTTCAGCTCAGTTTTATTATGCTCTGTACTTTCATATGTTTTCTCACTGTGGGGTTGCTACTAATTTTGTGGCAGTTACTGGAATACCACAATGCTTCATAAGTAAAGTTCATTTAGAGGCATATTTCTTATTTTTAGGACAGTTGGAAAGCACAAGAGTCACATGACTCATGTGCCCACACCTTCCAGCTGTTCCAAAATGACAGCTGAAAGGCGAGTACACATGGAAGAGGAATTCAAAACTGGGTCAATAATATCTGCTCATTAGAGAATCAACCAGCAACATTGCTGCCACTATGTTGTCACTAGTTTCTAATAAACTAATTGACTCAACATGGACTGAGCCCAACGATGACTTCCAGCACTGAATATAGATGCATTTTGTAGTAGTACGTCAGATTTGTCTACTATTACTTCTATTCCATCTCATCTGTGGGTGGCTAGTAGGATTGTAAAAGGTTGAAAGGTGAGACCACACAACAGCTGCTTGCCTCTTCTTTCTGATGCTTTATTATTTTCAAAGTAAAATGCTGCCTTCTCAGAATAGGTTTTTACCTGTCACCACTTTCAACATAAAATGAAAATGAACGTTTTTATTCCAAATACAGGGTGAACTTGTACTTTGCCTGTTCCAGGCATAGCAACTGTTTCACCTAAATGCTAGCCACACCAGTGGCATTTACTCTGCCTTCTCCCACTGCTCCATTTGGTTGCCAAGAGCAAGGGAGAGTTATCTTTACAACTTGGAGTTTAAGCAGGGTTGAGTACTCTCTCCTGGTCATTATGTGACAGATCTGGAGCCCAAGCAGTATTTCACCAACTATCAGCTGTCACATGGAAGGAAGAGGAGTAAGTCACATGCTACCCATACCTAAAATTATAGGGTCATTTTGTGTTCCCCCCCCCCACCAAACAGAGTGTCTGGGTAGCACAGATTTGCTTTAAGGATCTGAGGTAATGAATTCAGTTCTGAAATTAGTACTCACATGTCATTTGACCAAAAGCTTTAGTCCTTAACATGCAGCTCCCTTGCTGACAAACTGATTTTCCTCCTCTTCTAATGAGCTTTCTGGCTTGTGCTTGCTTACTGCCCTACAGAAGTACATTTCCTGCAACAGTATTTGCATTCCTTACTCATTCCTCCACATAACACATCAGTACTCTCTTCCTCTTCAGCTGTTCTGCCAAACTTATTGCACAGCAGGCACCTGTCAGCAAAGTGAATCCTTTATTGGATTACTAACTATAATTCTTCTGTGTTGTCTTCACTTATAATAGCACTGCACATTGCACTGTACTTTGGAGCTCCACAACTTCTTTGTCAGTTGCCCCTAAAGCCTTTTTCTAACAGCGTGATCACACAAATCCATAATGGAGCAGGTGCACAAACCTAACCTCTCTAAAGGGCTAATAGAGCTAAGTGCAGTTTTTGTAAAATTCCCTCTCCTCTCCTTTTCTGAAAGGCTAATATGTTTAAGAACATGTTCGCCTATGCGCCCTGGCAAAGAAGCACCTCAGCTGCCAGCTACTACAGATTTGCAGCCATCACTCAACAATACAAAAATAAATAAGTTAAAGGGGTGTTTACATAGAATTCCCCCAGTGAAAGTGCATGTACATTCATTCGGTATGAGTGGGATTAAAAATAAAATGTTCTTACATTATTTCCTGTGCTGATTGAATGTCTTTTATTAATTTAAAGCTGAAAATAAAGTATTTGGCCACTAGAGGGAGATAAGTATTATAGGAATTGTCTAACTATGTGTGCTGTTTGATTTACCCAATATCATTCCTGTGAAGAAAAAGTACCTGGTGATCCTGTTAATTAATTTCCCTTCCTTTTTTCTAGTGGCAACACTCTGCAGTCTTTCTCTTAAAAAACTCTTTGCACATGGTGTGCTCCGTTCTTATCATTACCTAGTTGCTCATGTCCAGTACAGGAATGCCTGATGTGCTGGTTCTGGCTAGGTGATTGGCATCTTAAGGGTAGAGTTCATCTCCAGCAGTGGGTAGATCAAACATAAATAGTTGCACTTTATACATGGCAGCTTCTAAATGTATAAAGTAAGCAATCCTAAAATCCCATAAAAAAAGATGAGAATGAGGGGGTAATGAGAAATGACCATCCCCAAACTCAATATTGTACTAAACCAGAAGATGACTATGAGAAACAGAACCTTCGTTAATCGGGAGAGTGGGTTTGATAATAAAGTTGGCAGTGCCTCCAGCCAGGACAGATGGTATTCCCTTCCTGGGAAATGAATCAGCCATCCAAACAAAAATGATTGGGAGCAGAAGAACTACTGCAGCCAGCACACAACTGTAGGTGGGTGTCAGCTGTTGCTATCCAGTTTTGCCCCTACACCCCCCCACCCCAGTTCTGGGGGTGTGGGGTGCTTGCCCACCTTGTCAACCAAAGATACAGCCGCTGCATTGCACACTAGGATATGTAGTCCAGTGGGAAGTCAGCTGTACTGTGTGAGGTGGTTGGAAAAACTGCAGATACCAAAGAGCTATTAGTCTGAGGAAGAGCTAGAGGGGAGCTTTTGCCAAACTACCTGGCAGAGTTTGGGGTCTTTCTGCCAAGGAGGTCAAAGAGAGTGGGTTTGCTGTCTGCCAACCGACTAGAGAGGCTAAACCATGGGGATCTGAGCCTGTGACTGTGAAAGGAAACTTGCGACCACACAGTATCGGTCACACCTGCACCCCTGTCACCAGGAGATCAGAGAATTCATCTGCCATTGGCTCTCATCGCTGTTTGGCGGCGGCTTTAGAAAGACCAAAGGGGCCCCTTCTGCCATGGAGGTCTGCAGCTGTATCCCGGAAATTGGTGAGAGGGTTATCTGCCCATTACTGACTTCGATAACAGAGACTAATCCGCTGACAGTAGGATGCCTAATGCACATCTACTGCATGCAAGTTCATTAAGACTTTCAATAAATGCACCAATGCTTCTTACAGAGCCTCAGAGATAGCCAGCAGAAGAAACATTCTATAGACTTCACCTGTCACTGAATCCATCTGCAAACCCCCTCCATTTCCCTATACCCATTCTTGTCTTCTCAAACACTGACAGTGCCTTTTAGACAGTTTAGGCCAAGCATAGCTGCCATTAGTGTATTCTGGCAGTATAACTCCAGTAGTTTATATATCAAGTCTCATTACTGCTCACTGCTGCACTTCATTTACGCTGATCTGGATGGCAAATGTCATCATATGCCTTGTCCTAATTATTAATCACCCATATGCTAAAGTATATTATTACCATTGCTGTTTATTTCTCTTTGCTTGTCTGGTTATCAACTTTGTTGGGTGACAATATATTAAGTTTGCCTTTAATAACTAATTTGGTGGCTTCTTTTGTGAAGCTGCATTATTGCTGGGTACTTCAAGTTACTGTCCCTGATTTCTTGTGATATTGTGTCTAGTACAATCTACCTGATGTGTTGGAGAGGTTGAGGTCTTTGAGAAGGTGGGGGACAAGAACAAAGACAACCAATCTTAACCTACTCCTTCAGGGGTAGCGCTATATAACATCAACTATAAGTATATAGATGCACACCGGTTTAGAACTAATACAAGCTTTTTATAAGAAGATATTAATTATAGTAAATACATCCAATGTACAAACAGATATGATCAGCCAATGGGCCAATAGGGGTCCTGGTGGAATAGTGCACATATATCTGGGTATATATTGCTATTAATAGAGATACCTCCAGATGAATGAAGATACAATCTGTGGTCATAGGTAGATCTTCCAACTGTTGTCCAACCAGCCTGGAGCAGAGCCTCTCGCTGGCAGGAACTGTGGTGTGGCACTAGAACTGTGGCACCTCATGCCTAATCTGATACTAATCTAAGCTGGTTATGGAGCTCTAAGCTAAACCTAACTATAGAATCCCAGACCAGAAGAGACAGGGTTAACTAGAATAATAGGAGCTGCATTTAAACTATATTGCAATAAACAGATTCACCAATATACTGGAAGGTGGCCACTACACATACAGTAGCACAGACCTAGTTATCTGGCACTGTGCATGTAAACTAATAACAAGGATGGCTGCAGTGAATCTATTGATCATAGGAATAATTGCATAATAGTCCCTTCTGGTTTTGGATTTAGCAACATGGACATGACATGTGAGTGAGACTTTCTCTCTCTCTCTCTCTCTCTCTCTCTCTCTCTCTCTCTCTCTCTCTCTCTCTCTCTCTCTCTCTCTCACTCTCTCTCCACTACCTCCTTCCAGGGTTTGTAAGCCAACAACCTAGAGACAGGAAGTGGATGCATAATATATTTATAGACATTTACAAATTCAGACAGTAGAGGGCAGCAGATCCCTACATTACCATGTCAACATATTCTTTATTTTGGTACTTTGCAGAATTCCTATAATCACGTTTGCACCACTTTGGCTGGCAATTTAGCCCTATCCTGCAACAGGGCCCATGCAGTGAAAAGAAGAAGGAAAAAGATCACGTGACCTGGAAAAGTACGATGAAAAAAAAATATTCCTGAAATTTAGATAACATTTTATGGATGAATTGCTTACCGTTTGTCTGCTCAACCTGTAAACTTAGAAGGCGTTTAGCAGTTTACATACAGTATCTCACAAAAGTGAGTACACCCCTCACATTTTTGTAAATATTTTATTATATTTTTGTGACAACACTGAAGAAATTACACTTGGCTACAATGTAAAGTAGTGACTGTACAGCTTGTATAACAGTGTAAATTTGCTGTCCACTCAAAATAACTCAACAAACAGCCATTATTGTCTAAACCACTGGCAACAAAAGAAAGTACACCCCTAAGTGAAAATGTCCAAATTGTGCCCAAAGTATCAATATTTTGTATGGCCACCATTATTTTCCTCTTCCACTCCTCCATGACGACATCACAGAGCTGGTGGATGTTAGAGACCTTGCGCTCCTCAACCTTCCATTTGAGGATGCCCCACAGATGCTCAATAGGGTTTAGGCCTGGAGACATGCGTGGCCAGTCCATCACCTTTACCCTCAGCTTCTTTAGCAAGTCAGTGATTGTCTTGGAGGTGTGTTTGTGGTTGTTATCATGTTGGAATACTGCCCTGCAGCCCAGCCTCTGAAGGGAGGGGATCATGCTCTGCTTCAGTATGTCACAGTACATGTTGGCATTCATGGTTCCCTCAATGAACTGTAGCTCCCTAGTGTCGGCAGCACTAATGCAGCCCCAGAACTTGACACTTCCACCACAATGCTTGATTGTAGGCAAGACACACTTGTCTTTGTACTCCTCACCTGGTTGCCGCCACACAAGCTTGACACCACCTGAACCAAATAAGTTTATTTTGGTCTCATCAGACCACAGGACATGGTTCCAGTAATCCATGTACTTAGTCTGCTTGTCTTCAGCAAGCTGTTTGCAGGCTTTCTTGTGCATCATCTTTAGAAGAGGCTTCCTTCTGGGATGACAACCATGCTGACCAGTTTGATGCAGTGTGCGGCGTATGGTCTGAGCACTGACAGGCTGACCCCCCCACCCCTTCAACCTCTGCAGCAATGTTGGCAGCACTCATACATCTATTTCCCAAAGACAACCTCTGAATATGACGCTGAACATGTGCACTCAACTTCTTTGGTCAACCATGGAGAGTCCTGTTCTGAGTGGAACCTATCCTGTTAAACCGCTGTATGGTCTTGGCCACCATGCTGCAGCTCAGTTTCAGGGTCTTGGCAATCTTATTATAGCCTAGGCCATCTTTATGTAGAGCAACAATTCATTTTTCAGATCCTCAGAGAGTTCTTTGCCATGAGGTGTCATGTTGAACTTCCAGTGACCAGTATGAGAGAGTGAGAGCAATAACACCACATTTAACACCTCCTCCCGATTCACACCTGAGACCTTGTAACACTAACGAGTCACATGACACCGGGCAGGGAAAATGGCTAATTGGACCCAATTTGGACATTTTCACTTAAGGGTATACTTACTTTTGTTGCCCGCGGTTTAGACATGAATGGCTGTGTGTTGAGTTATTTTGAGGGGACAGCAAATTTACACTGTTATACAAGCTGTACACTCACTACTTTACATTGTAGCAAAGTGTAATTTATTCAGTGTTGTCACATGAAAAGATATAATAAAATATTTACAGAGTGCGCATGCGTCGGTCTCCGTGATGGCTGCTTGATCACGGAGCTCCGGGCTACCCCGTCACCAAATGCCTTAAGAAGCAGCCATTCGGGTTCATTCACCCCAGACCAAGCGCCCCTTGATGCAGCGGAGGTGGCGGAGGAACTGCAGGAGCCCTCCCGGATGATCGGAGGCGGACGCCGGGATCAGCACAAAATCGAGGCCGCGGCTGCGGCCTAGTCACGGACGGGACTTGAGGGGGCGGGTCACAGTACAGCTTCAGGCAGTCAAGGCCTCTGGACCCAAAGGTGAGGCAGACTTTAAGGCAAATTCCGCTCCCCTCCAAGGCCTGTGACAGTGGGCTTTTAGGCCGGAACTGACGGACTTCGACATGACACTGGGCGGGGGAGTTCAGGGCAGGCACTGATCCGGCGTCGGCGCCGGAGCTAAAACACGACTAGGGCCGCAGGCGGAGGCTAGTAGGCCCTCCCGAGGACGTCAAGGAGGCGGTGGAGGCGACGTAGTTCCCCGCGAACCAGACCCCACTTACTTGGGCTTACCGACGAAGAATTCCGTAAACCACTGCCCCATCGGGCCTCGAGGCACTAGTTCGTCGGTAGTGCCTCTGGCTGCGTACGCGTGAGACATTTATAAAATAATATAGAAAAGTACACTGTTGTGACTTATTTAATGTGA
>BLSH010506221.1:633293-646130 GCA_018402905.1 Glandirana rugosa | reverse complement strand
GACTAAAACACTATAGACTTACTGCAAGCGCTGTTTGAACACAAAACACTACATTGTTCACATACACTATTCCATTTTCCCAGTCTTTGGGCTACAACAGCAGCTCGCATATAGATACCAGATTTTACAACCAGAGGATACGCGCTGCCCAAGGCACACACACCTTTTGTAAACTAGTCTGCTTCTTTATTATAATGGCCAGAGGGAACATATTCAGTGATAAAGCAGTGTTAATGTTTAACGGCTTTGTCTTGATCACTGTAAATGGCAGCATGGCATCAGTGATGTTATATATCTTCTAAATTCTCCATACCAAAAAAGCAAGCTAATGTGTTAGCTAATTAAAGCTTACACCTGCATAACTCAAAGATAAACCTAAAAATTAAAATGTTATAAATAGAAATGTAAGGAGAGAGCTGTACGTCTTAAAGCTAAAACAAACCCTGAAAATGAAATATTAGAAATAGACGACGCTCTCAACTGACAATACACAATGAGGCTAAACACTATTTATGTGTATACAAAACATACTGTAGGTATAATAAATGTAAAAATTGCATAACCCAAATGCAATAAAATGAAAGCCCATAAAAATAAATAAAGTGCTTGGTGTCATTAAGTCCATCCATTTGTGAAGAGAAAAGTGCCACCAAAGAAGAAGTCTTTCATCTTCCCCACAGGCTCATATTGCACTCACCAGGAAGGTATGACCGTCAGATATCATTTTTGGTATATGTCTCCATCAACATCCATTCAGTATCTCGTCCCCCAGTGCTGTCTTGAACGATTTAGTTTCACTATTTATGTAACGGTGCTGCCCCTTTTAGAGACTCTGCATAAAACTCCCTTATAAGAGATAAAGATGAGGAATCTAGAGCGCATCTGCCTGCTCCTGCTACCCAGTGACCCCCTGCCAGTATATATTGCAGACAGTTGACAGTAAATGCTAAGTCTTGCTACACCCCTGGGGTGTCTAGGTACCAGTCCAACTCTGCCCCAAGGTCAACCAAACCCAAGGGCAACTTGTGAACATTCACCAATATTTTGGAAAGTTCTTCAAAGTGTATCTATTGAAGTAGTATCTAAGGTAGTGTGCAGCATTTGTAAAGTCTATCACCTAAAGTGTCACTATACCCACATCATAAAAAAACATCAATACATGGTGTATTACATGCTGTTCATACTCTCTCATATATGGGGTTTGTTTTCTGTGTTCTGCAAAAACCCTCGTTGATCCTGTTGTTCTCTATCTCCCCCTTTTGTCCAAGTCCCAAACTCAGCTAGCAATTTTGTAGAGCAGTGTTTGTAGCTCTGCACATGCTCAGTTTTCAGTGAGTTTCTATGTTGATCATTTCCTCCCTATCACATTTGAGCAGCCCATGTGACTATAGAGTCACACGTGTGGGCATATACACAGTGGTAAATGACAGCCCGCTTTCTCCTTCCTCCTCCATGCTCACTAACCAGCTAAACACAAGGGGGGCAGGATATTGCTTTAGATTGATGGGGGCTTCACCTCCCTGTTATTCTAAGATCCAGGCTGAAGGGGCATGACACAGCCTGTGACTTTCAGGAATCCACCCACACCATGTTATTGACAAAAATAATAAAGATTTAATTTCAAATATATATTTGTATGACAATTTAAACCAGTGTATTAGTATTTTTTTTTTCTCTGTATTCCAAAGGCTATTTTTTTGTTTTGAACGTGTGACCAGCAGCAGAGGACTAGAAGCTAATCCTGCTTATGTTTCCCTGCAGACAGGCTGGGAAGAGCTGGGTCATGTGACAGCTGTATATTGATTAGCTAAAAAATACTTTTTTTTAATTAAAATAATTACAGTGTCATCATCCATATACAAATAGAAGGGACAATGTAAGTTAAACAGTGTGTGTTTAGTATCACTTTTGGTTGAGCACACACCAGTAGAATTTAATTTGAAATATTTAATTCAGTAGTTTTATAATCATTAGTGGGGTCTAATCAGTGTTCTTTTTCAACTGCAGTGATGAGAAAATTTGAAGGAGCAGGATGGAAAATGTTTACAAAAGAACACATTTCTAACAGTGACTGGTCCATTCACTTCAAAATCAAATATTAAAAAAATACATTTTTGAAGTACTTTTGAACTTGACATGTCATGTGCTAATGAGAATTTTTGCATTGGCAAATGTTTTTTACCAACATTAATTCGAAAATCTACTAGTTGTATGACCAGCTTTAGGCTAGCCAATATACATAGTTCACTGTTACATAGATAAACCTACTCGATGTTTCAGTGTGAGGGATCAATGTTCACATCTAACAGTATGCAAGCATTCATGTAAGCAGACCATAGCCAACATACAGATAAATCAAGTACAACACACTGCAAAGATATAAATTAGTACTGAATGGTTTGTAATGCAGAGCACCTCATGCAAAAATATGTGCCTTTCACAAGTAGCGTGCAAACGTCGACGGCTGTGCATGGTATCATAAACAGTTGTAATATCCATCAAGTGAATCATCTTCCAACAGCATAAAAGAATCATCATAATGTGGTTATACCACTGTAAATATGATGTAGTTAAAGGGAGGCTGTAAAGTTAATGCAGTAAATATACTGAAAGTCAATCGTTGGGTAAAGTGGAAAGAAGCTGGAGACACTTACAAACCCCTGGTATACTTGGGAATGCTGGGCAGGGAATGCAGATGATTGGCTTGTACAGGCGACAGCTATTTGGTGGGCTCACACGTGGGTGCGGATCCTAGTCCCGACACCCCCCCCCCCCCGAGTTAATTGATAATGCAGAGGCTGGAGAGCCTTGTGGTGTGTGCATGAGGCTCTCAGGCTTATACTCTCTTTTCAGAGCTGCATGGATATCGCCGTGAATCCCATGGAAGCAGCTACGGCCTAAACTTATCCTATGTATCCTGTACTCATGCTTTTGTTTGCCTGAATTGACTTACAGCATCAGTGGTGGACACTGTATATTTTTTATTGGAACAACATTCCATAAGTATTTTTATAGGCATCTGCCCTAATCTTTGCACAATTCAGCCAACAATTTGTATGACTTCTAGGGTTGGTTTTCTATTGTTGGATAACACACTGCCAGACACAAGTAGTTGACATTTAATAATGATATGCACTGATTCAGTGCTAGGGATGAACTCAGGTGTGTTTGGACTTGAGTCCAAACCTACCTGAGCTATTCCGCCGGAGGCTATAAAAGCTGAGAGCCAATCATAGGCAGTGGAGGAATTCCCTGCCCTACAGCCACATGTATACAAGGGGTGTGTATACATGTAGCTACGGGGGCCGGGAGTGTCTTTACCAGCTGTTATTGGCTGCCTGCTTTGACAGCTTCCTGAAGGGATAGTTCTGGTGGGTTCAGACTCGTGTCTGAACATGCCTGAGCTAATCCCTACTGAGTACTGTGTCCACACATACAGACCTTTTGTCAAAGTGATACATCGGTGCATCCTCCTAGATTGTAAGCTCTAACGAGCAGGGCCCTCAGATTCCTCCTGTATTGAATTGTATTGTAATTGTACCGTCTGCCCTAATGTTGTAAAGCGCTACGCAAACTGTCGGCGCTATATAAATCCTGTATAATAATAATAATAATTTGTTCATATTGGAGGTGCCTGGTCATTTATAAATTAGTCTTTGGACACATCTGAATATTGTTAAGGTGAATATTATATTAACGTGTTGGGCTATTTGTGCAATTAAAATGTTTTACATTTATTAAAGAAATTTCTTGTTGAATAGTTGTGTTGGATTTCCATAGCAGATACAATGCAAATATTGTACAGAGACAATTTGGATGATAACAGAGTAAACCAGATCCAAGACAACTATTGTTTTTACGGAGCACAGACATGTGGGCATACTAAACATTATATTTGCTAACTTGGGTTTAAGCAATGATTTGCCCAGAATTCCCGGACACCCCAGTTGGGAACAAGACTGTAAAGACATTTTTATTCCACTGATAGCGTCAACACTTTGTCCCTAGATCGCCTTCTAAGTATGCCTTTTGCTTCTTAGAAAATTGTTTACTATACTTGAAACCTGAATTTATATTTCGGCACTAACAAATGATTTACCATAGCAGAGCAGCCTTGCCTTGTGCACTGCATTTATAGTGAAAGGGAAGCTGTAAAATAATCACATGAAAACCTTCCTCTAAAGCATCTGAAATACAATTTAAGCAAAAAAGAAAAAAACTTCCAGCAAAAAGATGTGAGAGTGAGAGTGTGTGCGAAACAGCACAAGACATCTACTTAATAAAACATTAGAGATGAAAGTGATATTCCTGCTTTGCAGAAAAGCAAACTGAAAGAGAATGAGGTTAAACTGTACCAGAAGGCTTTTTATGAAGAATGTCAGACTGAACTTGATGTGATAAAAAAATAATACAATGATTCAGGAGAGCTGGAAAATGACAGCGTTATCGCATTATTAGGATAACTGGGGAAGTAATGGTGACAAATAATGCTGAACTACAAGGTATACTGTATTTAAAGGAGAATTTAGGACTAAACAATACTATGTTGACCTTTTCACATGTTGACCTAGCTGATATTAATCACTTTTGCAAAAAAAAAAAAAAAAAAAAACCCTTCTCGCTCTTCAGCCTTCCAATTAGAGAGAGACAGACTGAGTGGAAACAGCTATTGATTTCTAGATTTCCATACAGAGAGCACTAGTGGGTCTTGTTTGTTGAATCAGTTTATGAGCTGCATATATGTATCATGGAACTGTTTTTATTGGAAAAGGAAAATAAACAACAGAGAGCATAAAGCTGGTCCTGGCTGTTAAAAGGGAACAAATTCAATCAGACCTTTTATACTTTAAACGTCCATAACACAAGATGAGTGGCCATCCTCTGTCCTTTTCCATGGTGGAGCTTTTTCACTTCCACAGTGGGATTTATGGTGGATCTTGATTTAAGATTATTTTACAGTTGATATAGACTGACACGTTTATAGACTATTTTATAGCTCATTCATATCACACACACACACACTATATTGTCAAAAGTATATGGACACCAGACTTTACACGCACATGAACTTTAATGACATCCAGTCTTAGTCCGTAGGGTTCAATAATGAGTTGGTCCACCCTTTGCCGCTAACATCCTCAACTCTTCTGGGAAGACTGTCCACAAGGTATAGGATTGTGTCTATGGGAATTTTTGACCATTCTTCCAGAAGCACATTTGTGAGGTCAGGCACTGATGTTGGACGAGAAGGCCTGGCTTGCAATCTTTGCTCTAATTCTTCCCAAAGGTGTTCTGTCAGGTTGAGGTCAGGACTCTGTGCAGGCCAGTCAAGTACCTCCACCCCAAACTCGCTCATCTGTGTTTTTATGGACCTTGATTTGTGCACTGGTCCAAATCATTTGGTGGAGGGGGTATTATGGTGTTGGGGTTGTTTTTCAGGGGTTGGGCTTGGCCCCTTAGTTCCAGTGAAGGGAACTCTTAAAGCATCAGCATAAAAAGACATTTTGGACAATTTCATGCTCCCAACTTTGTGGCAACAGTTTGGAGATGGCCCCTTTCTGTTCCAACATGACTGCGCACCAGTGCAAAAAACAAGGTCCATAAAGACATGGATGAGTGAGTTTGGGATGGAGAACTTGACTGGCCTGTACAGAGTTCTGACCTCAACCCGATAGAAACCCTTTGGGATAAATTAGAGTGGAAATTGCAAGCCAGGCCTTCTCATACAACATCAGTGCCTGACCTCACAAATGTACTTCTGAAAGAATGGTCAAACATTCCCATAGACACACTCCTAAACCTTGTGGACAGCCTTCCCAGAAGTTGTTATAGCTGCAAAGGGTGGGCCAACTCAATATTGAACCCTACAAACTTTTTTTTGGGGTCCCTCAGCAGCACTCCTGGCTCCTCCTGTTCTCCAACTGTCCCCTCAGGAAAGCGCTTTCCCTGGGGGCAGCCGTGCGGGCGCGCTCCAGAGTCCTGTTTTTGCGTCCATTGACACAGACAGCAGGACTCGGCCCCGGCTCCCACATCACTGGACTTGATTGACAGCTGCGGGAGCCAATGCTCCCACTGCTATCAATCTAGCCAATAAGGACACGAGTCAGCGGCTGGAGTTGCTAGGCTCGTCCATGGCACGGGAACGATTAGGGTCAGGTAAGTAAAATGGGGGCTCTGGGGGGCTGCTGTAGTAGAAAAGGTTTCTCACCTTAATGCATAGAATGCATCAAGGTGAAAAACAGTGAGGGTTTACAACCCCTTTAAAGTTCATGTGCGTGTAAATGCAGGAGTTCCAATACTTTTGACAATATAGTATATATATATATATATATATATATAAATAGACAATTTTGATTCAATATTTAAGAGTTATTTTGTGGTACTATCAAAACATGAGTATATACGAGGGGTGTTAAAGTCAAACTGATACTTTTGAGTTTATACAATGTAAGATCAAATTTCAGGAAGCGGGAACTGCATTTATTTTTCAACATTGTCTCCTGCTACATTTATACACTTATCCCAGCTTATCCCAGCATTTAACTAATGCCTGGAAAGCTTTGGCATAGAAAAATTTGTCAGTACGCCTGAGCCATCCTAGAACAGCCTGCTTCACCTCATCATCAGTGCTGAAATGCTGACCTCCGAAGAACTCTTTTAGGGATCCAAACAGGTGGAAATTACTCAGAGCGAGGTACGGCGGATGTGGCAATACCTCCTAGTTGAGTTGCTGTAATGTGCATGTAGTGTGGTGAGTAGTATGAGCTTGCACTTTGTCCTGAAGAAACAGGACGCCCTTGCTGATCAAACCATGCCGTTCTTCCACAGATGTGTATGCAAGTCACTCAGAACACAACTGTAATATTGACTGTTGATAGTGGCACAACAGGGTAGAAAATCCACATGTATAACACCACGTTTGTCCCAGAAAACACTTGCCATCACTTTACCTGCAGATGCAATGGTTGAAATTTTTTTGGTGGTGGTGAGTCCGCATGTATCCACTGTTTTGATTCTCATTTTGATTCCGAAGTGAAATTATGTGCCCAGGTTTTGTCACATGTAATGATGCGATCCAGAATATCCAAACCTTCCCTGTCAAAAGGCTCCTGATTCTTCTGTGCCGGTCAAAAGTGGACAGCTGTCTTGGTACCCAGTATGCGCTAACTTTTCGAAAATGCAAATGTTCATGAATATTTACGTTCACTGTTCCCATGGGAAGATTTGCCTCAATGTGCAATTTGCATCGATTATTCAGGATCAGGCATTCCACACACTAAATGTTTACAGGAATGACTACTGTGGGCTGGGAACCACCATGGCCTGGACAGTCACTGATACACGTACGGTCATCTTTGAAACATTTACACCATTAAAATGACTTACTGTGACTGAGAGTTTCATCACCGTACTGTGCTTGAAGTCTTCTGTAGATATGTGGGTTGTATGCCTTTGTTCACAAGAAACGTCATCACCACTCGCTGTTCCATGCACTCACTGACACTGTTGTCTGCCATCTTGATTAAAGGTCTCTGGACTGGCCCGCAAGATGTGTGCCGCCTATCAGTAATAGGACACACTTGCCACTTACCAATGCTTGTAGTACCTCCATACTAGCAATTAAAAGTCTCGATTTCACTTGAACTCCCCTCGTATATCTTTTATTGCAATTTATATATTTCTTTTCTTGAGCACTTTCCGGTGTTTTTGGTAGTGTGGCACTTTTGTATTATGTTCTAGCTAAAACCCATAATGCTTTGTGAAACCACTGTCATGGTTGTATCCTATAGCATGTATGTAGTTTAGACAGGGGCTGCCACTGGCACATTACGTTACCAAATGTCAGTAACTCCTTTCTGTATATAATATATGGTTCCAGAATGCTGCACTGCCTGTCTGGGTCCTGAAGCTGGGCATATTCTAACTGAAACCCCACCATTTCAGCAGTTCAACGATTTTTCATTAGTTGCTGTGCATTGGTACTCTATTTATAGGTCCATCCACATCACTGTGGCGCATTAGCACACGTGCATTATTAAGCATACATACATTAACTTGTGTTGCTCTGAGTCAGCCTATTCATTTGAATGGGCAGCCTAATGCAAAAAACACCAAAAAAGATGCAAGTACCAGTCATATAAAAGTGCACCATAATGCTTAGCATTGTCAAGTGTACAGAGTGTAGTAATCAGAACTAAAGATAAATAGATTAACACAGGAGAAATTCTCACAATCATTAGTCAGGGCTATGTTATAAAAAGACCAGAGTAAAGAGTGCAAGGTGAAGGTGACAAGAGTACACAATGTGCAGGGGTCATCAGTACGTAACACACAGAGTGCAGGGCTCAGGAGTACATATTGCACAGAGCACAGGGCTCAGGAGTTTGAAAAGATACAGGCAAGTGTACAGCCAAAATTACCTTCCCCTGGTATAGAGCTCTACCTCCAAATCCACACGTTCCCTTTATACAGAATGGTAGAGAGGAGATGCTGTTAAAGAGCAGCAAGTATTCCCAACAGGAGGAATGTGTGCTGTTTGAAGTTGTGTGCATTGCAGTGTTGGAAGAAGGGAGGAAAGTATTGCAGAATAATCCCAAGCATTTTGTGCTGAGAGTGACAAAGGCATGCAAAAGTCCTCAGTAACAGTTTCCTAATTTTTCCAAGATAAAATATACAAAATATGCAATCTTTCAAGCAAAGTCGAGAGCCACCATGTGCATATTATTCTATTGCACATGTTGCCAGCCAACTCTTGACAGAGCCCTATGAAGAAAGGAATCTAGTTAGCTGTGAGGACAACACAGAGACTAGTAATTTAATGACATAATTAATTACATATATATATATATGGTGGTTAGCATGTATGCAGAGTGGATCTTATTATTTCATAATGAGCCTTGTATGCCTTGTTCTTATGAGATCCTATGGGAGCTCATTACCTGTCTTGCTACATTATAGAACATTGGCAGGTGCAGCTGTAACTCGTTAAAGAGTACAGTAACTTGTCACAAGCCTTGGAGTAGGCCTCTGTACCCAGTGCTGTAGACTCCTTGATCTTTTTAATTGAATTTTTTATCTCTTCATCCTGCTCACAACAATAAAAGGCTCTGAAACTGCTCATTATTATTAACTTCCTTTTGGGTGATAGATGGAAAGTCATCATTTGTACATATGCATAACTCAAGAGGGATCATCTCTTAAAGATTTTAAAGTGATATTGGAGTCAATGTTTTTTAGTTAAATAAGGAGGTAATACTTACCTGCTCTGTGTGTAGCATCCTGGTCTTGAACAGGGATGCTGTCAAATCTGGTTTGCTAGGCGGTAACTAGCCTAGGAGCCATTGGACTCATTTGCAGTAAGTGTTCCAATCTGGCCCCACAATTGCGGCCTTGGATCATTTGTGGATGTTGTGGGGAGTCCCTGCTCAAGGCAGTCCCTTCAGTTCAACGTTCAGATGTTACATGCGAATTGGGATAGGAACGTCGCTGTCCCGGGTGAGGAACGCTTCGAGAGTCCTCTGTCTATCACCTGGCTCATATGGGAAGCGGCTCTCTCAATTCCGGTAGCTGCTCTAGGACCCAGTGTTCTGGACCTCCCCCGCGGCCGCGGTAAGGCCCACCTGCATTCCTTGATGTTGGGACCTCCTGGGAGAAAGACGCCGGAGACCAGTAAGCCAGAATCAGGTGAAAGTAGAGTTCCTGTGGGGGCTGTTAAATCTTTGACAAATAAAGGGGATCAGGCCATTGTGACTGCAGTTCCCAAGCCAAAGTGCAATTTAATCCCTGCTGAAGAGTGTTCTACCATTTCCTATTCGGATGATTTCTCCGATCGATTCTCAGAACTGTGGTCAGATACTCTGTCATGGACTGGGAAATGGACTGACAGTGAGGATGAACAAATGTGTGAGGAGGAGGCCCTTCCTGTCCCTGTTGCGAATGTTAAAATAGAGCTGTCCACTAGTGCAGCTCTGTGCTTGTGCACCACTAGCTCCTTTGAGGAAGTGCACTGGGCTGCTTGGGTTTCCAAGACTGTGACCTCCAAACCACGGTAACCAGCTAAATTACCTTTCAAGCCTGACTTTATAGCTGGATATCCTGTCCAGTGGGCTACTGATATCTGGGATGCGGGGATCCTAAGACACCCCCTAACCTATCTAAACTACAAAGGATTATTGCAAAAAGAGTGGCTGAGGAATATGGCTACTTATATCCTTATATACCCGCCAGCTTGGAAGAGGAGGTACAGAGAAAGGGAGCACAATGGGTAGATGTTGCTATCTGGGAATTCTTGAAAATCCCTTTGTACCTCAGTCTCAATGAGTTGTCTCCTAAATATGCAGCCAAGTATGCCCATATTTCTAAACCTGGAACTATGGGCACATATTTATCCAGACTGTGTGGTTATCCGCAGGCCTGATCAGAAGCATCTTCAACGCTTCATTAGCATGGTGGATGTGGATGGAAAAGATCTACAGTTGCCTGACCCCGGGTATTATTGGTGAGACTGATTTTTTTTTTTCTACTACCTATCCTGTGGATTACAAATGAGAGGATAGTGGGGTTTGTGTTCTATTTCTTCACCTCTCCAATTGAAGTTATTGAGGGGACCTTTTCCTGTTTCAGCTGTTGCTGGACTGTGGCCTGAGATCCTTATCAGACTTTGGGTCTCCAAGGATGAAAAACAAAAAGTTAGTTAGTAAAATAGGATGTACTGTGGCTAAATATGGCAAGATTCCTTCCTTATATGTTTAATCAATGGACTCAATGTTATTTAAGGACTATGTCAACCACCAGGTGGTGTGAGAGTGCCAGTCTGTGTGAGTTATCTCCACACCCTGTGGATTCTACCACTGTGATTTCTTTTACATAATGGGAAAGGGGTGTCACCCCCCAAAAAGGGGTGGGGCCCATTTCCAACTTCTAATGTATATTTTGCTATGCTATTATGACACAACTGTTTTTTTTTTTTTTTTTTGCTACTCTTGGACAGGGGTGAGGAACCTTTTTCACCTATGTATACAGTGCACTAAAGGTTATTATATTGATAGGATGTGTTCCTTTGCTGTTTGTACTTTCTTTCAGGTGTTCCAGCACCAGCTTCCCCCTCTTGGCTAAGGAGATCTGATGATTTTAGCAAAGAAATAATTTGATAATTCTTCTTTTTTTCTGTACAGGTGTAAATAGTAGATAGATAGTTAGGATTGTAGGTCACTTATTCACAATTTTCTTGTGTTATTCCTGTTGTCCGCCACACTCTAACTTGTAAATACTATATCTCTTTTATATATTTGCTGCCCTTGAATGACATGCCACATTTATTTCCTGTGGTATACATGGATCTGTTGTCAGTTGCCTTTCCCTGTTAACTCCTCCCATCCATGTTTTGCCAGGACAGGCTTGAGAACAACGTTTTTTTTTTGGTAAACTCCAAGACATAGTTTTATTGGCCAGGGGAGAGTGTAGCACCCTGGTCTTGAACAGGGATGCTCTCTGTCAGGGAAATACAAGAAGAAGTACCAGTTTTACCAATATCCATTATGGCCACAACAGCCACGCGCCAGTACAAGCAGGCAGGCGGAAATGTGTGACAGATTTAAGCCTGTTGCTGACAATGGTGCTTTGCTGGATTATCTCTCAGCTTCCCTGCATTCCTGTGTTCCTGTGATTTCCTGATTGATCTCCTGTTATTGACCCAGCTTATCCTGACCTGTGATCCTGTTCTCCTGATTGACCCCGGCTTGTACTTCTGACTCTTCTCCTAGCTTGATCCTGTTATTGACCCCGGCCTGGTTCACCGACTCTGCTACAGATCTATCTTCCTGTGTATGACCTTGCTTGCCCAATCTGATTGCATGAACTTTGTCTCTCAGTATATGACCCTTGGCTCGGCTCTGGATTTTGTCTTGTTAAGCTTATCCAGGACTTTGAAACATGCTAGCCTACAGTCCATCTGTCTGTTCCTGTGGCATCTCAGTGTACAAGTCATCCTTCACCACAACTGGCAAACTGTGCGTCTTTGGGCACTGCTCTCACTGTTCCATCTCCAGGGGAGCATTGCACTTAGCTTCAAGGGAAGTCCTCTAGCATCTCGGCCTCACACCAGGTACATAACACTGTCAAATCTAGTTTGCTAGGCGATAATTAGCCTGGCCAATTGTTAGGGGATGTCCTGACTCTTTTCTTAACTCTGAGTTTGATGCACCTCTCTCCTCTGCCACTGGGTAGCAATGCTACTTATGGCATTGGAATAATAAGGTGCAAATGAACTTGGAATGGGAATGGATAGGTTGCTCTAGCCAATTGGCAGGGGCTTTTTTTAACCCCATAGCCTGCTGGGAGAGCCTATTTATTTGGAAGGAGTAAGGTGATTGGGGTTCTGTGCCACCTGGATGGCTGTCTGGGTGGAAATGTGTTGAAAACTCATGGCTGCTAGGCCAGAAGCCTGGGGCCTATCCAGGAGCGCCTGGTTGCTAGGCAGTCTGAGGCCTACCCAGGACAAGAAGCAGCAGTTTGTGAGGTTGGGGCTTCTTGTCGGAAGCCTAATCAAGTGGCACAGGTTCTGCCGGCTGGAGAACCCCTCTTTGTCAGAGGTGAAGGGACAGAGTTGCTAATGGAGGACAACCATTCCTGTAGCCAGAGGCAAAGTGTGAACCAAGGTCATTGGTAAAGGGGAAACTGTCACCCTCAAAGGACAGCACTCCTGTTTAGAGTTGAGCGAACACCTGGATGTTCGGGTTCTGCTGGTCCGTCCGAACTTCGGGACAAAGTCCGGGTCCGGGTCCGGAAACAGGGCTTCAAGCCTGCCTGGTCGTCTTGGGCTTGTAGGTCCACAAGCGA
>BLSH010506221.1:605688-620395 GCA_018402905.1 Glandirana rugosa | reverse complement strand
CATTTCTGCAGCAATATCGCAGTCCCGATAAAAATCGCAGATTGCCGCCATTACTAGTAAAAAAAAAAAAAAATTAAAAAAACGCCATAAATCAATTCCCAGTTTGTAGACGCGATAACTTTTGCGCAAACCAATCAATATACGCCGATTGCGATTTTTTTTTTTACCAAAAATATGTAGAAGAATATAAATCGGCCAAAACTGATGAATTTTTTTTACTGGATTTGTACTTTTTTGCAAAATTGTCGCTCATTTTTTGTTTATAGCGGCGATCAGAAATGACGCAGAGGGGATCAAATACCACCAAAAGAAAGCTCTATTTGTGGGAAAAAAAGGACGCAAATTTTATTTGGGTACAACGTTGCACGACCGCGCAATTGTCATTCAAAATGCGACAGCGCTGAAAGCCAAAAATTGGTCTGGGAAGGAGGGGGGTTTAAGTGCCCAGTAAGGAAGGGGTTAAATAGTGTAACGGTGGCCATTTTCTTGAAGTTGCAGATGCCATTTTGCCGTTGGCTAGCTGCAACTATCTACCCATGAGAGACATACAATTTAAAACAAATCCCACGTAAGGCTGATGACTTAAGCTGACCCCGGGCCTGAGCACTAATCTACAGCTCTGTGCTGTACTCCGAATCAGCTCTAAGTGAGCATATCCAGTGCAATTTTTTTGAAGACTCATAGTTTTTTAGTATATAAATAGTTTAACCAACACATGAGAAAACAAAGGGGGATAAAAACAAATCTAATAAAAAAACAATATTACCTAAAAAATATAGTGAACAATCCCCCCATATATTAACACTAACAATATTGGCTCAAAATAACTGTAGTATATGAAAAAGCTATGATTCTAATAGATTCAGATGCCATTATATTGGAGGTAATAAGCTATATTATTAGACTCTATGGTCCTCACTCTTGTATGGCTAAAAATCGGAACGGAGTAAATCTCTATGCAATGCATGTAAATGCAATGCATATACAACATTTCTTTATTAAAACTACATTAATTACTCCTAAAAAGAAACTGCTAGATAATGTTACTAAATAGGGATATTCTAAAATACATCATAAAATTACATTAAAAATACAAATAGATATATGCATAAGGGTTGGTATTAGAGTTGAGCGAACCTCTGGAAGTTTGGGTTCTGCTGGTTCGGCCGAACTTCGGGACAAAGTTCGGGTTCGGGTCCGGACAGAACCCGAACTTTGACACGGACCCCAAACCCCATTGAAATCAATAGGGACCCGAACTTTTAGGCACAAAAATGGCTGTAACAAAGTCCTGGAAAGTCCTAGAGGTCTGCAAAAGGAAGAAAAATGGGGGTAAGAGTAGGGCAATTGCCCTACAAAGAAATGGGGATAGGGAAATAGCTTAAAATCATTTTTAAGCTAAAATCACATAAAAAAAATCAAAAATGGAGGTGGATGTGGAGTTGGAGGTTGAGGAGGCGGTGAAAGTGGCGGTGGAGGAGGAGGAGGTAGCCAACACTGTTTTTTTTATTTTTGGAATTTTTTTGGGTTTTTTTAAACCAGCAATGTAGATGCACTTTTTAATTTTAAAATTTTTAATAATCTGTCCCTTTAAGCAACAGTAGGAACCTCTCCCTATAGGACTAGGAGATGATTTTAGTCTAAAATAATCTCCAAGTTGTACAGGGAAAGCCTCCAGCTGTTGCTTTAAGGGAAAGATCAGTGTTCTAAAATCATCTTCAAATTGTGTGGGAAACCCCTATATCAGCCGCAGGGAGCCATATTAGTGTTCTAAAATCATCTTCAAATTGTGTGGGAAACCCCTATATCAGCCGCAGGGAGCCATATTAGTGTTCTAAAATCATCTTCATATTGTGTGGGAAACCCCTATATCAGCCACAGGGAGCCATATTAGTGTTTTAAAATGATCATCAAATTGTATGGAAAAACCCTATCTCAACCGGAGAGAAGCCATATTAGTGTTTTAAAATCATCATTAAATTGTATGGAAAAAGGCTATCTCAGACGGAGAGAAGCCATATTAGTGTTTTAAAATCATCATTAAATTGCATGGAAAAAGGCTATCTCAGACGGAGAGAAGCCATATTAGTGTTTTAAAATCATCATTAAATTGCATGGAATAAGGCTATCTCAGACGGAGAGAAGCCATATTAGTGTTTTAAAATCATCATCATTAAATTGTATGGAAAAAGGCTATCTCAGATGGAGAGAAGCCATATTAGTGTTCTAAAACAGACAATTTGAAGATGATTTTAAAACACTAATATGGCTTCCCTGCGGCTGATATAGGGGTTTTCTCACACACTTTGATGATGATTTTAGAACACTAATCTTTCCCTTAAAGCAACAGCTGGAACCTTTCCCTGTGCAACTTGATGATTTTAGAACACTAATCTTTCCCTTAAAGCAACAGCTGGAACCTTTCTCTGTACAACTTGGAAATGATTTTAGAAGAATAATCTTTCCCTTAAAGCAACAGACTCTCCCTAGTCCAGTCAGATCGTTCTGTGCAGCAGGGTGAGGTGTGAAATCTGTCTCTCAAAGCACCAGTACTAGTATCTCTCCCTAGTACAGTCAGATCGTTCTGTGCAGCAGGGTGAGGTGTGAAATCTGTCTCTCAAAGCACCAGTATTAGTATCTCTCCCTACCTCAAAGCAGCAGTACTAGTATCTCTCCCTAGTCCAGTCAGATCGTTCTGTGCAGCAGGGTGAGGTGTGAAATCTGTCTCTCAAAGCACCAATACTAGTATCTCTCCCTAGTCCAGTCAGATCGTTCTGGGCAGCAGGGTGAGGTGTGAAATTTGTCTCTCAAAGCACCAGTACTAGTATCTGTCCCTCCCTCAAAGCAGCAGTACTAGTATCTCTCCCTAGTACAGTCAGATCGTTCTGTGCAGCAGGGTGAGGTGTGAAATCTGTCTCTCAAAGCACCAGTACTAGTATCTCTCCCTACCTCAAAGCAGCAGTACTAGTATCTCTCCCTAGTCCACAATCAGATCGCTCAGTAATGCAGGATGAGATGTTCTGCAATCTGTCCCTAACAGAGCCAGCAGCATCCTCTCCCTAAACTATCCTGAGAGCATATGACATGCAGCACGGTGACTCCAGCCCCACATAGAGGCTGGGTCACATGGTGCACTGGCCAATCACAGCCATGCCATTAGTAGGCATGGTTGTGATGGCTTCTAGTGAAAACCAGTGAAACACTTGTTGATTGGCTGCCCTTGGCAGCTTTTCAACACGTGGAGTAAAATACCAGAACCCCGGACCCGAACCCGGACTTTTTTTGAAAAGTCCGGGTTCGGGTCCGGGTCCCGGACACCCAAATGTTCGGTACGGACCCGAACTTTACAGTCCGGGTTCGCTCAACACTAGTTGGTATCTATATATATCTATTCACTTTATATATTTGTATTTATTCATGATTGCGCCACATCATATATTATTAATTTATCTGTGTGTAGTGTTTGAGATACTATTCAGGTGCAGGGCATCAATCCAAACAACAATTATCTTACAACATTAAGGGACCATATTTATTGTAGTAGCGCGGTGTTCCCTGTACTAGTGTTTTAAAGACTTGAAACTGGTTAAATGCCCTGGTCCAGACGGATACACCCCTAGGTTTTATAAAACCTTTGCACCCCTCTTGGCACCGCTTCTGTCTCGGTCCTTTTGAAACCGGGTAAGGATCCCTCCCAATGTAGCAGCTACCGTGCAATATCCCTTTTAAGTATAGATATAAAACTTTTTGCAAAAGTCCTAGCCAACCGCCTATCCCCTCTCTTTCCCAAAGTTATCCACAAAGACCAGGAAGGCTTTGTCCCTGGCCGAGAGGAAGGCATGCCTGTTATCCTTTGATGCTGAGAAAGCATTTGATAGGGTGAATTGGCGCTTTCTTTGTCTCTCTTTAGAGCAGATGGTCTTAGGCCGGAATTATATCTCCAAAGTGATGTCACTCTACTCCAGCCCTTCCGCCTCGGTGCTGGTCAATGGTTTCTCTTCGGGAACCCTTTGACATTTCCCTCCCCACTCCTCTTTGTCTTAGTTATCGAACACCTGGTGTGTGCCATCCGGCAGAATAATTCTATCCAGGGCATCCTTACTCCTTCTTCTCACCATAAATTATCCCTTTACACGGACGATCTCCTAGTATATATACAACAACCCCATACGACCCTACCCTCCCTTCTCTCGGAATTCAGACACTTTTAAACTGAACATGTCAAAGACGGACGCCCTCAACCTATCTTTACCCCACTCCATGCTATCACTACTTCGCTCAAATTTCTCCTTTCAATGGCAATCAAAATGCATCTCGTATTTAGGAGTCTCTATACCCGCCCATTAGCCCAACCTTTTCGCGCTAAATTACATGCCTATCCTCTCTCGCATCAGGAAGGACCTAGAGGCCTGGGGGGGCTCCTCTTTGCCATGGTTTGGCTGCATCAATACTATTAAAATGGATATCTTACCCAAATTGTTGTACCTCTTCCAAACCATACTGATACTGATACCCAAATCATATTTTGCCTCTCTCCATCCACTTTCTATTAAATTCAAAAGGCATCAAGGCCTGTCCCGAGTCAAGTATAAATTGTTGACTCTCCCGAAGCTCAAAGGGGGTACAGGACTCCCGGATTTTGAAATCTACCATAAGGCAACCATCACGGCCCGTTTACTAGAATGGTTTCCCCACCCAGTTACTAAAGCCTCCGTGTTGGTCGAGCAAGACTTAGCACCTGTGGATCTCAGAGCCTTGTTGTGGGGCTACTGGAGTGCCCTACCCCACCTGAATTGTTCCTCACCCTTAACTTTAGCTGCCTTGAATTTATGGTATAGGAGAGGGCTTGGTCCTACCCTGTCTTCAAATCCATCACCTCTAACGCCTTTATTTGACAACCCGCCCTTCCCTCCAAGGGTGGGAGCCCACTTGATTGACTCATTCCAGTGTTCTTCTTGGCCACAGGCCCGTGCGTTTGTACATATTCAAAATGGGTACCCCAGTGGTGCCGGCTAGTCCCCGTAATTGGCTGACGTCCATCCATATGGTTTCTTTTACAAAACAACTCTTCCACTCTTCTCACATACACTGCCCCCTCACAGAGTTTGAACGCTTGAGCACCTTACAGGAGATGCCCAGACATCTGTTCTCCTCCCTATACGGCCTGCTCCAGGCCCTCACACATGCAGGGCAACCATCCTACACTAGGTTATGGTCTAAGGACTTGGGAATGGAAGTGTCAGGGGAAGAATGGCTCACCGCTTTCCATTTCACCCATAAATCCTCTATATCCTGCCAATCACAAGAAAAAATGGCAAAATCCTCTCCCGGTGGTACAGGGATCCCTGGACCCTTCATAGAATCTTTCCAGATACCCCAGCGGATTTCTGGCACTGTGAAGAAGCTCCAGGGACTTACCTACATGTCTGGTGGGAGTGTGAGAGAATACGTCCCCTTTGGAATCAAGTATTTCAGGTATATAACCATTTATACGATTTGGCTCCCTCGCCTAAGATTGCTCTGCTCTCTATCCTTCCTGGCTCCTTAGTATCTCAAAAGAGATGCCTCCTCCGTTTCCTTTTGTCAGCTGTCAGACAAATCATCCAGTTATACTGGAAATGTACTACCACTCCTCCCTTAGCCCAGTGGGTATCCACCATCAATGACATCATGAGAACAGAGGAGAGATTGGCAATGGACAATAATATGTTGGATAAATATAAGATTTTATGGACGATATGGCTCCGCTTCTCTACCTCTGACACTCTCACAGGCCTTCTAGGCTCGCAACAAGCCCCGACATTGGAGGGATAGAAAATTCTCTGTTGGTTCGACGGGCAATCCTGCAGGGCTGAGACCTTCCAGCAGACCACCTCCCCCTTTTTTCTTTTTCTGCCCTCTTCTATCTTCTTTTGCCTATCTTTCCCCTCATTTCTTTCTATGCTTATGTCTCTTCTTACTTCACTGTCTTTCAGTTCTTTTCACGATCAAAAATAATATGGCACCAAGTTTCTATATTTCAAAATACTCTTTTCTGATATAGTAAAGTTGTTCTTCTTTGTCTCTGTTAACTATAATGATGTGTTGCTTATAGTCCTGAGTCCCACTATGGGTGATAGCCACTGAGTGGACCTGTGGACATATCTCTCCCACCGCTTTACACATGTAATGTGCCTACTGTTTTCAATAAAAACATTTTCAACTTTAAAACAATGAAAATGTTTGAAAGTGTACCGTGTTTTTAAATTCATATTAAGGAAATACTTGGCTGCCCAACTTCTGAATAATGTATTTTTTTCTTGCTTTTCTTTTTTTTATTTATTTTTTTGTTGTAGTATAAATAGTGGCGTTGAAGACAGAAACCAATGTGTGTTCAGTTACCTGTCATTTTGTTGTAGCTTTGTTTTTGCTGACATTGACTTTTATAGGTATCCTTAGGAAGGTCTTTTACTCATGGCCTTCATGACTGGAGGTATGGTAAAGGCATGCCTTTGGCAGAAGAGGTTTGTACTTACAGGTGTTCCATTTTCTCATCTCTGAAAGCTGGGAGGTATGCATATAGAATGTATGTTCGTTCTTGAAAAATACTGTTTATGTAAGCTTAATGCTACCATTTTACCTGATATCTAAAGAATGTCAGTTTTAACAGTTTGAGGTCAAAGGGTTGTGGTAAAATTGCTGATTGACAGCCAAAGTAATAGAACAAATTAGGAAGATGACACAACACATTCTTGATGGTACAATATACTTAGAGGGATATATAAAAGTACCAGAACTCCCACACTGTAAAATTATATGTTGTCAAACAAATGAAGTCATAATGAACTATATGTTGATTACACATCAGGGACATTTGAATTATTATCTATAGCCTTGGCTCCTTACCTGCTGTAATATCCAAATCTGCTTCATGTGACCTTTCCTATTTGGGAGCATGAGATGTGCTAAGGCTAAGAAAATGATTGCAGTTGATAAATGGGTGGTCTGCAACTATGTTGAGCTGGACTCAAGGTGCTCACCCACCCCTGACAGTAGATACACTCATAAAAGGAGGGAGCTCCAGCTGGCAAAACAGAGGTCTGCTTAGCAGTACCTGAACTTTATGAAAGTTAAAGAGAAAAATACCCTGGATGAACAGCAGAAAGGAAGGGAACCAGGGGGCAGAGATAAGAATCTGAAAAAGTGTATAGTGGTCTACATTTTAATGCAGTTGTGATTAGCGGGTAAGTGCACTGACTTGCAATGTGTTTGTTGAGGTATTGGAAAGCAGGAATGTGAAGAAGCATGACTTGACCTGCTACTTACAAAGTCCAACAAGAGCTCTTGTTGGTTATGAGTCATTGTTATTGTGAAAGTTAACATTAATGGTATTATAATGTAACCAATGGCATGTACTATGAAAATAGCTTGCACATTTCTAAGCACATAAAATATTTTACTTGCAGTGGGGCTGTGTTAATCCTACCACTTGTATTTTATCTGCCTCTTACAAGTAGTAAATATTGTCTCATAAAACATTTTGATAGCAACTGTAATAATTTGTCTCTACTTAGCTAGATAATACAAATGTGATTGAGACAATAAATCTTACTGGTACAAGTCTACAAAAAGCTGTTCATAGGATTCATTTAAAACATGGATTGTCTCTTGAAAACTTAAAAACAAAGGTTTGCATCTTTATTGTTCCTCAGGGTAAATTTTTTATTTACATATTGTAGAAAGTTACAATTATGTATATACTGGGGTGAAAAATAAAAGGCCCTTGCGAGTGTGCGTGTTCACTGTACTATATAGAGGACAGCTGCTATCACCGTTCACAGTGCCATATAGATGTGCTTAATGTAATTAAATCAATATAAGTGCCGCTCTTTACTCTTCAATAAAGTGATAGCTGTAACATTGTGATTCTAATAATCAAATAAAACAATAACTCATGTGTGCATCAAATAAACAAATAATAATACCAATTGACATTACATACATATATAACTTGTAATAAGTGTGTTTTCATGCAGGACATGGGTCCTAATTAGTGCAGTTCCTAATGTGAGTTAATCAGCGCAATATTATCCTTTAAGTGCTTCTTAATCCATATTATCCATGCAATAGAGCTTCAAACTCAGTGTGCCACCACTCTTGTGCTCCCCCCAATGGTAATGTCCTCACTTCAGGGAGTGTGACCTAACTATGAAGTTTGGTCAAACAGCACTTTTAAGCCTCCCCTGGGCTTAATCACAAGGTGGAATCTCCAGGCTCCTATACTGATCCTCAGATCAGTGTCCATGGTAAATGTAGGTAAAAAGAAGCTCCAATAGTGCTTATAACGTTTAAGATCAATACCTTTATTATAAATACAAATGGGGTACTCACATGCTGTTGTGCTTGCATCTATCTAGCAAGGTTATTTGCGGTAAAACCAAGGAAGTTTAGACTTCTGTAGTGTATCAATGCTTTACTTAACAGAAAATCTGCACATACAACTGTAAGATACACAATATAACACAACTCGTAGCTTACAAAATATGTCTACAACATGCACAATGTCAATCATCCTTTCTAGAAAATTATAAGCATGTACAATATGTACGCATTAGGTAGACTAAATAAGAGACTTAACTTATGGGTCAAGATGTAATGTCCTTCTCTGCTCAGTCCAACTCAACACATATCCATAATTCTCCTGCTTCCAACACACATCTTGCCTCATTGTCCTTCCAAACACCACTCCTTTGTCCTTTCACCACTTGGTTGTTTCCAAAAACCTCCAGCCCCTCCCATCAACTTCCTGTCCTCTGCTTCCTGCTAGAGAATTTCCTCTCTAGCAGTTCAACCTATCAGACTGGTTTATTTACATATCAATGGAGGAGGAAGGAGGAAGCCTGGCTTCCCTTGAAAAGCACATGGTCTTAAAATCTAACTCCATATTATGGCACATAAAGTCACTAAAACCTAGCCATGGCAACACATACTACCTCTTGACTTTATAGCATAATATAGGAAACTTCCACATTTTTTAAAGCCTTTTGTCCAGGAAAGGGCAAAATAAACCCCCCATATTGTAGTCCAAAAATGGGAGGAAAAAATTCCCTTTCGACTCCCGTATCTTCTGGGCAGTCTGACTAAAGTCCCTGGGAGGCTGAAACATTACTTTTGAGCAGGGTCAGCAATGTCCTTGACAGTCTGTGGAAGGAAAGTTCCAGATGAGAGTCTCTTGTCCTCCTCCTGGTCATAAGGAAATGCTCAGGTGAAAAGTCCACTCCAATTCAGAAATCAATCGCATCTTCCTCAGACTCTCTTCTGGTCTGCCTCCTGCCATCTGGCCTAGTCATCTGCTCTGCCTGCTCCACCTCTCAATGCTCAGTACCTGAAACAAAGTAAGAGACAAAGCAGATTATTTGTTCCTTCCAAATGTGCCAAAAAACATAGCTCACTGCTCACATTTCTCTATCTGCCCATTTCTAACTACAAAACTATTGTAGGGTGCCCACTGTTGCCTTGAAACACTTTCACGGAAAGGCATTGACTTCCAATGTAGCGAATAAACTTGCATGTCTCTCCATGCTGTCCTGGGACAAACACTGGCCTGCTGTTGTTCAGTCTTCACAGCATGGTACATTTTAGCAAAATGGCCCATTTTATGGCAAGAGAACCACTTAATGTGACTGAATCTACTATTCCCAACCACTCGCTTCCACTTCTTAAACAATGCTGGTGTAGGAATCCCATCTATTTCCTCTCTAGTGACACCCACCATAAGTAAATCAATCCACATATGTCTCCTGGAGACCATAGGCATTGCCATCCTTGTATGTGACTCATCTCGGCCATCATTTGAGCTGATCAAATGCTCAGCTTCCCGCTTATGGGAAGTACCAGTGGCACACATCCTACTTTTGCTTACAAGCTTAGGGACTTTGCCCTTTGTTAGGGCATCATTAGACTTGTTTATGAGGGCTGCACTCCGCTCATTCAAATTTCAGCTCCCCCTACAGGCGTTTAAACACACTTCAAAGCCACTGCAGGTTTAACTTTGATTACCCTACTTTCTAAATCTTTTGCCTTGCTTGCAGTGTCTACCAAACACTCAGATGCCACTGCAAGCTGCTCCTTCAGTAAATCTCTTTCTAATTGTACCTGTTTCCTCTTTTCAGATTCAATATGTAGAGCATGCAGGAAGTGTAAACCAAACACAACAACTGCCCGCATCTCTCCCTTACTGAACCCAAAACTTTTGAGACTAAAATCTGAGGAAAGATCAGAGACACCATCCCCCCAAGCTCTTTTCAAAGGAAGAGCATATCTAGCCAGCTCCTCTGCAACACAAATCCACTGACCGTCTCTGGCCCAGGTAGGAAGGGTGCACGCCTTTAAGTCCTCCTGGACATCAGAGACCTTTGCAGCCTTACTCTTCCTAAACAGTGTATGCAGCATTTTCTTCAGCACAAGCAACAAAACACACCACAGAAAATGAGTCTGCTTCAGTTGAATTTTAGCACAAATCCTGGCATGAGCCCCCAAATGTTTTACTTGCGTTAATCTAGCAAGGTTACTTGCAGTAAAACCAAGGAAGTTTAGACTTTTGTAGTGTATCAATGCTTTACTAAACAAAAAAATTGCACATACAACTGTAGGATACACAATATAACACAACTCATAGCTTACAAAATATGTCATACAACATGCACAATGCCAATCATCCTTTCTAGCAAATTATAAGCATGTACAATATGTACGCATTAGGTAGACTAAATAAGAGACTTAACTTATGGGTCAAGATGTAATGTCCTTCTCTGCTCAGTCCAACTCAACACATCTCCATAATTCTCCTGCTTCCAACACACATCTTGCCTCATCGTCCTTCCAAACACCACTCCTTTGTCCTTTCACCACTTGGTTGTTTCCAAAAATCTCTAGCCCGTCCTATTTCCTGTCCTCTGCTTCCTGCTAGAGAATTTCCTCCCTAGCAGTTCAACCTATCAGACTGGTTTATTTACATATCAATGGAGGGGGAAGTCTGGCTTCCCTTTAAAAGCACATGGCCTTAAAATCTAACTCCATATTATGGCACATAAAGTCACTAAAACTTAGCCATAGCAACACATATGCTCCTGATGCTTCGAGCGCACCAGGCTATAATATACATTCAGTGTATATCCCCAAATGCACGCAGCTCCTCGTGAAGCTGTGGATGCCTTCACCATCCTCTCCTCTCCCTGTGTCGACACAGGGACCATTTGTCTTCCTCAGGGGGATTACTCAGGCAATCAGCCTATGCTCATGCGTGCGTTTGTTCGCAATTGACACTGCCGCCAAATGGCCTATATAAGTGCTGCAGCTGCACTAGTCCATTGCTGTCTGATCTGCAGCTTTACCCATGTTCCTGTGCCCTGTGTTTGATTCCTGTGTTTGACCCAGCTTATCCTGAGCATGCTTGAACTCCACCTGTCCTGACCTTGGCTTGCCTTCAAGACAGCGGCAGCTGGAGGTTTTTTTGGGTGGTGGAAAACAACCACCCCCCGAGCGGCCGGCGGCACCTCCTCCCCCCGCTGTTTGCCGGAAAGCACTTATCCCATCTAGGCAGCTAGCGGGTGGCAGGCAGCGTGCAGCAGCTCTGTGTCCTCTCTTCCATAAGTAGCTTCCAGTGTGCGGCTCCTCCCCTCCTCTTAGGCGTCCAATAGGATTGGGTGACAGGTTTAAAAACCCGCCTCCTGATTGGTCAAAGGGAGGATCAGTGTTACAATAGCTAATATTCATTCGCTGTTGTAACACACCTGGGTGGGCTCCGGACGTATTCTCTGCACCCCAGCCCACCCTATTTTGAAGCCTATTACAGCCTCTGACTCTAATAAGGTGCTTCAAAAAACACACACCCCGCATTGGATTCTATGCATCCAGCATCCTGCAAAGGGGAGGTGGCACCCCTGCACCCTTAATGGATGGGCTGTCCCTGCTTTAAGACCTTCTTTATCTATACACATCTGCCTGTTGTCCTGTTGCCAACCTCTGCCTGCATCTTGACCATTCTCTGCCTGCAGCTTATGCTTATACCTGGACCTCCATTGCTGACTTGGCTTGTCTGACCCTGCATCCAGTTATCCATCTGTCCTGCTCTGCATTGTGCCTGGTAACGCTGGTCCTCCATCTGTTGTGTGCTGCCAGTCTTATTGCATCTGCTATCGGCTGCTGCCTACACAGCTTGGGGTCTGCTGTTCCTGCTGCCATTTGCTGCTTCATCTATCCAGCCCAACTTTGATGATACACCTGCCACGCACCTCTGAGACCAATGGAAGATCTTATTGGCACTCTTACTTTACCGTGCTCTCACAGCCACTGTCGCAACATCAATGGTCCTTGAGCTGGGGCTGTACGAGAGGTCTCCCTGTACACGTCAGGCTCTGGCACAAGGTACGTGATACAGTGAGTTCCTTTGGCTAGTACAAACTGAAACTTCCTTAAAGTGAACCTGTGCTTTCCTCATGAAAGCTAAAGCAACCAATTGTGTATTGTCACCATAGGAAAGGGACTATGGTACTGGCAGGGTTACCGGATAAAAAAAAAAACGCCCCCCTTCCCCCCGATCCTGTAAAAAGAAAACGAATACAGCCACCACCGCTAAGGACAGCTAAATTACAATGTTTAAAATGATAATTCTTGGGTTTGATACACTGTTTATAAGATAGATGTGGGGGTGTCCCACACAGATGGTTATATGAACATTTATGATGAGAGCTGCTGCCTCCACTGAGACACCTATATAGATAGGGTCCGATATAGAAAAACAGGAGGGATAGTGGGCGTGGCACTGCTCTATGAAGTTTGTGTTTTACTAGTGTTGGTATACTATGATTAGTGTTATATACCACAAATTTATATACATTAATTGAAAGTGACAAGTGCTATCTAATGCATATCAGATACTGTGAGAATATGTATGGCAATCCAAATATCAAGTGAAAAAGTGCTATTATTTGTGAAAACCATCAAAGCGGATGAAATTATTTAACCAATATGTAACAGGTATACATGAATGAGACAATCCAAATATAACGTCTCTAGTGTTATTGTTGTGAAATGATATGTGCAAACCATCAATTTATAACAGCCAATGAAATCCCTATTCCAGTGGTTCACAGTATGAATTAATGAATCCTGATAATATTAGTCAGTCCATATATATGTTGCAATGAGATATTCAAGTTCAAAGTAATCAATCAATTAGACCGTTAATAGCCGATGAAATTCCTATCCCAGTGATTCAAATTGATGTATAAATGAACGAGTCCCAAAATGAATAGTCAGTCCACACACAGTATCTCACAAAAGTGAGTACACCCCTCCCAGTTTTGTAAATATTATAACTTTTAATGTGACAACACTGAAGAAATTACACTTTACTACAATGTAAAGTAGTGAGTGTACAGCTTGTATAACAGTGTACATTTGTTGTCCCCTCAAAATATCTCAACACACAGCCATTAATGTCTAAACCACTGGCAACAAAAGTGAGTACACCCCTAAGTGAAAATGTCCAAATTTGTTCCAATGTGTCAATATTTTGTGTGGCCACCATTATTTTCCAGCACTGCCTTAACCCTCTAGGGCATAGAGTTCACCAGAGCTTCACAGGTTGCCACTGAAGTCCTCTTCCACTCCTTCATGACAACATCATGGAGCTGGTGGATGTTGGAGACCTTGCACTCCTCCACCTTCCATTTGAGGATGCCCCACAAATGCTCAATAGGGTTTAGTTCTGGAGACATGCTTGGCCAGTCCATTACCTTTACCCTCAGTTTCTTTAGCAAGGCAGTGGTCGTCTTGGAAGTATGTTTGGGGTCGTTATCATGTTGGAATACTACCCTGTGGCCCAGTCTCTGAAGGGAGGGGATCATGTATGTCACAGTACATGTTGGCATTCATGGTTCCCTCAATGAACTGTAGCTCCCCAGTGCTAGCAGCACTCATGCAGGCCCAGACATGAGACTCCCACCACTATGCTTGACTGTAGGCAAGACACACTTGTCTTTGTACTCCTCACCTCGTTGCCGCCACACACGCTTAACACCACCTGAACCAAATAAATTTATCTTGGTCTCATCAGACCATAGGACATGGTTCCAGTAATCCATGTGCTTAGTCTGCTTGTCTTAAGTAAACTGTTTGCGGGCTTTCTTGTGCATCATCTTTAGAAGAGGCTTCCTTCTGGGACGACAGTCTTGTAGACCAATTTGATGCAGTGTGCAGCGTATGGACTGAACACTGACAGGCTGACCACCCACCCCTTCAACCTCTGCAGCAATGTTGGCAGCACTCATACATCTATTTCCGAGAGTGAGAAAATATGACCAGTGACCTTCAAGTTGTACCGTGGAATACCGTTTCTTGAGAGACTCTTAGACTTTTTTTTTCTTAACAACGAGATGTATTTCTACCGGATCCTATATTCTTCTAACGGTTCTGGGACTATTAATTGATGTCGTGTCACCGGTTCTGGTATGTCGCCAAATTGTCCTGTCCAAGCTGAGTCTCGTCCGGAGAGGTACCAGTTGGTTTCTTCAACTCACGTACACGAGTCGCAGTATAGGTCTCCAACAGAAACCCTTTATCTACATACTCACGACGGTTGTAACGACGTCTCCAACTTCCCCACCCACCAGTCGGACAGTCACAAGTCAGGTATGCGACGTGTGACGTAGTTTAACCAGATGTT
>BLSH010506221.1:588858-599516 GCA_018402905.1 Glandirana rugosa | reverse complement strand
AATCATTTACCAGTTGTGTTATTGGCTAGCTTTCTCTGCTACTTTAAAAATTATAAATGTACAGGCTCACCTATGAGAGATCCATATTTATCTCCTATTAACTTTACTATCTTTATAAGAGATAGTGTAAGAAGTCAGACAGTTGACAGTTCAGAAAATGAAAGACTTCTGATAAGTTCCTGACTTCCTCAGAGCCAGCAATTTCCTTTAGTGGTATTCTGACAGGTTCCTTTAAAGTTGACTCATTGATAGGTTCTGCTAATCTTAAGAAAACATGCAAAACAATAAAAAAGTTATTTTCTACACCCCTTAGATCCTGCTCCTGTAACTTGCTTACTGCCTCTTCCAGAAGTCTGGCTTCATGTCAACTTGCAGGAATATGCCACACCCTCAAGGCACCTAGGTTCATTGAGTTACTGAATTCAAATATTTAGTTGGATGAATGGGATTGAATCATTTTTATTTCAATATTAGGACTGGCCTCACTATTTATAAAACAGAAACAGTAGTAGGTAAACGTGTAGTACAGCTTGCTAAAAGTCTTGAAAGGTATAGAGGTGATGAGAAGGGGATTGCTTTTTTCCCAATAAAACTAGAGTTTAATTGGGGTTGATCACCGCAGGGTTAGAGCAGAATTAAGATCTTACAATTTAGTAGTATTCCACAAAAACGAAACCTTTTGTGTTAAGTATTATACCATTGTAAATTGTAGCATACTAAATCTAACAACTTATAATTAAAATGTTTTCCATTCTTCATCAGTATAAAAGATCAAATGGGCCATTAAGTGACTGATGAAATGTGCAAGCCGAAAATGCGTGCCTAATTACGTACAGTAAATTATATACATGTTCTATGAAGCATTTGTTGCATGTGATATTTAAGAGTCTCCTGAACTGCTGAAATTGAATAATTTAGCGTCAGCAGCCTCATAGGCAGTGTTTGATTGATAAGGGTGTTCATGAACACATAAAAAAATAACTTCTCTGCCATAACATCAAGTACAGGGAATGTATTTACAACCACGTAGCTGCACTTCATTAAACTGCTTTTTCTGCTTTGCATTTTGCTTAGGCCGTATGACAGAGAGCGAGGACACACCTGTCACTTGCCTATTACACTGATACGATGTTATGGCTCCAGGTTTCAAGTATGTAATTCTGTAAGGAGTTCCTTCTGACATAAATAAATCACTTGACCTTTAGATCTTTGGTTTGTAAAATCACAAGGCCTACTTAGCAGAATTGCTTTGCACAAAAATAATGTGCAGTTTGATGGCTGTAATTCTGTCCTATCTACATGAGCACATGTATATTTATGCTTGCTTATGTGCATATTTCAAATCATCGTGCTGACATTGAGTCCATGCTGGTGTCTGCAGATCACAATGACATTTAAACATGAATACAGGAAGCTCTCAGAGGGAATCCACTCAAGTAGCATTTCATCTCTTCTGTCCTGTACGGATTTGTGATGTTTTTCAGCTTTATTTAGCCATTTAAACTTGCAATATATTTCAGGAGGTAGAAACCATTTCCTTATGTTAAAAAAGACTACCTAATGTACGATCTGGAGCTTAGGTGGTTGCCACACCTGGCACTTGTAAATAGTAATGGCCTATGTTATACCTATGTTTGGGTAACACATTTTTTATTATTTATTTTATTTTAAAGTGTTTGTAACCTTTAAAAGAAATCCCTGCCAGCCTCTCTCTTTTATCCAGCCATAACACACTGTGTAATAGATTGTTGAAACAATACCTTTTTTCATATCTCTTCTGGACGGTCACATGACTCCCAGGCACTCTCCTACTCCATCTACAGACTACAGTGGGAGGGACCGACATCTCCCTCTGACACCAGCCAGAGAGGTGACGTGACCAATGTGCTGGCCGCTCAGCCCCTCCCGCTGTAGCCCTTAGATGGGGGAGGAGAGCGGCTGGGAGTTACGTGACCGGCCTGAAGAGATCTGAAAAAAGGTATTTAGAGCAGCCCTCAAATTTTGTGCTCGCCTACTCGCATTTTGCGAGTGCAAAATGAGGGCTGGCGAGGAGCTGGGCTGCCTGGGGACAAGGTGAGCGGGTGAGGACTCCCAATCCTGTGCAACAGTACACTAATCCGCCACTGTGCAGCTGTGTATATAAAAAAAAATCTCCGGGTCTCCTCTGCGTTCAGCAGTGCCAGGTGACAGGTGACAGTCAGTGGACTATTTTACCACTTTCGGCTTTGGCAGATTAACCCACCTTGCGCACTACACAGTTGAAAGCTTATGCTATATCAGTACACTAATTAATCCTCCAAAGCTGAAAGCACAAGCACTGTGCTGTTTAAACTGCTGTAAGGGAACAGGAGCTCTTTTTTTTTTTTTTTTTTTTCTAGGATTACAACCACTATAACTCAGCATACAGAGTAGGATTTGGGGACCACGAAGCACGTCATGCTAAGGTCGTTGTAAATCCCCCTGCTAAAGTCATACAGAATTCATATGAAAACAAACTAAAAATCTGCACTGAGTGGTAATTACAAAAAAGTGCAAATAAGCAATGACAAATATTATTGACAATAATGTACTGTAGGCTGCTGTATACTGGGTGCTAAACACCCCATAAAATATGTAATAAACAAAAAAGAACAGCACCAACAGCATAAACGAATAAGTGAATAAATAAATCTTTCAACAATAAAAGTTCATAAAGTTCATAGAAAAAAGTGCTTCAGTGCTCTAATGAGTGACTTTTCAAAGTGATGACGCCCTGGAGGAGGGGCAAAAGGCATTGATGTAACTTCCTGTTTCTCATATCCATTGGCGTCACATTCTCCACCTGTGGAGCGCACGCTGCGCTTGTTTGATTCAGAAAATCCCTTGTCATTTTTTGCCTGAAGATTTTTATACCCTTGTAAGTAGGGTTTGTCTTGCGCTAATAAAGGTTTTATTAAGTGATACACTATGAGCTTTTTTATACTTATATCGAGCTTGGCGGTGATTTACATCTGTTGAACAAAGTGGCCCTTGTGAGGAATACCTGCAAGAGGAGTATACTCACTAGAGGATCCATCTCCATTGCTTCTGGGTCCCACAGACACCAGACCACGCTTAAATGACCCTCAGCCTGCAAAGCTGAGGGTCCATGCTTTCTGGTGAGTGGGGGAACAAGAGGGGTGTGTGGCACGTTTGCACTTTTGTTGAATACAGCACTTGAAGCAATGAGCACTTTAAAAAGTCACTCATTAGAGCACTGAAGCACTTTTTTCTATGAACTTTATGAACTTTTATTGTTGAAAGATTTATTTATTCACTTATCCGTTTCTGCTGTTGGCGCTGTTATTTTTCGTTTATTACATATAGAATTCATAGGTTACTCAGGTTCAATAATAAAATAAGGAGACAAGTGGTATATAGTAAGGGCATATCAATGACAAGCTTTAAAAAAAAATTTGTAAACAATATATTTATTTTTGGATATAGCAAATAAGCAACGTTGAATTATGGTATGCTACTATTTTAATGTTGTTTTTGTTCCCCTGAAATTAATAAATGGATGGGTTACAGTTGCATGTGTGCATCATATTATTAGGCACCTTTAAAGTGATTGTAAACCCCATGTGTCATAATTATTAAAGACTAACAGATGTTGCAGTCTGTAACATAATCAAGTAACCTTGTTATTCCACTGTGTATTCCTGTTATACCCGGAAGAATAGAATTTGCTTCAGCGAATACGAATAAGCTAGGTGTATGAATACACATAGGTGAATCACTCAGCCATGACACTACAAGCTAAAGCCACAACATGTGAGCCCATCATTACAAGGTAAGACATATGACACAGAGAATATAACTACACTAATACCTACCATGTTTCCCCAAAAATAAGCCTGTGTCTTATATTAATTTTGGCAGCCAAAAACACACTAGGGCTTATTTTCAGAGTAGGGCTTGCCATTTAATGTGCTGTCTTCTCTCCCTGCCTGTCAGGAATCCCCAGTGTGAATAGTAATAAAGTGGTTGAAAAATGCTAGACTCCTCTCTATTACAGTAGTATATAATGTAAAAGGTGTGTGTTTCTGTAATATAATTTAGTCAAATACATTCTTATAGCCTTGCTTTTCGCTTCCATGACTTGCCTGAGCTCTCTTCCCTTAACGCTAGGGCTTATTTTCGGGGTAGGGCTTATATTGTGCTCCTTCCCGAAAATCAGGGTAGGTCTTATTTTTGGGGTAGGTCTTATTTTCAGGGAAGTTAAAGCAATAAAATCTTTAGAACGTGTACAATGCCTTTAATGTGTAAAAGTATGTCTTAAACTGGCTATAGACAGATTGACATTCGACCAGTTCAGCAGGGCCTGGTCAAATTTCAGTCAAGGAGTGGCTGTCCTTCTTCTACGGAGGTTGATTGTTTGATCGACTCCTTTTGAACAAACAAGCTAGAAAACTTTTCTTGAGCAAACAATCAACTGTTACCACTGATCAGTGTGTTCTGACAGCGGCGGGAGCTGGGGGTAGTCTTCCATGCACTTTGCTTGTGTGGATACAGGATAGAGGAATCTGTTTTAGTTTTTTTTTTAATTTAGCCCAATGGCTGAATAAAAAAAAAAAACAAGCTATGTATAGCCTGATTAATGCTAGTGCCACAAGAAAATATCATGGTTTGATAATATGCTCAAATTGGCAATGTTTCTGATACATAGATACCAACCTAGATAGCTGGGAAATAGATGGCAATAGTTTGTACACATAGAGATACACAGTATATGTCCAAATGACACCGTAGTACTAAGCACCAGAGGAGCTGTAGCATAGACTATTGGAAAGTCACTTCTTATCTCACCCTTGTAAACTGCGCTCTTCAGACCTCTTTAGGCTGGGAAATCTTAAAAAACAGGGTGCAAAGGCCTAATGCATTATCAAAAAAACTTTATTAAAAAAGGAAAAAGTAATGAGTGCATACCCACAATAGCCAAAAGCTAGTATAGCAATATGGACAAGACCCAAGTGGCAGGGTAGCCTTCCTAAGGATAAGTATCAACACAACCCTGGCATCACCAAGACTCACCTCTAATGCGTTTCAAAGGATAAATGCTCTTTCCCGCTGATGAAGAGAGTTTGTCCCTTGAAATGCGTTAGATGGCCAGTATTGGTGACACTAGGGTTGTGTTGATACTCATCCTTATGAGGACTACCCTTCTACCCGGGTCTTGTCTATATTACTGTATTAACTTTTGCCTATTGTGAGTATGCACTCAGTACTTTTTCCTTTTTTAATAAAGTTTTATTTGGTAATGCACTACTAGGCCTTTGCGCCCTTTTGTTTTTTGGGGGGTTTTTGTACTGAAATATACATTTTGAGATTTAAGGTTTACTAAAAAAATTACAAAGTCTGAGAATTTCTAACATGTTGTCAAGTGCTAGTGATACTGTGAAACAACTTATTATTGCATATGTAACAATATACTTTACAACATCTATGTCTTCTAAGGTTAAGCATTTCTCATCACAGCTTGTTCACTTATCGGCTTTGGGGTGTGGTTACCCTACCTGCAAACCACATGTAAAGCAATTTGGCTGAGATGGAGATTGTGACACCATCCGCCCACCTCTCCACCTCAGCCAGTCAGAGGAAGTCTTGCATTTTAACTTTTTAAAGTTCACTAAAACCTGGAGGCTTTAAGATTGACACAACAGCATAGATTTCCATTCCTCAGCCTATGAATGGAGAAATCTCTCCTGTTGGCTATTGTAATCAGACAGTTGCAATGCATGATGCTGTTCAAATACCTGAACTGCACTTGACTGTCTGTAATTATTGTTTAGCTGACAATTTTTCGCCCAGCTCCTACAATTTTCCAATGAAGGTTTCTTAAGCCTACAAGGGCAACCCATGGCTGGAATTTCAACCTTTTTAGTAGGAATCACCTGCAACGCAAGTAAAGCATGACCAGCTTTAAAGTGCATCCACATCATCTTTCACCTCTTCACCTTAAACCCAGTAATATGAAAATAGTTCACCCCCCCCCCCACACACACACACACAGTGCCCACAGCTTATAAATCTTCTTTTTACATTAAAATACTGCCACTATAGACCTTTTGGAGGATCTATATACCACATTTACACAAAAGACTTCACTGTGTCTTCATGCTGAGAGTTCAGATGGGAGGAGGTTACCACTACAGCCTGTATACATATATGTATATATATATGTATATATCATGTGACCTGGCTATCTCTGAGAACAAGTACATGTTTTCTCCAGCATAAAAGACACAACTGAGCATGTGCAGGTGGGCTACCCTGTCTGTGTTAGCTGGTCTTTCACAGATAGGCAGTGCAGGAAGGAAGGATCTATGGCATACAGGATAAAATACCCTTTTTACACAATTCAGAGGGTTAACCCCTTAAGTTCCACAGTGAGTATAACAAGCATGCTATGCTGCATATACAGACTGATTTTACTGTTGTGGGTTTAGTAACACTTTAATAATTTCCTTTTGTGATTAATAAAGTATTCTGAATCTGAAACTTAATTATCTTGATCAGCAATTAACTGTTGCTGTACTTCTATACAAATCATAAGCAAAAGCCTCATATCCTGGAATTAAAACAACATAATTCTGGCAATGCCCCTGATATGGTAATGTTTCTGTAACCTAAAAGTCATTTGGGGTTCCCTCTCACAGTAGGCATTAATATAAAGTTTATGTGTGCCATGCGCACATGCATGTTAAATAAGACAGTTAAGTGCTTATTGTTGTGAAAATCAAATTTCATTTTAGAAAACATTCATGCATAAAAACCCTTGGGGTTCAGAAACTGTGAAAACTTTTTTCTTTAAAAGTGTACTCTGTAATCCTGCCAATGAACACGCTAGAGGAAAAGAGCATGGGGGGGACCTCACTAGAGTGATGATGCTCATTCACATTTCATTGAGCAGAAGGGTGGCTCAGGAAGCTGTAAAACCTCAGTACTGAAAATAGTGGTGTCACTTAACTTTGCTGGCTATGTATTGTATAAAAGTTTGTTCAATTACCATAGTAGCTACAAAGAATCCCAAACATTTTAGCTGTTTAGGCTGCTGTTCTGTCCAAAAATTACATATCCTGTTGCTATTCGGAATACAGAACTGTACCAGTATTTTTCCTTTATGGCTCTTCAGTCTAATTTGTTTTAATAATAAGATACAGAGCAGCAGAATATACAGATTTGCTTCATTTGAGGATGTTGCACTGCTCCCATTGATTTCACAGATTGGTATTTTATGTGAATATCAATAATACTGTAATACACATCTTTGTATTTATGACTGCATTGACCCAGACATAATACAAGGTTAAGCTATTAGCCAGAGTTCAAATAATATACCACCATGGCTTATGATAACATTTCAGAGTTTGTGTCATTACACAGTTTTTCTGAGAATAACATCAAACTACCTAAATCTAGCTGTATTTTCTTATTTCCAGGACCTCTTAAAAATGAATATTAAATTAGATCTGGATCTGGATCTGGTTCACACCTTACCATGATTATGTATTATATACGTATGTTGTAGGACACCCTAATGCATATATACTGTAAAACCAAACAAAAATGCTGCAGTGTATCACAGCACTTAGATGGGAATTAACTGTCCATGGTGGTGAGCTGCATTGCCAAAAAAATGCAGCTATTTTTGTTTAGAGGTGCATTGAGAGCCTATTCAGATCAAAGGGTGTTTTAACACAATGCACCTCAATGCATGAAAACATGGCTCATATAGATGCACCAAGAAATTTGTGTGGCAATAAATGCACCTAATGCATTAGGATGCGTTAATAGCATTTTATTTATGTATTTTTTAAATGTTTGTGTCATGTTAAAAAATGCTTGCCAGGCTTCCCCTCTGTGTTGGTTTTTATTGTTTGGATTTTTATACTATCATCTCGGCTATTAACAATTTCTAAACTCTTAAATGCACTGTAAACATCTGTTTGTAGTGTATTGCAGCACGTTTACATTGACATCAATGGAAGCATTTGGGAAGCAGCAAATGACAAATGTCAGGTCAATTTTGACGCAACAAGACACAACGCCATGCTAACACAGCCATGTGAACAACACTGGGCACTGCAATACGCACAGTTTTGACAGGCATTCGTGGAGGTTCAAAAACGGTTATGAAACTCCTGCTTTTGATGCTATGATAAACTGAACCCAACACACACAAAGGTACCGCAAAAGTGATAGCAAAGCAGTTTTGTTTATATTGGATTAAAAAGTTCTATTCTAATAGCCTAATAGCCTGTTGAAATGTTTACATATTTATCTATGTTGTATAAACAAAACATAAATTATTTTATAAAACGTGTAGTTTATATAGTGGCCTATAAGATATCCTGTACATGAGCAGGCCCAGATCATCCACAAGGCAAACTAGGCAGAGGCCTAGGGCCTGGTAAATGCCCAGGGGACACAGCTACCACCTTTATGCTTCGGCAGTAAACAAAAGGATAGTGAATTGTTGATATATTTACACATGCCTGTCACTTTCCAGGGGAGGATGAGCTAGTAGACAATTGCTTTCTCATGAAGCATATCATGCTAATACAAATAATGCAGATTGGGGTATGCTCTTTGTACCTAAAGCAATCCTTATCAATGTCAATGAAAGGGATGAAGGGGGCCAAATCTTGCCTAGGGCCCCATTCTGTTTTAATCCATATCTACATGACAGAAGCTTCTGTTGGGTCCTACTGTATACTGCAAATGTGGACAACCAGTATAGTTGCGCATGGCCCACCAGCTGCGCAAGATAATGTCCCCTCTAATTTGGGGAGTTCTCATTTTGAGAGCAAGGTGAAGCAGTAGGTCCGCAATTTTTCCTGTAGATGTGTCATAGTTGGACAATCATTACAATAACACATGGCCCACCAGCTGCACAAGATAATGGCCAATGTTCCCTTACGTGTGGGGGTTCTCTTTCTGAGAGCAAGGAGCAGCAGTAGGTCCTCACATTTTCCTGTAAAGCCTGCAGACTTTCAAGAAGATTGATTTTTTATTAGGCTTGTAGAAAAGTTTCATATCCGTACCCTGTGGTCCACCAGACCAGCTCAAAAAGGATCGGAGTTCATTCATGTCTGGTGTATATGGGATGTGAATGGTAAAGCACTTGGCTCCATCTTGATTGTCAATATACCGTGTCTACTTACTACTCTCTGAAAAACAAGCAGTGTGTCTGTCTGCAATTGTTCATTAGTCTCTGCAGGATTAGTCTGCTTCAGAATACCCCAGAAACATGCCATAAGTCTTTTAGTGCTTACCGATAAGTGCTGCTGGACACTTCCTCTGAGGTTATATCTGGAAAAGTTGTTCATTGAATTTTGGAAAAACTTTTAGAGAATCTGTTCCCAGGCTCCTTTACCCTTGATCTTGGTTACAGCTCTGATACTTGTTTACAGTCCTGCTTCTACTTATTATCCACCTGCCCTGAACGTTAAGGCTGTACCTCGATGATCCTTGTTATCTGCCTGTTTGATCACGATCTTGCCTTCCAGTTTTGTACCATGCTTTGTTTCTGTCTACTATCAGCTGTCCCTGCTGCAAATGAAGCAAAGGACTGCAACCTTGGAGCTGTCCACAGTAAAACCCATCATCCATTATGGGCTGCTCTGGTGAACACTGGGAAGTTCCTTAGATCCTGCAACTCAAGAGGGTGAGCTACCTCTGAGATAACTCACTACACCCAAATAGGTTTATATAGGAACAAGGCTACAAATTATTCTTTGGTGTAGAAGTAGGCTGCACTGAAGAGATGGGAATGTTTAAAAGAACATCGGGAGCATAGAGCCCAGCTGGCAACCATGAGTCAGGACTCAGGGGGCATTTATTTTGCCCCTGTAAAAGGACCCTGTTGCAGTAAATTTTAGGTCACACTAGCACTACAGTAATACAGAATTTCTCAACTATAGTGTAGACAATGAGTTAACTCCCAGAAAGAAAATTCCAGAGATCTCTTCAGGAAAAAACTGTTGAACGGTAGCTGTCTTATTTTTTTTTCTATTTTATTCAGTTATGCATCTAAACACAACTAGGATGAAAAGAAATCTACTGTCTAGAACTGCAATAAAACGGGTATTGCAGTGTGTCAAACGTCTGTTTTGGGTTGCCTGTACAAAATAAATAAATAATGTTTTCTGCCTAGGTACATTAGAAAAAAATTATACTGAGATTCGTTTTTCTGGATATGGCTGTAAAGGAGTAGAGTAGGGTTCAACAATACAGTCCTTGTCAGTTTCTATAATCAGATGTAAATAAAACCAAGTCTAGTGAGAGTTTATTTAGATTTGACGCTCATTAGGTGGCTGACTGCAGGGCCTTATGAGGAAATGTCGGTATAGGTCTTTTTGCTTAGAGTCATATTAAAAAAAGATTACATGGATCCGTCTTTTGTAATAAATAAATAAAACATGTCCGTTGGGTTTTGTCTGCAAACTGTGTGACGTTATGGGCAAAATAACGTCAAGATCTGTCATCTAAAGAAAAGTAGGATCAACACAAATCTACGTATTGACTTATTTTATCTTTTTTTTTATTCTGTCGATGGCAAGTTGTCAAAAAAGGACTTCTCTAGAGACCTTAAAAGAAAGACCCTCAATTGAGTAACAGATGTGATATCAACTCTT
>BLSH010506221.1:567612-587890 GCA_018402905.1 Glandirana rugosa | reverse complement strand
CATGATTCTTTCCATAGATTATAATGAAAGTCATACAATGGAGTCAAACTTTTACTCTAAGGCCAGCCATACACGGTGTCAATTTCCACTAGCAATAACCGTAACAGAATCAAGCAGGCTGGTTGTACTAAAACTGATCAATCAATCAATTTGGTACATTCAGCCTGCCCATTAATGGTTTGAATCTTGGCCAGTTCCAGCTGAACTGGCCGATATTCGAACTCTGTATGGCCGCCCTAAGCCACTTTTAGCCCTTCCATGAGGGCAACTGTATGAGAGGAGATCATTGTCAATTTGCCTTATCTGTTTAGCTCTAGAAACTTGAGTAAACCTTGTCTTACACCAGTAGAATTTAATTTGAATATTCATACAGATATTATGAAAAATTCTTAATTAAAGCAAACAATCTTGCCATCATTGCGCCAACTAATTTACTTCAAAACTGGTAAAAAGTTCATCCAGACTTTCTGCTTGAATAAAATATTAAATGTATTAAAGAGGTTTCTTTTGTGCTTAGAACATGCGCATACAATATGTACGAGTTTCCCAAATAAAAACCATATTCACAGTTAGAATTTCGTTCATTAAAGAAACACTTTCCATCCTGCTCCTACAAATCTTCTCATCACTAGGGCTGAAAATGATCATCAATTTGATCCCAGAAACCATTAGAAAATTTAAAAAAAAAGGTTCCGAAAATGAAGATTGTGCCCCCACTAGCACCATTAAAGTGGCAACTTACCTGTAGGTATAAGGAATATCTCCTAATCGTGCAGAGGATTTTCCCTATTTCTGCAGCCGGTGACATCACTGGCACATGTGCACTGAGCTCTGATTGGGCGGTATTCTGAGTATGCTGTTCATTCAGAATGATCGTTGCTCCTGTGCACATGCACGGGAGTGATGTTATCGCGAGTTGGCTAATTCAAACAGACAGAGCCTATGAACTCGCTAAGAAGACCAGATGATGATAGAAACCCTGACAGCGCACCGCTGGGGGGGGGGGCTTAGTTTTAAGGTAAGTCTTTCATAATTTGCTAGTATGCATACTAGAGCATAATGCCATTGACTTGCAAAGGGAAGTTTGTTTGTTTTTTATGCCTTTACTACCGCCACTCCAGAACCTTCACTTTATTCTGCTGTAGCCAATGACAGGTCGACTTGGCCTTGTGTTTTGGATCATTGTCATGTTAGAATATCCAAGTATGTTCCATGCGCAGCTTCCTGCCTGATAAATGCAAATGTTCCTCCATTATTTTTTGATAACATACTGCATTCATCTTGCCATCAATTTTGACCAAATTTCCTGTGCCTTTGAAGCTCACACATCCCCAAAACATCAGCAATCCACCTCTGTGTTTCACAGACCTTGTTGACTCCAGATGTATGGTTTATGGTTGTGGCCAAAAAGCTCAATTATGGTCTCATCACTCCAAGTGATTTTGTGCCAGAAGGTTTGAGGCTTGTCTCTGTGCTATTTGGCGTATTGTAAGCCGGATACTTTGTGGCATTTGTGTAGTAATGGCTTTCTTCTGGCGACTCGACCGTGCAGCTCATCTTTCTTCAAGTGCCTCCTTATTGTGCAGCTTGAAACATCCACACCACATGTTTTTTTAGAGAGTCCTGACGTTATTTGTGGGTTTTCCTTTGCATCCTGAACAATTTTCCTGGCAGGTGTGGCTGAAATTTTAGTTGGTCTACCTGACCGTGGTTTTGTTTCAACAGAACCCCTCATTTTCCACTTCTTGATTAGAGTTTGAACACTACTGATTGGCATTCTCAATTCCTTGGATATCTTTTTATATTCCTTTCCTGTTTTATACAGTTCAACTAACTTTTCCCTCAGATCCTTTGACAATTCTTTTGCTTTCCCCATGACTCAGAATCCAGAAATGTCAGTGCAGCACTGGATGAAAGATGCAAGGGTCTGTCAGGAGTCCAGAAACGCATTGACCTTTTATACACACACACACTAAGCACAAGCAAACAGATCACAGGTGAGGATGGTTACCTTTAATATCATTCAAATCCCTTTGTGTCAACTTGTGTGCATGTTATCAGGCCAAAATCACCAGGATATGCAAACTTTTGATCAGGGTCATTTGGGTAATTTCTGTTATCATTACGATTTAAAAAGATTAAACATTGATTGATTGATAATAAATGGCTTCAACCAAACACTAACCATGAGTGAAAGAAAAGCGTTTGTGTTATCATTCATATTCTCTGAAAAATGACCAAGAAATCATAAATTCTGCCAGGGTATGTAAACTTATGAGAACAACTGTATGACGCAAACATAGAACTTCACTTCATCATACCTAAAGATGTTAAAGAGCTAGAAAATAATTATTTTGAACAAATAAATATCATACAAGCTACAAAATGTTGTCACTGTCAAGTTCATATAAATCAAGTTAAGTTCATGAGATAAATATATTCAATAAATATAAATCCAGTTTATGCAGTCTAAGGAATCATCCTTAATATAAATCGATGGGATAAATAGACATGCTGTAATTTCTCTTTCGTGATAAGAAATTGTACTGCATAGTTGATAGATGATCCAGAATAAGCACAGCAAAGGCTGTCATCCAGAATAAGCACAACAAAGGCTAAATGTTAGACTTCGGAAATAAATAAGAAACAAGGCATGGTCACAGAAATAGTAAGTGTGAATAAAAACAGCATATAGGAGATAAAAGGAAAAAGAATATGCAGCTGATAGAAAAGTGTATAACAACAGACAAAAGGAGCCCAAATATATTACAAAGGGATATGAAATAAGGCGCTGTACTCCATACAAAAACTGACCTAACACACTGGACCATGTAACAACTTTCTTTATTGAGATGAATATAATGGCCAAATTGTGAATATTAAATTGATAACATTTCCCAATACTAATTAACATTTTTTCAATACTACTTAAATCAAATTTAACAAAAAAATATTTTAGATTAAAAGAAACCAAATAATAAATCAATACAAAATACTAAAATAATAAAGTGTGATGTAATAAAGATACCAAAGACCCTAAAATCAACATGAAAAGAATTTAACAAAATTTACCTGGTTCCTGACAATGCCATAAATGCAGAAAACCCGAGCAATTTTCCCCTCATCTCAGATACTGAAATGAAAAATGTCCCATCCGACGTCCATGAGATGCACACTGTCCCTTGTAAGATCAGACTAATGGAAACCATTTGATTCAATAATAACCAAGCCCTACACAAAGCCTCATGTGAATCCCCCCATCCCCCACATAGCCCATGGTATGATTTCTGAGCTCATCCTGAGTTCTTTACTCCCAGTGTGAGCAACTAAGGTCCCAACTCCTAATATTCTAGAAAAATCTGGGAAATACCTAGTCTATAACCCTGAAACTCCCAACCAATGGATCTTCACTAAACTATCATTCAGCCCTAAGAACTTACCTGTCTCCCAGAGTCTAGAGCCTCTCTTGACCTGGAACACAATTAAGTAGGGATGGGCCCGATGTTCGAGTCAAACGTAAGATCGACTCGAAAATCGGGCGTTCGCTGGTTTGCTGAATAGCGAACAATATGGGACACTCGTGTCGATTTCGCCCGCCGCAGAGAACCCCATAATGCACTGCGAGATCGTAGTGCATTTATAGCTGCTGGTTGGCCAAAGCATGCACCAGACCTGCATGCTTTAGCCAATCAGCAGCCATAAATGCACTGCCTTCAGTGTAGAATATATATACAGTGCATTCAGTGTAGACTATATATACAGTCAGTGCAGGCAATGTAAACATAACCCCACGCCAAAATTAAAAAAAAAGGTGTGGGGTCCCCCCACCATCCATGTCTGACCCTTATCCGAGCATGTAACTTGGCAGGTCAGGATGGGGGGGTCGAGCGAGTGCCCCCCCTGAACCATACCAGGCCACATGCCCTCAACAGGGGGAGGGTGCTTTGGGGTCCCCCCCAAAGCACCTTGTTTCCATGTTGATGGGGACAAGGGCCTCTTCCCGACAACCCTGGCTGGTGGTTGTAGGGGTCTGCGGGCAAGGGGATTATTAGAATCTGGAAGCCCCCTTTAACACGGGGGCCCCCAGATCCCACCCCCCATGTGAATGGGTATTGGGTACACTGTACCCCTACCCATTCACCAAAAAAGTGTCAAAAAATAAAAATCACAGGAGACAGTTTGGGACAAGTCTTTTATTTAAAAAAAAGTGTCCCGTAATGCAATCCACGTCAATTACGTGCCCTTGCCTATAAATAAACTTTCACAGCACAGACAGCCCTTTTGGTGAGTCGCCTCTGAAAGAAGTGAAAACGTTTTTGTTTTTTGCATTCTTCAGGTCGTCTGCGCCGTCTTTAATGTGAATTACATCACGGGGCACTTTTTTTAATAAAGGACTTGTCCTAAACTGTCTTCTGTGGTTTTTAGTTTTTGACAATTTTTTTGGTGAATGCGTAGGGGTACAATGTACCTGATACCCATTCACATGGGGGGGTCGGGATCTGGGGACCTCATTGTTAAAGGGGCTTCCAGATTCCGATAAGCCCCCCCACCCGCAGACCCCTGTCAACTACAGCCCAGGGTTGTCGGGAAGAGGCTTTTGTCCCCATGAACAAGGGGACAAGGTGCTTTGGGGTTGGTTGGCCCCCCAGAGCCCCCTGCCCCAAAACACCCACCCCCCCATTTTGAGGGCATGTAGCCTAGTACGGTCAGGAGGGGGGTTCGCTCTTTCCCCCTATCCTGCCCAGCCAGGCTGCATGCTTGGATAAGGGTCTAGTATGGATTTTGGGGGGAACCCCACGTCAATTTTATTTTTAATTTTGGCGTGGAGTTCCCCTTAAAATCCATACCAGACCCGATGGGCCTGGTATGGACGAAGGGGGAACTCCAAGCAATTTTTTTCAGTGATTTTTTATCTATATTGCAGAAGCTGACAATACATTACAGCCGCAATCAAGTTTAAATGACATTTTTTCCAATAGAAATGTCATTTTGCTGTGGCACTGTTCTAAACATCACACAGATGCACCACTTTACAGGCAGACTAAGGGGACCCCCCAAGCATGATATTTAAAGGAATACTTCATTTGTATTGTTGCACTTTAAGCATTATTAAAATCACTGCTCCTGAAAAAACGGTCGTTTTAAAAACTTTTTTGCATTGATACATGTCCCCCAGGGCACTATCCAGGTCCCCATACACTTTTTATGGCAATAACTTGCATATAAGCCTTTAAAATGAGCACCTTTAATTTTTCATGTTCGTGTCCCATGGACTTTAATAGGGTTCCCTGTTCACATGTTCTGGTGCGAACAGAACTGGTGAACGTGCGGCCCATCCCTACAGTTACGTTTTCCAATACCCAGACAATACACTTACCTAAACCAAAATACACAAAGTAATTTACCATAAACCAGAACCATAAAATTAAGATTTACTGCATGAGGCCTGACATACACCCAAAACCTAAAACCAAACCAAAATCTAATTTACAACGCCATATCCGGTGGTGTGTGGCCTCACCAAACCCCACCAGTAAGCTTCTGTGACTGTGCTGATCCAAAAGTGTGTATTGTAATCTCAAGAAGCCAAACCCAACCCATCCAGGCAAAGTCCTTAACCACTTCAATACCAGGCACTTAGAACACTTCCCGCCCAGACCAATTTTCAGCTTTCAGTGCTGCTGCGATTTGAATGAGAATTGCGCGGTCATGCGCCGCTGTACCCAAACAAAGTTTTTATCATTTTGTTCCCACAAATAGAGCTTTCTTTTGGTGGTATTTGATCACCCCTGCAGTTTTTATTTTTTGCGCTATAAAAAAAAAAGACTGAAAATTTTGGAAAAAAAAAAACATTTTTCTTTGTTTCTGTCACAAAACTTTGTATAAAGTACATTTTCTCCTTCACTGACGGGCACTGATGTGGCTACACTGATGGGCACTGATGAGGCTACACTGACGGGCACTGATGAGGCAGTACAGATTGTCACTGATGAGGTGGCACTGATAAGGTTGCACTGATGATGGGGCACATATGCAGCACTGATGGGCTGCACTGACAAGCAACACTGACGGCACTGATACGTGGCACTGATATGCGGCACTGATGGACACTCATAGGCGGCACTGATAAGTGGCACTGGGCACTGATGGTCACTGATAGGTGGCACTTTTAGGTGGCACATGTGGGCACTTTTAGGTGGCACAGGTGGGCACTGATAGGTGGCACAGGTGGGCACTTATAGGTGGCAGTGGTGGGCACTGGTGCAACAAGCACTGTTAGGGATGGCACTGGCAGGCATCATACATGGGCACAGTGCCATCCCTACAGTGCACAATATTGCCCTTACCTGGTGGTCTAGTGGGGGCTCGCTGGTGGTCCTGGGCGGCCTCTGTGATTCTTCCCTGGTGATTCTGGGCGGCCTCATTGTGATGTCCGGGGGGGCTCCCTGGTGGTCCTGGGCAGGCTCCCTGGTGGTCCAGTGGGGTGATCCTGAGGGTGGCTGCGCTGATAAATGTTCAACGCAGCCCCCCCCATCAGGAGAGCAACCGATCGGCTCTCCGCTAGCAGAGGAATAGCCGATAAACAGCTCTTCCTATTTACACTGTGATCAGCCATGATTGGTCACGGCTGATCACACGGTAAAAGGCTTTGGATCGAAGCCTTTTACCTCGGTCGGTAATGCGGTGGGTCAGACTGACCCACGGCACCACTGATCGCTGCGATGTGCGCCCCCAGGGGTGCGCAATCGCGGATTATCCTGAGGACGTCAATAGACGTCCAGTCAGGATAATGAACCACCTGCCCGGACGTAATTTGTCTATACGCCGGGCGGGAAGTGGTTAAAGTGTTTGTTAACCCCCCCAAAAAAAATGCTCCTGTCTCTTTAATGTGCAATTAGCAGCATGGTGTTTTTGCTTTTTAAATTATCCCTCTGTATTCCCTAAAATACCTATTTGATAATACCAGGTCATGACTTCCCCCTGTGTACTGACTCCCCTGTATATAGCTTATCTTGAGAGCCCTGTGGTCTATGTAGGCTAAGTCACTCCCAGCTCTCCCTATCTCCTGTGTGTTGGTCTTCAGCTCCCCCTCCCTCTCGTAGCTTCTCCTCTCTGCTCTCATAATTAACTCTAAAACTTCTATCTCCTTTGTATTAGAAGAATAAGTTCACCCGTGTCCGTGTTATATCAGAAATATTCTTATCTATATAGATAACACAGCACGTCTCTCTCTCTCCAGCTGACGTCAGCAGCAGTGCTCAGCCCCACCCTCAGGACTTCTGAGCTGAGAGAGAGGAGCAGAAAAATGACAACTGATCCTAGTAAGAAGGTGTGTTATCAGTACAGATAAGCATATATATGTTATATAACACAGATACAGGGCAACTTCTTGTTATAATACGGAAGCGGATGGAAACTTTTTATACAAATGGCTTAACAAACACTTTAAATCACTGAAATTGAAACTGGAATAAGGTTGTCCCATCCTCTTGCACCAGCAATGGGCTCTCCCCCCTTGGGCTCCAAGCTAGGAAATGCCAATATTAGGCCACTGCACAAGTGTTGACTGAGAATGAAGCTCAATGGACAAGCAGGCTTCAAACATCAGTTAGTTAGACAAAATTCTCCTTGACTCAAGAAAAAAAATCACCATGTTGCATACCCACCTCCCCCAAACTTATCCCTGCTCACAAATTCACTCATCCAAAAGGCCAAAACTAAAGGCTAACCTAAATGACACTCTTTGTAATCCAAAATATGAACCCTCGACAAAGAGAGCTTCTAAAATCTCTAATGTTACTCACTGTTGAGAATCTGTTTAAAATCCCATCCTATGCATTGCCTTTAAAAATTGTCAGACCAAGAAATCTTTTTAGCACAAACCCAGCCCCATAGCTTAAATAAGAAAAATAGTACTGAGGAACCATATATACAGTATCTCACAAAAGTGAGTACATCCCTGGCATTTTTGTAAATATTTTATTATATCTTTTCATGTGACAACACTGAAGAAATTACAAATTTACTACAGTGTAAAGTAGGGAGTGTATAGCTTGTATAACAGTGTAAATTTGCTGTCACCTCAAAATAACTCAAAACACAGCCATTAATGTCTAAACTGCTGGCAACAAAGTGAGTACACCCCTAAGTGAAAATGTCCACATTGAGCTTCATTTGGTGTTATCACTCTCACTCTCTCATACTGGTCACTGGAAGTTCAACATGGCACCTCATGGCAAAGAACTCTCTGAGGATCTGAAAAAAAGAATTGCTGTGCTACATAAAGATGGAATAGGGTATAAGAAGATTGCCAATACTCAAATTTAACAGATATAACATCTGGAATAGATAAAAAGAGTACAGGAAACCACAAACCCCCATTCCACCTTCCTCCCCTTTCTTCCCTAATTACTATTAATATTTTTTTTCTTTTCCTTTCTCACCTATAAACTATCATCATCATGAGCAAATTAGCACATAACCTGACCACCGTAAAGAAATAACTAATTGCTTTTCATTTCAAGAGTGCACAATATAATACCTTTCAAGGCCGAATAAAAGTTCTGTACAGCATCACAATGTACTATACATTACTTAATATGTTAAAAAGCTCATTTGGTTGTGAAGAATACTACTATTTAGATTTTTGTTTGTTCTCTGTTCATCTCATAAATTTACTATATCTCAATATTACAGTGTTATATTGTAATGTTATGCTCCTTCCATGTGAATATTCAATAAACACTTGTGAAACAAAAAAGACCTTGAAACTAAGTGGCAGCACAGTGGCCAAGACCATACAGCGGCTTAACAGTGCAGGTTCCACTCAGAACATGCCTCACCATGGTCGACCAAAGAAGTTGAGTGCACGTACTCAGCGTCATATCCAGAGGTTGTCTTTGGGAAATAGACGTATGAGTGTTGCCAGCATTGCTGCAGAGGTTAAAGGGGTGGGGGGTCAGCCTGTCATTGCTCAGACCATATGCCGCACACTGCATCAAATTGGTCTGCATGGCTGTTGTCCCTGAAGGAAGCCCCTTCTAAAGGGGATGTACAAGAAAGCCCACAAACAGTTTGCTGAAGACAAGCATACTAAGTACATGGATTACTGGAGCCATGTCCTGTGGTCTGATGAGCCCAAGATAAACTTATTTGGTTCAGATGGTGTCAAGCTTGTGTGGTGGCAACCAGGTGAGGAGTACAAAGACAAGTGTGACTTGCCTACAGTCAAGCATGGTGGTGGGAGTCTCATGGTCTGGGGCTGCATGAGTGCTTTCGCAGACTGGGCTGCAGGGCAATATTCCAACGTGATAACACACCTCCTAGGCGAACACTGCCTTGCTAAAGAAGCTGAGGGTAAAGGTGATGCACTGGCAAAGCATGTCTCCAGACCTAAACCATATTGAGCATCTGTGGGACATCCTCAAATGGAAGGTGGAGGAGTGCAAGGTCTCTAACATCCACCAGCTCTGTGATGTCATCATGAAGGAGTGGAAGAGGACTCCAGTGGCAACCTGTGAAGCTCTGGTGAACTCCATGCCCAAGAGGGTTAAGGCAGTGCTCAACAATAATGGTGGCCACACAAAATATTGACACTTTGGGCCCAATTTGGACATTTTCGCTTAGGGGTGTACTCACTTATGTTGCCAGCGGTTTAGACATTAATGGCTGTGGGTTGAGTTATTTTGAGGGGACAGCAAATTTACACTGTTATACAAGCTGTACACTCACTACTTTATATTGTAGCAAAATTACATTTCTTTAGTGTTGTCACATGAAAAGATAGAATAAAATATTTACAAAAATGTGAGGGGTATACTCACTTTTGTGAGATACTGTATGTATATACAGTATATACCTGTATAGCATCTAAAAAGTCATATCTTAACTACATCCCTGACATGAATATACTCTAACTACACCTTAAATATAACATGCACAAATAGTACACATATTCTACAAAACCTAATTTCAATAATTTGTAGGGCTCACTATATATACTGTATATTAGGATTAGGAGAACATACTTGAAAGACATTTTATACCTACGGGAGGGTAGAAACCTAGCTGAATGCTGGTAAATGAAGTGAAACTGTGTTCACCCAATCACATGATAGCAAAAATCCTGTTTATTTAATGCCCCTTGCATTTGATTTGTTTTTCAAAGATAATACAAACTTAACCTTTTTTTTACTAATATTCAACTTTGCTTGGTAAACAGCCTCTACACATTTAGTAAACCAGCCTTATTGATGAGAGATCACAATTACAGTATAATGGGTATAATGGTTCAGTGATAGTCATGACTGACAATGGACTGAGAACACTGTAGTGTGTTTGGAAAGGAGATGATAGAAAAAAGGAGAGGGAAGATTATTTGTTTGTAAAATGTTATCCTAGACTAGCTGTGAATGAAGATAGCTGCTAAAAATGTCATTGTGGAATCTATATTGATACATTTATACATGGTGTTAATTATAATGTATGCATTGCAGTTTGTTACAACCCACTTCACGTAAATGAATCTCCGTATGCACTCATGGCAAAAAGTAATGATTTGTAAGGCTCCATCTATAAGCAGAGACCAGGCCTCTAATTTTTGGGTTCTGTGAAGTGAGGACCTGTAAATGCCTTCTATTATGCTGTATTTCACATTTTGCATGTCAATAAAGCATAAGAGAAAGAAAATTGATGTTATAAAATACCTGGGAAAATAACAGCAGAGGACAAAGCAAACCCTGAACCATTGCAGACACCCACGCACAGGCTACAGAGTGCATAGGCTGAATGTTCTAACAAGTGTGTTTGCAATGCAATGTATGCTCCAGGATCCAAATGCATGCTGGCTAAGCTGTGGAATTCCTAAAATAAAAATGTGATTTTCACTGCTTTTGGGTCTATGTAACCACTTTTACCAATTTTAAATGCACACGCCTTGTAAGAATAAAAATGCAACAAATGCCCTAAACTGGCTCAGTATAATCCAAAAGAAAATCCACACAACAAGGATGAGGACAAGGATCACAGAGCATATGATTAAGCATTTTAGGTGAAACATGTCAGAGTGGTGGTTGTGGGGGCTGAATCATGTGCTGAAGCTTATTGGCCAATTAACATTTTGCCTGTGAAGGACTAATCAGTGAACTAATCAGCTTATACTGAACCATGAATGGGGAAGTGGCAGATTCCAAGCCAGCACTTTGAAGTATGTTGCTTGGAGGGCTGGTGCGGTGCATTTTTCCTTGACTATGCAAACTACAAGTGCATACAACTACAATTAAAGGAGACCCTAGGGGTGGCTATTTTATTGCAAATACATTTCATACCCTTGCAAATGGAATGGAGATTCCATTGTTGTTGTGTGCATACCATAGTGATCGTTATAGGAGCAGAAGACACAAAAGCAGCATTATTTGGATATGCAGTTAAGGAGAAGTTGAGGTTCCCAAAGGGACAATAAACCAAAAGGAATCAATTTATATAAAATCACCTTGCAAGGTGGTATTATACACCAACCAAAATGCACCATATTGCTCCTACCAACTCTGCTCTTTGCTGGAGGAACTGTGGTCAAGTGGCCTCACACGCGCATATTTGGTGGCACTGCCCACTCATCAAGCCCTATTGGTCTGATGTCATCAGACTCATCAACTCAATCACGGGATCCGCCCTCCCACTGGAGCCTTGGTCGGTTCTCTTTCACATGACCGCAGATACTATTGGTCAATATAAACGTTCCATGACACCACAGCTTCTTGTCCCTCATCCCCTTATGTGGAACAAACCACAAATACCCTCCAGTAAACTATGGTTGCAAAAGGTGAATGACTTGTGTTATATGGAAGAACTTACATACCTGTCGAGAGGGGTATCTGGCAAACATACCAAAATCTGGGCCTCATGGTTTGAATTCAAGACCACAAGCACCTAAAAAGATACTATCTCTTCCCCTGACCCGATGTTGATGGGGGGCTCCCCCGCATCTTTGCAGAGCACTCATTCTATACCCTAGGCCGTCAGCATTAGTTTTAGTATTAGCAGTGTGTCACATTGTATATCCTACCATAAACATTGTTTTGGATAGTTATCTCAATGTCTTTCACCACATGCCGGCTGGGAACTCTTTGACCTATTCCTTAACTCCTCTATCTATATTTCTTCTCCTTCTCACTATTCTATTCTCTCTTCTTTACTTCTTTAACTCTCTTTTTTTGCCTCCCAACTATTCTGATCTTTTCTTTTTTGTAATATGCAAAGGTGGTTTATCAAAGATTTAAAGTTATAACAGGCTACAGACCGACTATGTGTGATCTGACCGCTATATAGCCGCTATTAATATTCTTTGCTGTCCAAAGTGACGTCACTATACAGATGCCATGTTGTGGGGGGGGTGGCTTCCCACCCGCCCGGCACAGTGTGCTCCCGGTTGGGGTGCCGACGGGGGAGGCCCCTCTTCTCCCAAATAATCAGAACACAGACAGCAGATTTTGGCCGGTTGTCGGTATCCAGGGCAGGCCAATGTCCCAAGTTAGGTCAGTCACATTTATATTAAGATTTGTTTATGTACTCCTGTTTCATTGCCTTTGCCTTGTATGGTATATGCAACTTTGTATATGCAACTTTCTTTTTGTCATGAAAACTAATAAAAATGTATTATATAAAAAAAAAAATCACAAAATGTTATTTATTATTTGTTAAAAAGCTTAGTTTTTTTGACACATCATAAAATAAGAGAGGGTCCAAAACAATATGGATACATTGGTAGTGAATAGCACTGGTAGTGATGTCATGCAGTATGGATGAAGTCTCCCAAAATGTTTCGCCAAACCATTGGCTTCCTCAGGGGATTCACGTGGACATAATTTTGTACTGACATAAAAAAGAAAACATACAGTAAATCACAATATAATAAAAAGAATATACATTTTGCAGTACATGTCATTCAGTTGGCCCGCATCTCTCCAGAATATAAGGTGTCTCTCCCCTCTCACTCCACGCTACTCATCCAGTTGGGGACCAGGCCAGGAGCAGTACAAGAAAATCAAGCCCCTCACCTACTACAGAGGACCCAGCACTTTTGCCCCTGCAGAAGACGCCACCAGTCCAGGCTGAAAAGAAGTGAATATGAAGCTAAATCAGGACAATATTCAAATAGAGAGTGTAGGAGCTATCCAAATAGATTGGGTAGTTCCAAGAAAGATAATGAACAAAAGAAAGGCACGTGGAATCAAAAATAGGTAAATAATGAGCATACATGAATACCATCTAAGTATGAAAAGCCGGGCTAAAACCAGCAAATGATAGTCAAGAGACAACTTACTTGGACCCACTGTAGATGATGCAAAAAAGGGATGTGAGCGTAGGGAGGTTAATCAACTGATCTCTGACCAGGTCATAGCAGCAAATGTAACTGTGAATAAGATAGAAGTAGATTGGATACGAAACCAGCCATAAGGGTCAAGATGGAGAATGGAGAGGATAGCATTAGAGAAATTTTAGATCATGCCTGGACAGAGTCCATATTCATGTGTACATATATGGGCTTCCAAAGGATTACACTACACTATAAATGTTTTTATAACGAAACAACTTTTTCTGGGTCCCAAAAATATTTCATATTAATATATATATGCGATTCTAGACTTATCAATTATGTTTCACCAAACAGATCACTCTATTTTAAAATATTGCATTTATTTTCTAATATTCATTGGGCTAGCTTGGTAAACATGACCTTGAAATTGTGGTGGAAAAGGAACCCAAAATTTAAGCAGCATGACAAAAAAGGTTTAATCAACGAGGAGAGGAGATCAATTAAGAATCTGTCAGTTTTACTAGGAAGTCAAGAGTGTTACTTGAAATGATTAACTGTTGAAGAAGTAGCAAAGTTAATGAATATGCATGTAAATAAAGTAAAATGTAGACCATTGGCGGTGTAACAAAGAAGAATCACAGAGGGAAGAAGAGATAAGTTCGTACCTTGTGTTAATAGCGCTTCACGAGACGTCTCCCCCACGTTCCAGCAAAGATGTGAGCTGGAGAGCCGGCTTTATGGCGTCTTCCACCCAGCCGGCGTCTGACGTCACCGGCCAGAGTGCGGGCGAATATCCACCAAAACACATGCGCGATCAGCTCGACTATCAGCGCTGGAACTGCAAGTCCCATATTGCTCGGCAAAACATAGGGCTGGAGAAGGGCGGAGGCAGCACTAAGTGCGGCGCTGCCTAGCAACCTATCTCAACACAGGATATTAACCACTTCAATACTATGCACTTAGAACACTTTACTACCAGACCAATTTTCAGTTTTCAGTGCTGTTGCGCTTTGAATGACAATTGCGCGGTCGTGCGACGTTGTACCCAAACAGATTTTTTATCATTTTGTTCCCACAAATAGAGCTTTCTTTTGGTGGTATTTGATCACCCCTGCGGTTTTTATTTTTTGCGCTACAAATAAAAAAAGACCGAAAATTTTGAAAAAAATAAAATAAAATTCTCTATTTTTGTCACAAAACTTTGTAAATAAGTAAATTTTCTCCATCACTGGTGGGCACTGATGAGGCTACACTGACGGGCACTGATGTGGCAGTACTGATTGGTGCTGATGAGGTGGCACTGATGAGGTGGCACTGATGATGAGGCACTTATATGCAGCAATGATGAACACTGTTAGGCGGCACTGATAAGCAGCACTGACGGGTACTGATAGGTGGCACTGATATACAGCACTGATGGGCACTGATATGCAGCACTGACGGACACTGCTAAGCGGCACTGATGGGCACTCATAGACAGCACTGATTGGCACTCATAGGCGGCACTGGGCACTGACAGGTGGCACTGATGGGCACCAATAGGTGGGCACTGGTAGGTGGCAATGGTGGGCACTGATATGTGGCACTGGTATGCATTGATAGGGGCACTGGTAAGCACTGATAGGGGCACTAGTGGGCATATATACTGATAGTCATTCCCTGGTGGTCTATGGTGGCATCTGAAGGTGGCACTGAGTGCCATCCACATTGGGCACTATGTCTCTTACCTGGTGGTCTAGGGGGGTCTCCCTGGTGGTCCACATCGGCTCCCTGGTGTTCTCTGGTCGGCTCCCTGGTGGTCCTGGGTGGGCACATCCCTGGTGGTCCCTGGGCAGGCTCCCTGGTGGTCTAGGGTGGCGATCCGAGGGAGGGCTGTGCTGATAAATCATCAGCACAAACCCTCCCTGTCAGGAGAGCAGCCGATCGGCTCTCCACTCTTCAGGTCTGCAGACCTGAGTACAGGAAAGCCGATAAACGGCTTTCCTGTGTTACACTGTGACCAGCCGTGATTGGTCACGGCTGGTCACATGGTAAAGTGCTTCAGATCGAAGCGCTTTACCGAGATCGGTATTGCGGGGGTTCAGACTGACCTCCCACACCACCGATCGCCGCGATGCGCGCCCCCCCTGGGCACGCGGCGGCTTGTTATCCTGAGGACGTCACATGACGTCCAGTCAGGATAACTAAGCCACTTCCCGGCCGTCATTTTGCATACGGCGGTCGGGAAGTGGTTAACAAGGAAAAGGCACCACAGTCGAGGTCTAAGGGGACAGACAATGCCAGGGTCCGGGGCATGTCAGAAAGACAGGCGCTGATGTAGGTTAGCATTATTTGGATATTCCTCGGGCACAGCAAACTAGTACCACATCAGATACAGTATACTGAATATCAGTGTACAATCAGCTAAATGGGTTCAGAGATGTGCACCAAGTGTACTATACTATGATTTATCCCTGCTCTTGTTCATTTGCCTTAATAAATCTGGCCCGCTTCCTCTAATGGGAACTAAAACCAGGAATCCCGAGCTACAAGGCAAAAGTACCAACCATTTAGCCACTGAATGATGACCCACATGTGACCAAGTCCAATATGCCTTTGCTTGGCAATAGACTGTAAGCTCCACTGATGTGAAAAATGAATTGCCCTCTTTCAGTATATAGAAACATGACAGCAATATATATAGATGAACAATTATATTTTATGCTATTAATTTGAAAGTGTTCCTGTATAGTATATTTAGTCGGATGCTGTACTCAGCTTATGTGTGGTTTATAAACAATCATTATGGATTCATAGTTTAAAAAGGGGTCATGCAGAATGTCACATTACCATTTGATAATTGAAACCAGCTCACATTTTCTACAAGTCTTGTAACAACAGGAAAATTTAATTACATTACATGGTTACCCGTGCAGGAGGGACAGACATGGTACTCTCCAGTGTGCTACTGTTCATTTAATAGCCGGTGGATTGCATGATGTCACTTGTGCTAAATAGTAAGTGAACTTTTATACCTTAAATTCAGATGATTGAGCAATCTTTTTTTTTTCCTCCTCCTTTTCCCTCTTCAACTGTGGGATAGCAAAAGGCAAGGGCATGCTCAGTCAATCACAAGCATTCGCTAGCATTATAACATGCCCTCTTCTTCAATATTCATTATTTCCAGTTTGATGGTTTTAGTGTTACTAAACAAATGGACAAAAGCAGGGAGATTACTGTGAGTTCCTCTGCCACTGTCAGATTTGTATTATGAGGGTCAATGAATATGGATGGTGTGTTCCAGATAAAGTTCGCTACAAGAGTTCAGATGATATTTTTAGCTCTGGCATGTAACAAATAGAAATCACAGATGAACTGCTTTCGGTAAAAATTGAATGAGCTGCTCCATTTCTAGAATACACTGTAGCAAGCATTTCTATAAGGGCTTAATAAAACTTTACTATCGACATGGGGGATTCAGGATATAGTCACACTAAAATGTCAGGTTGTAAATACTTAGAAAAGAAATTAAAATGCAACTCTGCATGCAAAGGAATTTCACTGATAATACAATAGTTTAATAAATGATATATTTCAATGTTATTTAGATTAAGTGTGCATTTGTATATATGTATGTATGTATCTGTATATTGAAAAGCACATGTATCTCGAATACTGAATACATTAAAACCAGACCACATATTTTTGCCCTCAATATATCACATCAAATAACAAATAAAGCACCCAGGTCTTAGTCCTATGGGTTCCAATTAATATGTATATTCTGTTTCCCTATCAAAGCTGTGAGCCTAATCTGATTTCATAGAATCCTTTCCAAGAAATATAAATATATCTAAAAAAGAAACATGACTTAATATGTAACTGTGCACATTTCTCCATGTATCTCTGTATATAACTACACATAATGTATATTACAAGATAATTCTGCGAGACAGGAATGTAAAGTGTAATATTTTGCTATACTAAAGCTATAAAGAAAATGTGATATAAATACCTATGTTGTTTTCAGAATCCTATCTGCCTACATGCTTTACTTTCTGCTTGTAAATTATGCTTGTAGATATTGGAAGGATTGACTTAATAACATGTATGACATATAAGGTGCATGACATCCACATTTATTAAAGCTCTAAAACTTTGTGAGGTGTTTTAAAGGTAGATTCTACTTGGAAAAATGTGTCCAATTCTTATGTAAGAGTTGACAACTTACAGTTACTACCTTTCTTTTTCACTTTCATCTGTTCTGCATTCATAGCATTTGCATGTCTAACGCTAATAACATTATAGCTGTTCCTAAGTTTGATTGAAAGTGCTCACTAATTTCTTGTGATGCTACAGCCCTTCACATGGATTATTTAAAAAGGAAGTAAAAATTGATCAATTATACCACACACTAGCAAAAATAAATCATTCAACCTGTAATGCTGACTGGCATGTGCTGCTACAGTAGTGCCAACTGACACACAAGCCAAGCATAGGATATGCACTACATAACTATCAATGAATAGTGTAAAATGTGTCAGCCTTCAAGGATAGAAATCAATGGAACATTGTACAGTGACCTTGTCAGTCTATGTTTCTCTTAAAAATTACAGTTTGTGATGACACCAGTACAAGTGTCACATTTCCCTACTTGTTTTTTTTTTACTCTTCATACTATATATAGTCCTGTAAGAGGTACTTTGTGATTTAGTAAAGTAGAAGATCTAACATACTAGGCTTGGCACTTTGTAGTTGCCCCATATGGTTCAGGATATTCATTGAATCTTTATACCTTACTTCCTTTAGCAAGCATTTTCTTATAGCAGTTCCAACACTGTTTCCCCTAGAAGATGTCTGCTAACCACTAGGGAACCATAGATGCATCTCTCATTATACAAGGCCTCACCTGCTGCCTGAAGGGGGGGTGGATAATAGACTTCACAGCCAGCCTACATTGTCTGCAGTGCTTCTCTTGTTAAAGTATGCTTGTTTTCCTCCACGTGCTGATCATTTCTTCCACATGGAGCCAGAATTCTCAACACTCTGATGCCTGGCCTCACGTCCAGATAATCACCCTGCCCTTCAAGGGCCTTCATGCCAAACCCATTTACCCATCTTCAGTTTAGGAGCCTCCTGTGCCAGTCATCACCATGATTGGTTGCTGCAAGAATGGAAGCTACCAGTCACCTGTAAAGGGAACCTGTTATTACTTTACAGACATATGCACATAACAACTTCTAAGTAACAAAACACTTGCTAGTAATTAGTAAACTAATGTCATAATCTTTTCAAGCAAGTAATTTAGCACTAACAGATACAGCATTTAATTAAAGACAAATCAAAAAAGACAGTACAAGCCAAAAGGTAATGGTGTCACGATTCATTAAAGAAATACAGAGCTTGCTATTGCTAACCTACTTATTCTGAATATACTAGTAACCTGGCTGTTATGCTGTCCTGTGACTTCAATACTTTTAGCCATTTATCTTTGAAACTAGTATGTAGATCAGTACAATTGGAGGAAAATCAGAATTCCTTATGTGCATACTTGTTCCAGATTGATGACTCAGAGCACGCCTAGGAATGTGATTTCAACAATGGCAGCCTCCACACTTCCTTCATAATAGGTTCCCTATAAAGAAGCCAAACATGCCTCCAGTAAACAAGTGTGAAGCATAACAGAACCTCTTTAGAGTTGAAAATATTTTTATTAATGAAGAAAGGCACATTACAAATATAAAGTGGTAAAAGATAGTATATCCCAGAGTCTACTCTGTGGCTATCGCCTATAGTAGAACTCGAGATTACTAATAAAACAGTATGATTAGTAACAGAGACAAGAGAGAACAATTTTACTTTATCAGAAAAAAACACCTTTAAATGTAAAAAACTTATAGCTTGTTATTTTCTAAGTTGAGAAGAGCAGAGAGAAAGAAAGATAAGAAGGGACAGAAGCATAGGAAGAAATGAAGGAGTAGATACGTAAAAAGATAGGGAAGGGTAGAGCAAGGAAGGGGGGGTCTGCTGGAAGGTCCTGGCCCCGTGGGATTGCCCATCGAACCAATATGGGATTTTCTATCTGTCCGGTACCTGGGCTTGTTGTGGCCCCAGGAAGTTAGTGAGGGTAGCAGAGGCGGAGAAGCAGAGCCAGATTGACCATAAAACCTTATATTTGTCTAATGTATTATTGTCCATCGCCAACCGTTCCTCATTTCTCATAATGTCATTCATAGTGGATACCCACTGGGCTAGGGGAGGAGTAGTAGTAGATTTCCAGTACAACGGGATGATTTGTCTGGCGGCTGATAAAAGAAACCGGAGGAGGCACCTCTTCTGAGATACTAAGGAGCCAGGAAGGATAGAGAGCAGAGCAATCTTGGGTGAGGGAACTAAAGATTCTTTGTATAAATGATTATATACCTGAAATATTTGGTTCCAGAAGGGATGTATTCTCTCACACTCCCAGCAGACATGTAAATATGTTCCAAGAGCCTCTCCGCAACACCAGCAATCTGTTGGGGTATCAGGAAAGATTCTATGGAGGGTCCAAGGATCCCTGTAAAAACCCTTAACCCCTTACTACCTTCAGTCTGTACATCTACGGAAAGACAAAATTTCTCCAAGACAATTTTTAGGAGAGAGCCACCATGTCCCTAGGAACCTGGGAGGTATCTTAGAAAGGACTATGGGGTTGTCTAACGACCACAACGCCTCTCCGAGAACCTTGTATAAATGTACAGACGACCCTCACACTCTCTTATGTAGGGAAGACCTTGGTTTATAAAGTCCATATATTAGTAAATATGTTTCTTAGAAATCAAGGGAGTGGGTTCTAACGAGACGAGAGATAGGAAGGACCGAGGAATCATAGAGTCTTCTCCACGGAGGAGGCCAAAGAAAATAGTCGGCGGTCTGTTTAGTAGGGCAACATGACCTTTAGATGATGATGAGGAGGGGATCGGGTCACCCATAGGTGATACT
>BLSH010506221.1:521462-541323 GCA_018402905.1 Glandirana rugosa | reverse complement strand
GCTATCTGTCCTCAGAGCAACAGCACAGACAGCAGTAGTAAAGTAATCTATCTCAGGATGCAGGATCAGGTCTTAAAATGGCTAAAATCTGTCCCTCACGCCGTCAGCTACCTTTCCCTATACTAACCCAAGGAGCATGTGACTGCAGCACTGTGACTCCAGCTTATAAAGAGGCTGGGTCACATGATGCACCGGCCAATCACAGCCATGCCATTAGTAGGCATGGCTGTGATGGCTTCTAAGGGCAAACCAGTGAAACACTTGTTGATTGGCTGCCCTGCAGCTTCTCAACACGTGGAGTAAAATAGCAGAACCCCGGACCGAACCCGAACGATTTTTGAAATGTCCGGGTCCGGGTCCGTGCCACGGACACCCTAAAGTTCGGTACGGACCCGAACGTTACAGTCCGGGTTCGCTCAACACTAGTTGTTATATTATTGGTATATTTTATGGACTTACTATTTCCCCTTAATGGTATGATGCCTTCGTTACACACCATTGCACCTAACACTTTAAATTACAATCCCTACAAATGGGATTAGGAACATTTCCATATTCCCGGTTTACTATGCTTCCTCCATTTCTTCGGTTTACTATGATTCCTCCATTTTTTCTTACTTTTTTCCATAAACCATAAGATTAACTTAATTTATGGCTTAAGCACTATAAAAGCATCCTGCACCTTTAGTTTCCCACATATTAGCGGTATCCTCCAAATGTTTGTACATTGTAAACCCCAAGCACATTAACATCCCCCTCCCTGTCAAAAAAATAGGAATCGTTTATTATATCCACGGCAGTTTCATGTTTCAAATTAAAATCACTCTCTCTCCATTTTTGCGCTGACACATGCGGGAGCAAAGTAGAAATAAAGCAACCAATCAAACATATTAGTAGCTGAGACCCCGCCTCCGGTTTACAGATAAAACACTCTGTAGCTTAGCTAGGCACACCTTTGAAAACGTCCCACAACGAAACGCGTCAAGTGACCACCTAGCTGAGTGATCATTGGTCCCTACGTCACTTCCGGTCCCGGGTTATCGTGCTACAGCCGTTTGCGGCTCACACTGCAGGAAGCGTAAGGGTCTTCCTCTCATAGAGCGAGTACACGCCGGCACTAGGAAGATGAAATAGCAAGGACCTCACTCCTTTTTCACCTTACATCATACACATATCATGAACCTATATATTATATACCTGGCATTAGGTTCTGATGTATATTTTTTTAAAAAAAAGTTTTAAAAAATATTTTTTTAAATATTTGTAATTTGGACTTGTCCCTATTCTTTGAATAAAACTTCGTTTTTTGAATACTACACTATGGAATCCCCTCTCTGTTTTTCTCCTTGATACGCATGGATGGAGCTGACACTACCAGGAGCAACCGAGGATCAAAGACAAAGATAGGCACTTAACCCCTGCAGGGGTAGTGCCCTCTGGTAAGGAGGGGAACATTGGGGGAGCACGCGTGAATCACATCTACTTTATCCACATCAAGGGTTCTGAATATGGAAAACCATTAAACTGTCACTTCTGAGCACTTGGCACCTTAACTGAAAATAGAACTGGTTATAAACTGATACCTACCAAAGATCTGGATTAGGACTGGAAAAAGCTGATTAACCATTTATATCACATACAACAAAAAGGATTTTTTTCAGATTGGTTTTTATATGGCTTATGGGCACATCTACTGTTGTTTTTTCTGAGGAAAGTAGCACATGCACACCAGCACATTATTTGGATTTTATACAATTTTAAATATATGTTTATAATATTTTGAAATGTTTTTACCATTCAAAATTTGTGGTTTATCTATTTATATGTGTTATCACTAAGGGTTGCTTTGCAATATGTATGTGTTAATCTGAAGCACTACAAGTACAACATATACATTATCACTGAAGCACGCTTGCACTTTATGGACAAACACGGAAATAATATTGCACACTGTGAAAATACTGCACTTTACTAGTACATTTTGATTGATATACACATTTTTTCTTTATATCCAAAGCTCAGACAGCGCCATATCCAAACATAACACACATTGCATTAATCCCACCCACGGGAGGGAATTCAGGAGGGCAGCAGTTGAGCAATCCCAATCCTAAGCGCAATACACCTATTGTCACATTAGTCAATCTCCATTGGTCTGGGGCTCCATGCAAGATCTCACCTCGTGGAGTTTCAATGATCATGAGAACGGTGAGGAATCAGCGCGGCACTACACTGGAGAATCTTGTCAATGATCTCAAGGCAGCTGGGACCATAGTCTACCCAGTACCCCGTTGAGAGCTCTGGTTTCTCCTGCAGGCTGCTACAAATCTCTAGTATGTAACACTACAGGGTCCCTAAAATGCATTGATACTGTTTTCAACATGTTATAGTTATGCTTTAAGAAGAAAATGTACTAGAAAGTAAAGGTCAGTGGAAATAATAAAAAAGGTTGTCAATTTAGGATTCAGTACATGATGAACACAATTAAAGTGCATAGGTTTATATGTCAATACTTGCTCCAAAAGCCGGTCCTTTGTGTAGCTGTGCAATGTTCACACCAGTTTAAATGGGCATTAGTTCACAATCTAATTTGCTAACATGCATACAGCTGCATTCAGCCTACCATGAAATGAATACATTATTGCAATAACAATATGTCTTGTGCCAAGAAACCAATCGATTCATTGCACTTTCCAGGAGTCATTTTTTCTTGAAATCCAAATAGTACTTATTGTCACAGCAACTCTCTTTTATGGAAAATAATTAATCTTTTCCCATTTCCTAAATTAAATGTGTGCATTAAAGAGGAACTCCACTACACATAAATCTATGATGACATAAACACATCACCACATTAGCAAAACAATAAAAATAAAATGACATCCTATGGGGTCCTAATACCTGCCAGAAAATGTGGAGGAATTTGAAACCTAACTTTAGTGTGTGCCCATTCTTCTTTATACTCAGCATGTGGCAGCTAGGTCTGAACAAGGTGAAATGTTTAGTTCCCATGATGCAATGCAGGTTTCAATACTTTTCTGTGTATACATCAGCATTATTGATGTGGAGCAGCTGGGCAGAGACACAAAGTAGCTAATTTACTAAAGGGGTTGAGAACCTTCACACATTATATTGAAGCTGTGCTTTGAACATAAATTTTGTGTAGATTAAATAAATGAACATGCATGTACTTTTTACATGTTTGGATAATTGAAGTGAATCTTCCTGAAAATTCTAAATCCCTTTAGTAAGTCAGTCTCAAAGTATGAATGCTTGTGAGGTACTTTGGCGAGTATTAGTTACTCTATCCTCACAAGGAGGAGATACAAATCTTCAGTTACAGTATTTTATTTAACATTTAATTACATACCTCCTTGTGTAAACTGAATCCTTAAAGTAGATTTAAAGCCTAATTAAATGGCATTTAGTTTGCTTTGTGCACTGTGTATAATAAATCACAATTTTTATTATTTTTCATATCGGTTCTGCTGATCTCATGCAGCCCCTTCACCCACCTCCTGGATACATGCACTCAATCCAGCATCAGCTGCACCTCATTACTCTGGGCAGGCGGTTTTCCTGATAGCAACAGTGGAGGGCCATGCATGAGCAATTGTAGCAGTAACTGAGCATAAGACAGGGTGGCAAACCAGGAGTATCATTAGGGGACAGTTGTCACTATATACAGTTGTGCTCATAAGTTTACATACCCTGGCAAATTTATGATTTCTTGCCTATTTTTCAGAGAATATGAATGATAACACAAAAACTTTACTTTCACACGTGGTTAGTGTTTGGCTGAAGCCATTTATTATCAATCAACTTTGTTTCCTCTTTTTAAATCATAATCGCAACGGAAACTTCCCAAATGACCCTGATGAAAGTTTTACATACCCTGGTGATTTTGGCCTGATTACATGCACACAAGTTGACACAAAGGGGTTTGATTGGCTATTAAAGGTAACAGCCCTCATCTGTGATCTGTTTGCTTGTAATTAGTGTGCGTGTAAAAAAGGTCAATGAGTTTATGGACTCCTGACATACCCTTGCATCTTTCATCCAGTGCTGCACTGACATTTCTGGATTTTGAGTCATGGGGAAAGTAAAAGAATTGTCAAAGGATCTGCGGGAAAAGGTAGTTGAGCTGTATAAAACAGGAAACCGATATAAAAACGTATCCAAGGAACTGAGAATGCCAATCAGCAGTGTTCAAATTCTAAACAAGAAGTGGAAAATGAGGGGTTCTGTTGAAACCAAACCACGGTCAGGTAGACCAACTAAAATTTCAGCCACAACGCCAGGAAAATTGTTCGGGATGCAAAAAAAAACCCACAAATAACTTCAGGTGAAATACAGGACTCTTTAAAAACATGTGGTGTGGCTGTTCAAGATGCACAATAAGGAGGCACTTGAAGAAAGATGGGCTGCATGGTCGAGTCGCCAGAAGAAAGCCATTACTACGCAAATGCCACAAAGTATCCCACTTACAATATGCCAAACAGCACAGAGACAAGCCTCAAACCTTCTGGCACAAAGTCATTTGGAGCGATGAGACCAAAATTGAGCTTTTTGGCCACATTCATAAATGTTACATTTTGAGAGGAGTCAACAAGGCCTGTGAAACATTGAGGCGGATCACTGATGTTTTGTGGCTGTGTGAGCTACAAAGGCACAGGGAATTTGGTCAAAATTGATGACAAGATGAATGCTGTATGTTATCAAAAAATACAGGAGGGCCATTTGCATTCATCAGCCAAGAAGCTGTGCATGGGACGTACTTGGACATTCCAACATGACAATGATCCAAAACACAAGGCCAAGTCGACCTGTCATTGGCTACAGCAGAATAAAGTGAAGGTTCTGGAGTGGCCATCTCAGTCTCCTGACCTCAATATCATTGAGCCACTCTGGGGAGATCTCAAACGTGCAGTTCATGCAAGAAAGCCCAAGAATTTCCAGGAACTGGAGGCTTTTTGCCAAGAGGAATGGGCAGCTTTACCATCTGAGAAGAGAAAGAGTCCCATCTACAAATACCACAAAAGACTTCAAGCTGTCATTGATGTTAAAGGGGGCAATACATGGTATTAAGAACTGGGGTATGTAAATTTTTGATCAGGGTCATTTGGGTAGTTTCTGTTGTCATTATGATTTAACACTGAGTAAACACAGTTGATTGATAATAAATGGCTTCAGCCAAACACTAACCATGAGTGAAAGAAACGTTTTTGTGTTATCATTCATATTCTCTGAAAAATGGCCAAGAAATCATAAATTCTGCCAGGGTAGGTAAACATATGAGCAAAACTGTGCCAAGTGCCTGAACAAGAACCTTCACAGCATGATCATAAGGTATTATTTATAGCTGTTGCTTTAGGGTCCTTTCATAATCAGCGTTAATTTTGACCAAATTTCAATTTAGTTTTAGTTAAAGTCTTTCGACTAAAATGCAGTTTTAGTTGTATTTTAGTCTTTTGACTAAAATGCCATTTTAGTCATAATTTAGTCATCTGAATTGTTTTAGTTTCAGTCGTATTTTAGTCGACTAAAATCTCCACTACATTTTAGTCGACTAAAATCTCCACTACATGGTGCACGTGGGAGCGATGTGTGGGGGAGAAGTCCGGACGTAACGCGGGCCGCCAGCCGTGGCGTCGGAGTGAGAGGGTGTCATTCAGCGGTGCGAAGGAGGCTGTGAGGCAGCGATGAGAGCTGCCGAGTGTACAATCGGATGAGAACGGAGCGCCGCGTCCTGCACCCCACACCCTGCTTCCATAGGTGACCCGATCGCCGAAAGGATCCCACCGCCACCATATCCTGCTCATACCACCACCGCTCCCGCTGACCACATCTCCAGCTCCGGCTTGGGACGCATAGGACGCATCTCAAACTAACAAGGAGTTACAGCACCATACAACAGGGAGAGGAGTGCCCAGAGGGAGCCGCAGACCCAAGGAAGGACTGACGAACGTTGTGGGGGTGAAAAACGAGGAGACAAATGGCTGATAAGTATAATTTTATTCACTCCATGAAATGACTGCTACGTGTTGTGACTGCTATATGACAGCTCTGTGATGGTTTAATGTTCTGATAAATATGTGTACGGCAGCAGAGAATTGTAAAACATAAGAGGTAACAGGTAACAGCTAATAAGCTACATAAAATATAAAAGCTACAGCGGTATCACAAACAGGCAGAAGTTGGTAAGCCACACATTAAAGGTGGACCGGAGCGGAGCGGAGTGGTGAGTGAGCAGGAGAGGGAGTGTTACATAAGGGGAGAGCAGGAGAGGAGTGTGTGTAACATGGATGTATAGATATACACGCGGCTAATGTCGTAATCCTCAAGACAAACTCAAGATAAACTGATATAACTGGCATAATTGAGTTATGACGGGGCAATAAGAGGAGGACAAGAAACAAAAAAGCACTGGAAAGGTACGCCACCCCATAGCCCCGACTCCCCCTCCCAGCCCCCCCCAGACCTCACAGACCTCAACCCTAGGGTATAAACCTTACCAGAAAAGAAGATAGGGTGTGAAGGACAAAGGGGGGTGGGGTATCCGCAGGCATCAAAGTGAAGAACAATATACGGCAAAGAGTACACTAGCTATATAAAGTATAGAGGGAGCGGAAAGAGACAGCTGACGGTTTTTGGGGGACGGTGGAAAGAATAAGCGACACCCCCCCGAACAAAATCCTGATTGGAGGCCTGGTCCTAGACCTTTGTTACCCAGATCCATACACCACGGGACAAATAAGATGAGAGGGAAAGCGACAAGAGGAGGCGGGACAAACTCTACCAGGATCAGTGCTAGCCCAGGAACTATCAAGAAATATATGATACAGGATAACAGAATGGAAAGCCCAGAGAAGATATATGGAGCAAAAAGCAAACAAAAAGAATCGGTAAGCAAAGGCCCCCAAAAAGACAATCAGTGGGGAAAGAAGTAGGGAGCAGCCAAGGAGCCTTAAACAGTGGACAAGATATAGAAGAAGAGCAGCTAGGGGGCGCATCGATGCCAACAAAGCTGGAGATGGCGGAAATGTTCCAAAGGCTGGAGGCGTCACTCAAAGGTGAGATAGTGGGGCTACGTACTGACCTAGGGCAGATTCTGAGAAGAGTGGAGGAAACGGAGGAAATAGTGGAAAAACAAGAGGAAGAAATAAGGGAACTAAAGGAACAGATGCATGCTCTCCAGATCGAACAACGGAACACAAGATACAAAATGGAAGATTATGAGAACCGCAGCAGGAGAAAGAACCTGAGGATACGAGATATCCCAGAGAGAACAACAGGCGCTCACCAAGAAGAAGATCTACAGGAAGTGGTAGACAATATTTTCGGACCGATCCTGGGAAAAACAGAAGGAGAAAAGATAGAGATTGAGAGAGCACACAGAATAAGGAAACCCCCGGCATTGGGGAAGGATATACCCCGAGATGTGATTGTCAGATTCCATAAATATAAGGATAAAGAACAAATATGGCAAAAAATTAGAACGAAGCCGGAAAAATATGGAGAAACAGAACTAAAAATATTTGCAGACCTAGCCATGGAGACAAGAACGAGGAGAAGACAACTGAAGCCATTAACAGAACAAATGAGAAGCCAAGACATCAAGTATACATGGGGGTTTCCCGCGTGCTTAATAGGAACGAAAGATGGAAAATCAGCCAAACTAAGATTCCCAGATGAGATAGAAGAGTTCTGCAAGAAATTAGAAATACAGGTGCCTGAACTGGAGGAGGGGCTGGGGGGGGGGGGAACAGGAGGGGAGGAGGATGGAAGGATGGAAGGAGGGCAAAAATGGCAGAGGGTCGAAAAAAGAAACGTCCAGAAAAAGAAAATATAGAAAGAAGGGAGGAAAGGGGGTGGGATGCAGGAAAAGGAAAACAAAAGAATGACTAGGAAAGGAGACGCCAGGCTGAGAGGGAAAGCGGTCCTAGCTACAGAGGGATAACAACCCCAAGGGGTAGAATGGGGGAGGGCCTTCGGGGGGGAGGAAGACTCGCCAGCCAGAAAGGGGACGAAAAGAGCCCTGTTACCCCGAAGGGGAGGGGAGGGGAAAGGTTCTGCCCAAGAGCAAGTCTGGAGATAAGAAGGAGAGGAGTGAAGAGGAAAATTAAAATATGACAGAAATTAAAATTATAACGTATAATACACGGGGAATGAACACACCGATGAAAAGGCACAAAATACTTCAAGAACTAAAAAGATACGGGACAGGAATAGCCTTCTTGCAAGAGACACATATCTCCCAAAACTCGAAAGCTAGGATATATTCACGTGAATTCCCAATATGGTACCAGGGAGACGCACCGACAAATAGGTCCAAAGGGGTGGCAATTGGACTGTCCAGAGGGGTTGGATTTACCTTGGAGGAGAGAGAAGTGGACGCAGAAGGAAGATACCTCTTCTTGAAGGGGAAAATAGAAAATTAAGAATACACTCTAGCCAACGTCTACGGGCCAAATAGAAACCCGGTAGAGTTCCTGATGAAGATGCTGGACAGGCTGATGGAGTTTAAGAAAAGGAAGGTGATACTGGCTGGAGATCTAAATCTACCATTGGACCCAGAATGGGATAGTACGTCACATGCACGGGGAATACGGAAGGGACAATTAAAAAAACTGAAGGAAAAACTGTTTAAATGCCAGCTAATCGATGTGTGGAGGGCATGCCACCCAAAAGAGAAAGACTACAAATTCCATTCCCCCGTGCATGGTATGTACTCAAGAATAGACTACATAATAATAGAACACCGGATACTGGAAAGTGTAACCAATACAAAAATAGAAATAGCAACATTGTCAGACCATGCCCCGGTGAGTGTGATGTTTAAAATAAACAGACCAGAAAGGAAGGGCAGGAGCGAGTGGAGGTTAAATGAGGAATTATTAAGGGGGAAAGATAAAGAGGAAAAGCTGGAAGGGGAGATAAGGAAATTTTTTGAAGTAAACAACACAGGAGAGGTGTCGATACCAACTTTGTGGGAGGCACACAAGGCCTATATACGAGGGATCCTGATCTCAATGGGTGCAAGGGAAAAACAAGAAAGAAATAAGAAGACAAAAGAAATAATAAGACAAATACACGAACTAGAACAAAGACATAAGAGACAAGGGGCACAAGAGACATTACAAACATTGGTAGTAAAAAGGGACGAGCTCAAGGAGATAATGGAGCAAGAAACTAGGAAAACATTTTTTAGAATAAAAAAAGAAAGATATATTGGAGGGAACAAAATTGGGAAGAACCTAGCCAGGACCCTAGAAAAAAAAAAAGCCTTAAATTATATTGAAAAAATACAGACCAAAACAGGGAAAATGGTATATAAGACAACGGAAATAGCAGAAGAACTCCAAAAATATTATAAAACACTATATACAATCAAAAGTAGGGATAACAAATGGGAGGATAGAAAAAGAGAGGATAAAATGGAAAGTTTCCTGAAAAAAGCAAAACTACCCAAGATAGCAAGGGAACAGGCAATGGAAATGGAAGAACTTATAACAACGGAGGAGATAGACCAGGCATTGAAAAATACTACATCGGGGAAAAGCCCGGGGCCGGACGGGTTCCCCGTATGGTATTACAAAAAATTTAAAGAAGTCCTATTGCCTAAAATGTGTGAATATGTACACAGTTTCATTAAATCAATAAAGTCTTTATGGAAAAAAAAAAATGTGTGAATATATGAACGGGATAGGGGACATGTGGGAAATGAGGGAGGAGGCGCTGTGGGCAACAATATCACTAATCCCTAAGGAGGGAAAAGATAAAACATTATGCACAAGCTATAGGCCAATATCATTATTAAACTCCGATACAAAACTCTTCTCAAAAATACTAGCCACAAGAATAAAAAGAGTAATAAGGGGAACAATCAATGGAGATCAAGTGGGATTTGTGCCAGGAAGGGAGGGGAAAGACAATGGGATCAGGACACTCCTTTTGATACAAAAATTAAAAAGGGAGGGGACCCCCGGTCTGCTACTGTCGATAGATGCCGAAAAGGCCTTCGACAGGGTAGACTGGGGGTTCCTTTTTAAGACAATAGAAAGTATCGGGGTTGGAGAAAGAATGGTACAATGGATTAAGGCACTGTATCAAAAGCCGAAAGCAAGAGTCAAAGTGAATGGGAAATTGTCCGCGACATTCGAACTGGAAAATGGAACACGCCAGGGGTGCCCACTGTCCCCTCTCCTGTTCATAATATACCTAGAACCATTGCTGGCGGTATTAAGAAATGAGCAGGAGATAAGAGGATTTCATATAGCAGAAGAAGAACATAAGGTCGCGGCATATGCTGACGACATGCTGCTATATATAAACAAACCAAAATTAACACTACCAAAAGTAATGGAAGAGATTAGGAACTATGGTGAGATATCAAACTTTAAAATAAATATGGATAAATCAGAGATCCTAGGCATAAATATATGGAAAAGAGAAAGGGCGGAACTTCAAAGAGAATACCCCTTCAAATGGGTAAAAAGGGGATTGAAGTACTTGGGGATAACTTTAGAAACGAGCCATGAAAAAATATACCAAGCTAACTATATCCCACTCATCAATGAAATCAAAAATGATTTAAATAAACTAAAACATAGACCATTGTCCTGGTTCGGTCGAATCAACACGATAAAAATGAGCATACAACCCAAAATTCTATATAAATTTCAATTACTACCAATTGAAATACCACAGGTGTTCTTCCAGGTGATCAAGAAATTGTTAGACAAATTCATATGGAAGAACAAAAAACAAAGGATAAAATTCTCGATACTGAGCAAAGGGAGAAACAAGGGTGGACTAGCGGTACCAGACATAAAAAAATACTACACGGCAAATATAATAGCACGGGTGATAGAATGGACAAATCCAACGGACAAGAAATGGGGGAGAATAGAAAATAGACTAAGTAGGAGTCACTTAGGGAAAGAGATATGGATCCCAAGAAAATATAGAGAATTGGCTGAAGACACAAGTAAATTAACACACACAGTATTAAAAGAAAGGGATAAATTGCTAACACAACTTAAATGGGAATTCAATTCCCCATACACACCACTGAGTGGAACAAATTACTTTGCACCGGGGAAAAAAGAATGGTCTGGGAAATGGATAAAAACGGATACAATAAAATTAAAGGATATATTAAAGGGTAGGGAATTGGCTTCACTAGAAGAATTAAGAAGTAGGGGGGATTTCCATATAATCGACGCATGGCGATATCAACAACTAAGACAATTTGTAAACTCGCTACCACAACCATTAAGAACAGACAGAGAAAGAACACAACTGGAAAAAATAGTTATGAAGGAGGGGAGAAGAAAGGGGGAGGTATCTAGGTTATACTGTACAACATGATGATAGAAATGAGAGGAGAGGAAAGACCGCCATGCTTCGAGAAATGGAAAAAGGAGTTGGGGAAACAGTTGGGTGAGCACGAATGGAAAAAGATAACAAAACTGGTATTCAAATCCGCTACAGATAGCAACACCTGGGAGACAAATTATAAATGTCTCACAAGGTGGTATCTCACCCCGGAAAGAATGGCAAAGATCCAACCAGGACGGGAAAAAAGGTGTTGGAGAGGGTGTGAGACCGAGGGGACAATGAAGCATATATGGTGGGAGTGTAGAAAGATACAGGAATACTGGAAGGAGGTAGTGGACCTGAGCAATGAAATAACGGGAGCGGTAATACCAAGAGACCCATGGAGTTGTCTATTCCACCGAACAAATAGGTCCATCACACAGTATACGAGGACGATCATACCACATCTTTTGAATGCAGCGAAAGGCTTAATCCCCAGGTACTGGCAAAAGTCCCAAATACCAACAACGAAAGAATGGTGCCAAAAAGTCGATGAAATTAGGAACATGGAGTCCCTGAAAACTAGAGAAGAAGAGTCATTAGAGGATGATAGTGAGAAATGGAACAGCTGGATAAGCTTTAAAACCTCCAAGACATATATAAAGTTAATGAGCCTAGGAGAAGGAGTTGGCGGAACCTAAGGGGGGGTGTGGGGGGGGGGGAGAGGGGGGGGGGGGACTTGGGGCTGTGTAAAGGGGATTACGGAAATGATGTGAAGCATCCCACGATGATAAGCCAAGAGTGAAATCAAAAGTGGAGAAAGTCGGAAGCAAACTGATCCGGAAGAAAAAAAAAAGAAAAAAAAAAAAATCTCCACTACATTTTAGTCGACTAAAATCTCCACTACATTTTAGTCAACGAAAATCTCCACTACATTTTAGTAGTCTAAAATCAAATGGGTTTAGTTAAATTTTAATGCTTTATTTAAGCATTTCTTTAGAATTGCCAAACTCATTATATACTCCTGGAGTAAAACTCAAATAACATGTTATTTATGGTGTTAAGGTTTGACCATGCACTACAGACACAGATTTAGCCATTGTGATATATAACATCTTTATAAATAAAACCAAGTTTCATAAACAAACAGATATATTGCATTTATACAAACTTGAAAATATAAACAAACTGTAAACGCTATTGGCTGCAATGCCATTGCACATATTCAAACAGGTGCATCCGAGCTACTACCTCCTGTGCAATGCCTGGTGAGCCTCATGAGCACAGCACTAAGCCTGTGAAGTCTCTGTAAACCACCATATAGTCCATGCAAAAAAGGAGAAAGGCTGGTGCCATGGAAGTCGGCTAAAATATTGTTTTATTATTGCATGTGAACAACAGTCAAAAAAGCCAATGCGTTTCGGCCATCAGGCCTTGATCATGGCCTAGCCAAAAGTAATAAAATAAAATAGTATCACTATATTATTTTATTAGAATTTATAATATTTTATTTAGGATTTTAATCACACAGACAAAAAACATGAACAAATACAGCTGTTACTTAAAGGATTGGAAATGGCAATGTTGAATAATTATTTTTGGCACAATGGAGAATTTTTCAACCAAATAAAGGGTGTAGCTATGGGGGCTATGTATGCCCCCAGTATAGCAAATATATTTTTGAATAAATGGGAGTAAGCCAGAACTCAAGTGTTACCGAAGATTTATCGATGACATCCTGGTAATATGGCAGGGGTCAGAGACAAGACTAAAAGATTTTTTGTCTTCAACGAACACTAATCAATATGGTATCAAACTAACAGCTAATTGGAATACTGAGAAGATCCAATTTTTGGATCTGAAACTATTTAAGAGAGGAAATCAGCTACTGACAAGGACCTATTTTAAAGATGTGAATAGGTATAGCTATGTGTCCACTAGGAGCTGTCACCATCCTAAATAAATTGGGGCTGTGCCTAAGGGACAATTTATACGGATAAGGAGAAATTGTGGGGATATCTCTGATTATCAAGCCCAATCTAATATACTTATCGAAAGATTTCTTAAAAAAGGTTATCAGAAAAAAATCTACTAAAAAAAAGGGAAATAGTTGGCAAGATGAATAGAAATTACCTCTTGAAATCCAAACACAAGGAAAGAGGCCTGGCAGAATTGGCCTTTACAACAGGGTTCAATGTCCAATATGGAGGTGTGTAAAAGATTATACGCAAACACTGGCCAATTTTACTTAAGGATAACAGTTTAAGTAAGTACTCCCCAATAAACCCAGGTTAATTTATAGAAGGGCCCCAGGCTTGCGTAACCGTATTGCCAGAAATGTGATAGACCCCCAAAGAGACCTGTAACCTTTCTGCAAAGAGATGGCTTCTATCGGTGTGGGAGGTGTATCTCATGTAGGGCCACATGTGATAAGAAGAGAAAGGTGCTGAAAGGGGGCAGCACAACTCTTTGAATTTTATTTTATTAACCTCTAAAGTAGTGGCACCAATCTTGTTTTCATTGCATGCAGCTTTTTATTAGACTATGTATTAGCATTTATATTGCTGATGATGATGAACAGTGGTATAGTGTGGATGGGGCCACAGTTCAGCACCAGGGGCAGAGTGGACAGCTCCCAGCTGCATGCACCTTGGAGGAGATCTGTACCTGGTGAGCCATCCAGGAGGTGCAGTGCATGTGGGCACTCTGGTACACAGAGGCACCACCACATTCATAGGTTGGCAGAGGTGGACATGCAGGAGAACTCAGGTAAGGCACAGATATTCCTACAATGTAATATATATATATATATATATATATATATATATATATATATATATATATACATACATATATATATAAACATATATACTGTGTATATATAGTGTATACTCAGACCAATAGAAAAAGTCAAGCTCTCTCATAACTCACTCATGATCAGCTCCTTGCTACTCTGTCACAGACTATATATGCCTTCTGCAAACATGCACACTCTGGCTGTCCATGCAGCATCTCTGACTCCTGGAGAGGATTTAAGTCCTCCTGACTCCCATGCACAGACCTCCTGTCTGTTGGGGTAAAACCCTAAACTCTAACACAGGGTCTATTATGAAGCCAGCCCACACCTAAACAATCAGCATGCCTCTCCAAAGATCTGGCATAAACCAGAGTAACACAGGGTCCCACTGCTACAATATATATACAGTATGTTAGTGGTGTATTTAGGTTTTGTGCTGCCCCAGGCCTGACTAAACTCATGCACCCCTAATTTAAATATGAACCACCCCTTCCTGTCAAGGCCACACCCCTTCCTGTTTAAAACCCGTCCTGTCATCTGTGCCTCATCAGTGCTCATCAATGCAGTCTATCAGTGGCCATCAATGCAGCCTACATTGCCCATCAGTGCAGCCTATCAGTCCCCATTAGTACAACATCATCAGTGCAGCTTATCAGTGCCCATCAGTTCCGCCTCATCAGTGCCCATCAATGCAGCCTATCATTACCCATCAATGCAGCCTCATCAGTGCCAATAAATGCAGCTACATCAGCGCCCATTAACGCAGCTTCACCAGTGTCCATCAAGAAGCCTCACCAGTGCCCATCAGCGCAGCCTCATCAGTGCCCATCAATGCAGCTTCACCAGTAACCATCAATGCATTCTGATCAGTGCCCATCAATGCAGCTTCACCAATACCCATCAATGCAGCCTCACCAGTGACCTCAAGCCCAGCCTCATCAGTGCCCATCAATGCAGCCTCATATTGACCCAATAAGGGTCTCCAATTGCATTTTGATCTATGTGATTGTTCTACATAGCAAAGTCCCTGCAGAACATCTCAGCATTAACTAAATATGGAAAATAGACCATAAAAATTTATAAATGGTAGATCTGTAGCTAAGCACACATCCCAAGTTTAAGCAGTGATGGAAATCAAAAGCAAAGTGCTATTTGTAACAAGTGCTGTCACAACAGTTCTTACCACATGAGAGGCATTGCTCTGCTCTGCAGGTGGGACTAGTCTAACATTGGATGAAACACTGATACTCATTTGCTTAGGACAGTAAAACTTTCCCCAATGCCTGAACTGTACAATAAACACAGACAGCTGTAGCATGGCACTCACCCTTAGCATCGCTCTGAGCTCTGGACACCATAGAGACCCAGGAGGAGAACAACACACTGGCTGCACAATGAGAATTATTATGACTGTTTCATGGGACGTTTCAGGCCTTGGTGTTCCCCTTGTCCTTCTCTCTCCTATGACACCCGAGCTGGGAGGAAGTTAGAATGCCACAGAGGAGGGTAGGAGGAGCATTAGGCTCAACCTCCGCCAGTTGCATTAAGTGTGGCCGGTCTGGCCACTTTATGGGGCCGCCGGTCCCCCCCAAGTACGCCCCATAACACTGGCATTACAGCAAACCGTCGGCCACCAGAGACTATTTTAATGCGGGAGGCAGAACTCAGCAGGAGGCTTTTATTCAGGCGGGGCGGCTTTTTTGCCTCCTCCCACAAACAGTCAGCCTAGGCCAAGACACAGCGCTGAGATATATATATATACATTTTTTAATTAACTCAGCACACAGCCATTAATGACTAAATCACTGGCAACAAAAGTGAGTACACCCCTAAGTGAAAATGTCCAAATTTGGCCCAATTAGCCATTTTCTCTCCTCTGTGTCAAGTGACTCGTTAGTGTTACAAGGTCTCAGGTGTGAATGTTGAGCAGGTGTGCTAAATTTGGTGTTATCACTCTCACTATCTCATACTGGTCACTGGAAGTTCAATATGGCACCTCATGGCAAAGAACTCTCTGAGGATCTGAAAAAAATAATTTTTGCTCTACATAAAGATGGCCTAGGCTATAAGATTGCCAAGACCCTGAAACTGAGCTGCAGCACAGTGGCCAAGACCATATAGCGGTTTAACAGGACAGGTTCCACTCAGAACAGGCCTCGCCATGGTTGACCAAAGAAGTTGAGTGCACGTGCTCGGCGTCATATCCAGAGGTTGCCTTAAGGAAATATACAAATGAGTGCTGCCAGCATTGCTGCAGAGGTTGCAGGGGTTGGGGGTTAGCCTGTCAATGCTCAGACCATACACCGCACACTACATCAAATTAGTCTGCATGGCTGTCATCCCAGATGGAAGCCTCTTCTATAGATGATGCACAAGAAAGCCTGAAAACAGTTTGCTAAAGACAAGCAGACTAAGGACATGGATTACTGGAACCATGTCCTGTGGTCTGATGAGACCAAGATAAACTTATTTGGTTTCAGATGGCGTCAAGCATGTGTGTGGCAGCAACCAGGTGAGGAGTACAAATACAAGTGTGTCTTGCCTGCAGTCAAACATGGTGGTGGGAGTGTCATGGTCTGGGCTGCATAAGTGCTGCTGACACTGGGGAGCTACAGTTCATTGAGGGAACCATGAATGGCAACATGTACTGTGACATACTGAAGCAGAGCATGATCCCCTCCCTTTGGAGACTGGGCCGCAGGGCAGTATTCCAACATGATAGCGACCCCAAACACAGCTCCAAGACAACCACTGCCTTGCTAAAGAAGCTGAGGGTAAAGGTGATGGAATGCCCAAGCATCTCTCCAGAAATAAACCCTATTGTGTGTTTGTGGGACATCCTCAAAAGGAAAGTGGAGAAGCGCAAGGTCTCTAACATCCACCAGCTCTGTGATGTCATCATGGAGGAGTGGAACAGGACTCCAGTGGCAACCTGTGAAGCTCTGGTGAACTCCATGCCCAAGAGGGTTAAGGCAGTACTGGAAAATAATGGTGGTCACACAAAATGTTAACACTTTTGGCCCAGTTTGGACATTTTCACTTAAGGGTGTACTCACTTTTGTTACCAGCAGTTTAGACATTAATGGCTGTGTGTTGAGTTATTTTGAGTGGACAGAAAATGTACACTGTTATACAAGCTGTACACTCACTACTTTACATTGTAGCAAAGTGTAATTTCTTCAGTGCTGTCACATGAAAAGATAGAATAAAATATTTACAAAAATGTGAGGGGCGTACTCACTTTTGTGAGATACTGTATATATACACAGGTTAGGAGGCACAATACTTGCTTTTCCCTGGCCAACGCATGCTACACCACTGATGATGAATATCAGTCAGTCAGCAGCAGCAAGTTTTCTTTTCTTCCATGCATTCGCTACCTTTTACAGTAAAACAGCACAGCCTCAGTCACATGCAGTGAACATAAAAATATGTGTAGTGCCACCCCCGAAGGATCCGCTTGGTGATTTTTGGTCTCTGCCTCAACTCCAAGAATGACCTCAGCCACTCTGGCACACCTGGTTAAATAAAATTAAGCACTGCAATATTTAGCAACTGTAAGTATAGAAAAGGCAGTAATCTATATGCCCATAACACAGTGCTGAGAGGGAGGGGAGAAGATGTGTCAACTTCTCCGCTCCTTCTGGGCCACTAAAACCGTTTAGAGATGAACACAAGGAAAGAAATGGGTTAAACAGGTACAGTAAGTACACTTCCGTAACGTTACAGGTCCTGGGTTGAAGAGTACTAGTGTCTTCTGCTAGCAAACATTGGGGCCCTGGTAAAAAAGTAGGTTTAATCAGGCAAAATTGAGACAGTAATGATCTAGGATGTTCCGTTAGGTATTGGGTTGCAAGAACAAGCTGACTGAAGGTGGCGGCTCCAAACAAGCATCCTCTGACACTAGAAAGGGGAATAGTTGTCTGCTTGCAGTATCTGTACTGTGTTAAGAAGGATGTTTTGGGTTTACATCCACTCACCAATCCTCTGTATGATGACACAATGGAGATTTCCAATGCTGGTTCAGGCTCCTGGCAAAGTTGTAAGACACCGGAACATCTCCTGTCGGCCGGCCGGGATGGCTGGTAGCTGAACTGGCAAGGTGAGCGGACAGCAGCCGACTGGACACCTGGATGGATATTGTCATCCCTGAACGGTGTGGGTCGTCTCTGCTGGGTGGCACTGGGTTGCTGAGCAGGGTATCTGGGCTGAATGGTGGCGGACCAGGAGGGTGAAAGTGCCTCTCTCTCTCTCTCTCTCTCTTAGGTGACTCTTCTCACTCTGTCTTCACAAATGTCTCTCTCCTCAGATCTCTTCTCAGTGGTCTCTCTCCTCACAAATGTCTCTCTTCTCAGAGATGTCCCTCTCCTCACAGATCTCTCCTCTCAAAGATCTATCCTCTCACAGATCTCTGTTCAGTCTCCCCTCAGCACTTCCTGCCACTCCCTTCTGTCTCACAGTTTTCTGGAAGGACCAGTCAGAATCTCCTCATCTCCATAGTTACATAGTTACATAGTCAGTGAGGTTGAAAAAAGACACAAGTCCATCAAGTCCAACCTATGTGTGTGCTTTTATGTCAGTATTACATTGTATATCCCTTAATGCTGTGATCCCTTAGGTGTGCATCAAGCAGTTTTTTTAATTTATCTATACTCCCAGCAGAAACCACTGCTTGTGGAAGAGAATTCCACATTCTCACTGCTCTTACCGTGAAGAAACCTCTACACATTTTAAGGTTAAACCGCCTTTCCTCTATTCTTAGTGAATGGCCGCGTGTCTTTGTGTACTCCCTTGCACTGAATAGTTTTGTCCCTATAATGGGGTCACCAGTACAGTATTTGTACATTAAAATCATATCACCTCTCAAGCGTCTCTTCTCCAGAGAGAATAAGTTCAGTGCCTGTAATCTTTCCTCATAACTAAGCTCTTCCAATCCCTTAATTAGCTTTGTGGCCCTTCTCTGAACCCTTTCCAATACCTGGACATCCTTCCTGAGGACTGGTGCCCAGAACTGGACAGCATACTCCAGGTGCGGCCTTACCAGAGACTTGTATAGTGGGAGAATTATTGATTTATCCCTGAAGTTAATCCCTTTCTTGATGCATGCCAACACTTTGTTGGCTTTGCTTGCAGCAGCTTGGCATTGCATGCCACTGCTGTGCCTGTTCTCTACTAGGACCCCTTTTTCCATCCTAGTTTCCCCCAGGGGCTCTCCCCCTAGTGAGTAGTTTGCGTTCATGTTCTTGGTACCCAAATGCATTATCTTACATTTTTCTTTTTTTTTTTTTGTTTCAATTAATTTTATTAGAATGAAAATAACATACATTGCATCGTTTTTTACAAAGCATATTGCATGCAAGAAAAACAAACAGGGTATACAGTAAATGTTAAATGACATATGGGACAAACAAAAAGAACGTACGTTATACGAAACATTTTTTGCTACGTTACATACAATAAAAGTAAGATTATTTTAATTAACTTTGTTTTTTTTTTTTTCTTTTTACATTCTATTACGTAAACCCATGGTTCTTGTACTTGCGTTTGATGAGTGATCCCCCTCTCGGGGACCCCCTTTGATCCTACCTTTTTCCCCAGGATCATCTCTTGTCCGTGTCGTCACCGTACGTTACGGTTCGACGACGTTCGTTTCGGTTGTTTCACAACCGTACGTAGTTCTTTCCCTAATTGAAGTCCCTATTTAGTTATTAAGAGGGTGATATGTTCAGAGACCATTCCGGC
>BLSH010506221.1:456575-483407 GCA_018402905.1 Glandirana rugosa | reverse complement strand
AAATACTCATTTGCCTAATAATTCTGCACACAGTGTATAGTAGCCAGATCAGGTCCTTTTCCACCATGGGCATACAAGGGCCAGTCGGTTGTGTCCAGCATTTCAGAATTATCTTGCGGGCCGCCAAGAGGCATGTTTGAATCCAAGGTATATAGGAGAGAGCTTTCGCGGCCGGTGGTGGATGCAGATTGGTTTGGTCCAGATAACCAAATAGTAGTAACTCAGGGGTCTGTGGGACTGTTAAGCCCGATACTCTGTGGATGAAATCCACAACTTTCGTCCAGAAGGAATGGGTGGAGGTGCAGAACCAGAAGCGGTGTGCCAGTGAAGGCTTGGCGGAGGAGCACCAGGGGCACAGTTCCATTTTTGGGTCCTCTTTGTTTCTGATGAAGGGTATGAAGGCTCTATGAAGTAGCTTCAATTGGGTTTCCTTCCAAAGTTCACAGGTTGTATAGCGCAGGATCGAATTGTAGCCCTGGTGTAACTTGTCCGCTAGGTTATCCATAGGAAAGTCTTTTGACCATTTGGTGGCCACTATTTCCAATGGTGGAGATAGAGACCTTTGGATGAGCGGTTTGTATATGTCTGATATGGCGAAAGATCCTTTGGCAAGTAGCTGATCAGTGAAGGAAAGATTGAAAGGCGGGGCAGCAGTTTTATGGTTTGAGCGTATGAAACTCAGGCATTGGGAATAGTGGAAGATGTGGGAAGGAGGCAGATTGTAGGTCTTGCTTATGTCCTGGAAGGGGATCGGTTTGCCGGAGCTCACATCATATAGAGATGCCATGTGGGTTAAACCACGTGAATACCATAATTGGAAAATCGCGCTGTCTAGAGCTGCCGGGAACTGTGGGTTGCCTATAATGGGTAGCTGTCGTGATATGTGAGGTGACAACTTCTGGAGTTTTCTGGATTCTCTCCATGCAATTGCCGTGTCTCTCAGTAATAGGTTTTGGCGTAGGTGGCTCGGGAGGTGACCCCATTGTGAGTGGAGTAGGCCCGATAAGGTAAATGGCTTGGCCATGGCTAATTCCAGTGAGTAGTTGGAGTACCTTGATGTGTTTGCTATCCAGTCCAGACCTGCACAGAGGAGGCAAGCAATATTATATATTCTGATGTGCGGTAGACCAGCTCCGCCATCGCCCCTGGGAGAGTATAGCTTTGCTTGTGAGATACGTGTTTTTTTGCCCTGCCATAAGATTTTTACTTCTGCCGAATTTAAGAGTTGGATGTCTTTATGCTTTATAAGTAAAGGTAGGGTTTGTAATCGGTATAAGAGTTTGGCAAAGCTCACCATCTTAAAAAGACGGCATCTCCCCAGAAGCGATAACGGGAGCCCTGCCCACTGCGACAGTTCCTGAATTATCTTCGTGAATAGCGGGGGATAATTTAAAGAATATAGGGAGGAGGGGGTTTTGCCAATTTGTATACCTAGGTAGGTGATGTGGGTGTGCGTTATAGGAAAGGGGGAGGAAGAGGCCCAAGGAAGGTGTTTGGTGGTGCCTAGAGGGAGTACCTCACTTTTGTAGTAATTTATGCGTAATCCTGAGAGATTTTGAAAGGCGTCAAATGTGTTTTTAATTACATGAATGTCCTTGGCAGGGTTCGAGGTGAATATGAGTACATCGTCAGCGAATAGAGCCGTGCGTAACTCCTGGTCTCCTACCTTGATGCCATGTAAGGGGGCTTTCTCGATGAGGTATCTAGATAGTGGTTCCAGGGCTAGATTGAACAGAAGGGGAGACAGAGGGCATCCCTGTCTCGTGCCCTTGTGTAGATGGAACTCCGGGCCCATTATGCCCGCCGCTACTATCCTAGCTGAGGGGCAGGCGTACATTTGCTGTATTGTGTGGAGGAATGGACCTTGGAAATGTAGTGCTCTTAGGACTGAGAAGAGCCATTCGAAACTGACATTATAGAATGCCTTTTCTGCGTCCAGAGTTATGATGGCCGAAACCTGAGTAGGGTGAGTTTTTGCTTGTTCCAGTACCGTTATCACTTTGTGAATGTTCAAGGTCCCATTTCGTCCCCGGACGAAACCCGATTGGGCGGGGTGTATGATGGAGGGGATAATGTCCGCTAATCTGGCTGCTATGATTTTTGAGAGAAACTTGGCATCCAAATTTAACAGTTTTATTTGGGTATCTTGTGCTCGATCAGAGTCTTGGGTATTATACAGTTCTTCTTCCACATGGGAGATTCTCTGCTCCGCTTCTGTTAGGCGAGATGCCTGTAGTCTTAGTTCTTTGTGTAGCTGGGCCAGGCCATCCTGGGCCGCTTTTTCCACTGTGGCTGTGATCGTGGGGGCAAGAATTGCTGCTACAGCTTGGGCTATCAGTTCGGTGTTGAAGGTGCCCGCGTTCGTTGCAAGGTCCGAATGTTCGGATGCAAACGAAGGAACGATCGTTCCCCCCGGCTCGGTCGCCATGACAGGCGCCGCGGCCTGAAGTGAGTCTTCAGATCCCTTCTGTTGAGCGGGTGTCCGGGACGAACCCTTGTCGAGGTAACGTTCCATCTGATGGTCGGGGACTCCTCCGGTGCCGACCTGATCTTTTGGTGCAGGGATTTAGGCTTTATAGAAGGTTTTGGAGGCTAGCTGTGGGAGCAGAGCAAGCGTTCAGCTACTCCATGAGGCGCCGGAACCGGAAGTCCAGGTACATTTTTAAGTGTAGCTCCAGCCAAAAAAACTATACTATAAGTTTTTTGGATAGCATAGGGAAGGGGTAACACCTCTGTAATGTTTGTTTTGCTGTCTATATTTCTGTTCAGAAGATTTCCCCTCACTTCCTGTCCCAATGATAATTGGATTCTGAAAATTTTGGGTTGTTGTGGAAACAAGGATTGGTGATAAAGCATCAGTGGAGACCCCTTTTTCCCATAATAACTCTTACAGGAGTGAATTTCCCATCCTAGAGGAAGATTTCCTCTCACTTCCTGTTGTCTCCCTCCCTTTGTAAGTAGGAGTCGTTTGTAAGTCGGATGTTTGTAACTAGGGGACCGCCTGTATAAAGACGTAAACACAAAGTCATTTTTGTTCGGAATGTCAGCCAATCCCCAATGCAGTTAAAGCCCACAACTCACTAGAGAGATTTTGCTTTACTTTCTGTCCCAAAAGGAACTCAAGAAAAATCTGATGAGGACCACAATACAAGACTGACAGCAATTCAATCCCTTTCAAAAACTAAAAAAAAAAAATGTGTCCGGAGTATATCCTCACTACAGTTCATGCTACAAGATTCAATAGATGTACTGTAACTGATGTATCAGGAAGTGCAGATCTGAATGTTCAATTATTTACTATAATCTGCTTTTTACCTCCTTTATTTTTCCACAATCCAGTGCACTCACTAGGGTTGAATTACACAGGCGGCCCATACATTGACTTTTTTTTTTGTTCTACCAACGTGTTGAAGGAAAATAAACAGAAAGATCCAATAGACATGTGGAGAACTAAAAAGTTAGTTTAGTTTCAATTCGTTATGTACATAAATTTGTTTAGTTAAATTCGTGTTGCATGTTCATATTCAAATCAATTCGAATTCGGATCGATTCAAATCGTTTTTGAATACGAAAATTTTTCGAATTCAAATAGTTTTCAAATTCGAATAGTTTTCCAATTTCCAAAGAGAATAAAATAGAACAGAAAATAAAGGAATAGAATATAATAGAACAGAAAATAAAATAATAGAATTTAATAGAGTAAAACAGAACAAAATAGGATAGAAAAAAAAAACAGAATAGAATAGAATAGAAAAGAAAGGAATAGAATAGACAAAAAAATTGAATAAAATAGAAAGATTAAAACCATATTTTGAAATTTGAATAGACAAGAATAGAATTAAAAAACAATATAATAGAACAGAAATAACATAACCATTTTCCAAAATTCAAATAGAATCAATTTGAATTTGAATAGAGTAGAATAGAAAATGACAATAGTATAGAAAAAAAAACAACAGAATAGAATGAATATAACCATCTTCCTATTCTAATCTATTGTTTTGTATTCTGTTCAAATTTGAATTGATTCTATTTGAATTTTGGGAAATGGTTATATTCATTCTATTATATTGCATTCTATTCTATTGTTTGTTTTTATTATACGCTTTTTCTAGTTTATTCTATTACATTCTGTTCTTTTATATTCTATTATTTTATTTTCTATTTTATTCTTTTCTATTCTATTCTGTTCTATTCTTTTCTATTTAAATTCAAATTTATTCTATTTGAAATTAGAATTTGAGAAGATGCTTATATTCCTTCTATTCTATTGTATTCAGTTTTTTTCTATACTATTCTGATATTTTATTTTCTTTCTAATCAATTTTAGTAAAATTCGAATTGATTCTATTTGAATTTTGGGAAATGGTTATATTCTTTCTATTCTATTCTATTGGGTTTTTTAAATTCAATTCCTTTCTGTCCCAATATATTCAATTTTTTTCTATTCTACTCATTTCTATTCTATTCTTATGTATTGAAATTCAAATTTATTCTATTTGAAATTTGAATTTCAGAAGGTGGTTATATTGTTTCTATGTTATTCTATTATATTTGTTTCTATTATATTCTAGTCTATTCTGTTCTTTTTCCATCCTATTTTGTTCATTTTTACTCTATTATATTCTATTCCTTTATTTTCTGTTATATTCTTTTCCATTCTATTATTTTTTTCTATTCTATACCTTTATTTTCTAATTTATTTTATTCTCTTTGGAAATTGGAAAACTATTGGAATTTGAAAATGATTCAAATTCGAATTTCATCTGAATTTTTTATTTCTGTTATTACAGATTTTTTTAAATTCGGTACTATTGTAATTTGGAAATTTGGATACATCCGAATTTCCGAAAAATGAAAATTTGTCCAAATTTTAATTTGGAACGAAACAAACTGCACATGCCTAAAATCCACACCTTCATGGTGGATGGGGAAATACTTCCCTCTGAGTTAAGCCTCGTACACATGGGGCGACGTACGTACGATCGTCGCAAATCATATGTTGCATAATGTAACTTGCATACTGACTGCACTGCACGATCGTACGACCACAGAAAGAACGTTCAGGTGCATGTAATTAGCATCCGGCCGTTCCTGACACTTAGATTAGTAAATGAGGCGAGTCTATTTATAAGCAATTAACTGTCTATTTCTTAGGTTAATTACCATGCTTGTGATTGGGTATTCCGAGTGAACACAGCTTGATTGCATTTATAAATCTTAGAAAACATCCACTTTACCAAGTGAACAGCCTCTACTCCTTTAGTAAATTTATAATGTGTAATTTTGATCCTGGGAATTCATCATGAAGAAGGTTTCTAAATAATTACACAACTACAAATAAAAGCAGCTCATTAAAACAACCAATAGTAGTTTTTCCATTCAGCCGGACATGTTCTGAAACCTTGAAGATGTTTTGCTGCCTAAAATAGAAGCTTCTTTAGTTCTACTGAGTGTTAGGAACATACCCCAGCATTTATAGCCACACTGGTAACTCCATCACCTTATTCCATTCACTGTTGAATGCGTCACGGAAGATGTTGATTGTGCAAGAACATGAAGAGAGGTGTGACAACTTGTGTAAAAAATGTTGTGTACAGAGCAAGTTCAATCTAATGTGACCAACTACTACTAGCTTTACCATGACCTGGATAAATGAGAATCTTCAGAGACCCAATAAAAGTTGTCTCACTATATTAAACACACACACATATATACAGAATATACAGTGCATAACCACCTGCTTACTGGGCACTTAAACCTCCCTCCTGCCCAGGCCAATTTTCAGCTTTCATCACTGTCGCACTTTGAATGACAATTGTTTGTTATAAAATTTTGAAAACAGGTAATTTTTCTCCTTTATTGGTGTGCACTGATGAGGAAGCACTGATGGGCACTGATAGGCTGCACTGATGGACACTGATAGGCTGCACTGATAGGCACTGATAAGGCGGCACTGCTGTGCACTGATAGGTGGCACTGATGGGTGGCACCGAAGGGCACTGATGGGTGGCACTGATAAGTGGCAATGATAGTTGGCACTGATGGGCACTGGTAGGCAAAACATATAGGCAGCACTGATAGGTGACATTGATAGTAAATAGACAAACACTGTGGTAAACCAGAAAGTTTGTTTAAAGGAAGACTCTTTACCATCAAGCAAACAGTAATAGTATAACCCAGAAGTCAGAAATAGAAAACTCTGATATATAAACAGTATAGCAAAAAAATCACATGCAAATTTCAAACAGCACTATTAAACCAACTTAAATAGGTCTAATGTGACCTATGTGCTCAGGCATGAAGGGAAATAGGAATGGCTTGTGGAAGGTCAGTCTATTTCTCTAAAATCATGAAATCACAGGCCCAGACGGTAAATATGTGATACAACAGGCAATAGTGTGAATTATCAACTTTAGGCTTAACGTTAGAGTTCCTCCTTAGTGAGTATGAATGTGATCACTGAGACATTGCTTAATGAAGAAGAAATGTGGAAGTCCTCACTATGGAGATGTCCGGTATCTTCAGCTAGCTCTTTAAAGTATACTATATTGTCAAAAGTAGTGGGACACCTGCCCTTACACGCATATGGCATCCGAGTCTTAGTCTGTAGGGTTTAATATTGAGTTGGCCCATCCTTTGCAGCTATAACTGCTTAACCTCTTCCGGGAAAGCTGTCCACAAGGTTTAGAAGTGTATCTATGGGAATGTTTGACCATTCTAACAGAAGAGCATTTGTGAGGTCAGGCACTGATATTAGACGAGAAGGCCTGGCTCACAATCTCCTCTGTAATTCATCCCAAAGGTGTTCGGGTTGAGGTCAGGACTCTATGCAGGCCAGTCAAGTTCTTCCACCCCGAACTCCCTCATCCACACTATATTGCCAAAAGTATTGGGCCACCCCTCTAAATCATTTGGTGGAGGGGGGGATTATGGTGCGGGGTTGTTTTTCAGGGGTTGGACTTGGCCCCTTAGTTCCAGTGAAGGGAACTCTTAAGGTGTCAGCATACCAAGACATTTTGGACAATTGCATGCTCCCAGCTTTGTGGGAACAGTTTGGGGATGGCCCCTTCCTGTTCCAACATGACTGCGCACCAGTGCACAAACAAGGTCCATAAAGACATGGATGAGCGAGTTTGCAGTGGAGGAGCTTAATTGGCCTGCACAGAGACCTGACCACAACCCAATAGAACACCTTTGGAATGAATTAGAGCAGAGACTGTGAGCCAGGCCTTCTCGTCCAACATCAGTGCCTGACCTCACATGTGTGCTTCTGGAAGAATGGTCAAACATTCCCAAAGGCACACTCCTAAACCTTATTTACAGCCTTCCTGGAAGAGTTGAAGCTGTTATAGCTGCAAAGGGTGGGCCAACTCAATGTTAAACCCTACGGACTAAGACTGGATGCCATTAAAGTTCATGTGCATGTAAAGGCAGGTGTACCAACACTTTTAACAATATAGTGTTTGTTTGAAATATTCTGGCAAATGGGTTAAAGATAATCCCTTTCTGCAGGGTGAAACAACTGATGCAAATGGGGTCCCCTCGCAGGGCTTGATGAAATAAGCAAAGTAAAGATGTCTGCATGCAGTGTCTCTGTGTATTTGTATGATGGGCAAGTGCCTGCTCACCAATCCTGTGACCAACGCCCAAAGGAGATGTCTGGGCAGACAGGCTCTTCAGGTTGCCCGACTAGCTACCTCACAACCGGAACGCTTCACACCATCAGGAAAATGATGCAGATGCACCCAGGGTCCCTCTCTGGTGGGATGTCTGCAACTGGCCATAGATCTGTGGCAGGAAATGGCACCCCGACCCTGGATGGCAGCACCTCTTCTCCTGCGTCTGGTTTCTTAACCTTGCCTGGCGGTCTCTCTTCCTGCCTCCAGGCAGCCTCGTGGTGACTTTTTCTCCTCACACCCTCTGGGCTTGCTGGGGTTTTTAGACCACCCCCAGGAGAGTACACTGGGGCCTCCCATGTTGGGCACTATATGTCCCAGAATCCCCGCTGCTCCAGCACTGGAGTTTCATTGGTTCCCCCCCCCCCCCTGCCAATGAGGAAGCGGCTGGGTTCCTGCGAGCACCGCTCGCATACAGTATAGTGTGAGAAGGAGAGGGGGGAACTCCTTCGCAGCAGCTGACAGATTTGCTCTCACTGCCAGCGATTTGTAAATCCTATTTGCTAATCCCGGAGCAGCCGGCGGGAGGTGCACGGCCATGGGTGGCAGAGCGGCAGCCGCTACAGGTATTTCCCGCATATCCAAAACATCCTTAGAAATCTTGAGCAATGGCAATCTACAAAGAGATCTTTATAGGTAATTACAGATTTTTACATTTTTACATACCTTATTTTTCTTTTCCACTCCATTCTTCTCACGGTGGGCATTTTCACCAATGTCAGATGAATTCATCTCTTTTTCTTTCCTGGAACTCTGACTAGAACTCTGGGTCTGCCTCCTGGAACATATGAAAGGGGGGAAGGCACTGGTGATGTAGCCTTCCCAGGATGCACTTGTGAGGTCCTGGTTATATCCGTAGTACCTCACTAGTGCTTCACTCAACCAGAAAGTAGAAAACATCAATTGTAAGTGCAAGCAAAAAATGTTTGTTGAACTAATGAATGTAAGATGATTTCATATCAGCAGGCAGAGGTACATGATGATGTGATTTTTGGTAAACGAGGTGAAAATGACACTTTAATGCTTATAAATGAGTCCTCTTAGGCTGTATAATTGATGTATTTGATGTACCATATGTCCCCCTAATTGATTTATATTGATGTATGTGCAACAACTATACAGTAGAAGAATGTTTATTTGATAAGTCTGTACACAGTAATCTCCAGTAATCAGAATCCAGTTTGTATAAAAATATGAACGTTATTGGCTATCTGTTACTACCATATTGCATACTTTTGATATATAAAAGTACCTTCCTATGCTTCACTTCACATCGTGTAATGTAAATAATCCATTCCGTATGCATTCATTATTTTAAAGTTCTTATAATGCATACTTTTCTTAAAGTGGTTGTAAAGGCAGAAGGTTTTTTATCTTAATGCATTTTATGCATTAAGATAAAAAGCCTTCTGTGTGCAGCAGCCCCCCTCAAGCCCCCCTAATACTTATGAAAGACAAAATCAGAGAAAATTCCCAGCTCAACTCACCAACCAATCTGCTTACCAACCGAATTAACCTGTCCAACAGTATGCGTTAAAAACAGGGACCCTGCAACTGGTACCCTGTGTATCACTTGCAGTCCTAACCCTTCTAAATTTTTGAGAGTCTCCACAATGGAAGCACATGCATTCTAATGGATAGATAAGGGGCAGGTGGGCCTGGAGGTAGCCCAATCCTCCTTAAAGGCACAGGGGCACATTGGACACCCTGCACATAACACAATGGCAGCAAAGATGCCCAGTGTGTCCCCGCCCAAATTTACAGCAGTAACAAAGAGATGGCCCCTGCCCCCACTTCTAACTGGCCTTTACAGCAAGGAGCACATGAAAGGGCAAACGCATGAAAGACAAAATCAATGAAAATTCCCTGCTCAACTTACCAACCAGTCTGCTTACTTACCTGAGCCCCAGCTCTATCCAGTTTGTCCATGCTGCCTTGGCCGTCCAAGACTCTATCTCCTGGCTGAGACACAGAGCCATTGGCTCCTGCTGCAGTGAATCAAACTCAGTTAGCCAATCAGGAGAGAGAAAGGGTGGGGCCGAACCGCGGCTTTGTATCTGAATGGATACACAGAGCTGCAGCTCAGCTCGAGTACCCTCATAGAAAGCTGCTTACTCTGGGGGCACTCAATAGGAGGGAGGGGCCAGGAGCACCAGCCAGAGACCCAAGAAGAGGAGGATCTGGGCTGCTCTGTGCAAAACCACTGCACAGAGCAGGTAAGTATAATATGTTTGTTATTTTAATAGAAAAAAAAACTAGACTTTACAATCACTTTAAGGAAATCTTGTTATAACCAAGATAGTCTGAAAAATGTAGTTTCAGATTAAGTCATCTGCCCACATATACTGTATGGTCCACATAATAATCAAATAGATGACAAGTTACCTTGGATGATAGCTAGGCATCTTCTGCAGCGATACACAAAACATGAATGGTGTGTATGGTATACATCAAAAGGAAAGAGTGCTGCCTGCCCAAAGTTTGTGAAAGACAACCCAGATGTTCCATAGTACTACTGAAATCATTTATTTTTGTGTACAGAACCTTTTGGTACATTTAATCAGTGCTTATCCAGGCTGGGTGGAGTTTAACTTCAAAAAGAGGTCTGAATAGTGTGTGCATCCAGCAAACATGCACTACCCGAATGGGTAAAAATGGTTGTGAGAAAAAAATGACTTACAAGATGGACGCACCTTTACGCAATTGCCGGCTTGGTCACTTTTGTCTACTACAGGTAGGTCTCTCTCTCTCTCCCTCTCTTGCTCTCTTTCTCTCCTTTGCTGTCATGTCTCAACATGGCACATTAACGAAAGCAAGTGTTTTCATGTACTTATTCTATCATCTGAATTTTTTGTTTAATATTCTTTAGTAAACGTAAGAGACACAATTGCAAAGATAAACAACCCGTGTGACTTGTATGATGTGTATATCAACTAGTCAAAATCCTATTGGTCTGTTACACCTTAACATAAAACAAAAGGTTTGAAATGTTATACTAAGGTCATAGTGACCAGCATAACATGCTTTCAGAATAGTTTTAATACCTAGCTTAAAACTTGGCTCTGTTTCATTCACAATACTTAAGCCAAATAAGTTCAAACAAGTTTACCGGCTTTTGAAATCCAGACGTTCACAACTCAGATTAGTAATGCTATTTGAATGCAATTCAACACAAATGCAAAGTCTGAAATCAGTTATTACTGTAATTTGGCTTTTTATAGAAATAATGATTTAATCGTCTGTGAAGTTTTTCATTTATTCAGGTCATGGTATAGCTAGTAGTAGGTAGTCACATTCAGCTGAACTTGTTCAGAAATGGTGAAGCCATTTCCCCACTCATCCAACGTTTAGTTATCACAAACTCAGTGGAAGAGAAAAAAAGGACAAGCTAACAGAGGAAGATGCAAAGAATGACAAATTACCTTTTTATGGACTGTATTTTACATGGGGACTTGGATATTGAAGAGACCTATCCACACAGACCAGTATCTGACTTGTAACTCCCCCCACCACCAATGGGAACCCAAACTGTGCATTATAAAGACTCTACAAAATGGACTGGCATGGTAACAACAAACACATGGTCTATACACAAAGAACAGTGGCATCTCAGAAGTGTTCCTAAACTGTGTGGCTACCCAGACTAAGCTATGTTTAAAACAAACAAGCTGTATTGGGTTTCAGCCAGAGATATGGTTTGGTGTTGAGGCCAACTAATTCAATTTTAGTCTCATCTGACCATAACACCTTTTTCCATGTGGCCTCAGAATCTTCAAGGTGCGCTTAACCACTTGCTTACTGGGCACATAAACCCCCCTCCTGGCCAGACCAATTTTAGGCTTTCAGTGCTGTCGCATTTTGAATGACTATTGAGCGGTCGTGCGACGCTGTACCCAAACAAAATTTTTATAATTTTTTTTCCACAAATAGAGCTTTCTTTTGGTGGTATTTGATCACCTCTGCAGTTTTTATTTTTTGTGCTATAAACAAACAAAGAGCGACGATTTTGAAAAAGAACAATATTTTTTACAAATCCAAAAAAAATATAAAAAAAAAAAATTATTCATTGGGTTTGGCAGATATATATTCTTCTACATATTTTTAGTAAAAAAAAAAATCGCAATCAACGTATATTGATTGGTTTGCGCAAAAGTTATTGCGTCTACAACCTATGGGAATTGATTTATGGTGTTTTTATTTATTTATTTATTTTTACTAGTAATGGCGGCGATCTGCGATTTTTATTGGTACTTTGATATTGGGGTGGACATGTTGGACTTTTTTTTTTGTTTACCAATGTTTTATTTATTAGAAGGTCATATACATCGTAAGTACCTTACAGTTCCCAAGCAAAAAAAAAATAGGAAATAAAGAAGAGTATCAATATAAATTTTCATATAGCATGTCAGACAGCTAAGGATAAACAATTATATCAGGTCATATAATGTCCTAATAGTTGTAAAAATAAAAAAAAAACAGGGCACATGCCAGGTATGCTGTAATAAAAAGTCATTAGAGTACATGTGTTTAAGGCAAATAAATTGAATTCCAAAGTTTCCATTTATCATGGTAGAAATGAATACTATCATTGATTGTGTGGTATTTGAATTCTGCAATCTTAGTCATACCCATTCGTGAAATAACCTGAGACCAGGGGAGGTTTGGAGTTAACCAATTACATGCTATGGTCCATTGGATGGCACTTAGAAGGGAGTGTATCAGTTGCAAAGAAGTATGAGGAATATCTGGAATACGTGAATACAGCAGACAGATTAATGGGGTCAGAGGAATCGATCTGTTTGTAATATTGAATATAAAGGCAGAGACATTTCGCCAAACAGGGTACAACCGAGGACACTCCCAAAAGATATGAAGTAGTGACCCTGTAGAGCCACAACCTCTAAAGCATAGATCCGATATTGATGGATAAATGTAGTTAATTTTAGTGGGTGTCATATACCACCTTGTAAAAATCTTAGTGGGTGTCTCCTTAATTGCAGATGCCCTGTTACTTCTACACATGTTTTGTATCAAAATACGCCAATCTTTAGCAGAGATATCTATGCCAATATCTGATTCCCATTTAAGCATTGGGTTTGTCTTATCTGAAACTTTAAACTCATTGAGATAAAGATAAAATTTAGAAATCAAACCTTTGCCCCTTGGCGAGTTTATGCAGACTTGCTCAAATAATGAAAAAGGGGCTGTAGATCTGCAGGATATGGGGATACTAGGAACTTTTTGACACTTTTTTGGGACCAATGACATTTATACAGCGATCAGAAATTTAAATGTCCACTGATTACTGAAAATAAATGTCATTGGCAGTGAAGGGGTTAACACTAAGGGGGTAGTGAAGGGGTTAACTGTGTTCCCTGTATGTGTTCTAACTGTGTGGGGGCTGGGCTGGCAGGGACAAAACAGATCTAACTGATCCCAGTGACAGGGATCACTAGATCTGTTATGTCCCCCTTCACAGAACAGAGAACCGCCATGTTTACATCGGCAGTTCCCCGTTCTGCCGCTCTGACAGGTGATCGCGGGTCACGAGCGCACATCGAGTCCACCCGACCCGCGGGCACGCCCACGCAGCGTGTGAGTGCACGCCGGGAGCGTGTACAGGGGCGGACGTCCATGGACGTCCGCCGGGCAATTCAGATCCACGATGTAGCTGTTTTTCGGCTATAAAGCAGATCTGAACTGGTTAAAGTGGTCAGATGAGACTCAAATTGAATTATTTGGCCTCAATACCAAACAATATGTCTGGCTGAAATCCAATACAACTCACCATCCAAATAACACCATTCCTACAGTTAAGCATGGAGGTGGTAATATCCTATTATGGGGTGTTTCTCTGTGGCAGGGACTGATGCACTTCTCAGGATAGAAGGACACATGAATGGGGCAAAATACAATCACGTTTTTGAATAAAATCTGCTGCGCTCTGCCAGAAAGTTGTCAATGGGATGAAGGTTTACATTCCAACATGACAATAACCCAAAGCACACAGCAAAAATAACCACAATGGTTGAAGAAACAGGTGAATGTCCTTGCATGGCTTAGTCTTAGTTAGACTGCAGTGAACAGTCACCATCAAGTTTAACCGTTTGCCAGCCGCGGTCGGGCTTGACGGCGGCAAGTTGGCACTGTTGTGTGAATCGCCATAGATGTATGGCGGCTCGCGCAGCCGCAGTTGAATGAGCGTCCCCACGGGTAGGGCAAACTCAATGTCCGTCGGCGACCCGCGATTGCCTGTTACAGAGGCAGAACGGAGATCTGCCAGTGTAAAACACGGCGGATCTCCATTCTGTCAGGGGACATCTGACAGGTCTAATGTTCCCAGTGATTGGGAACAGTTAGATCTCTCATGCCCCTGCCAGCCCAGCCCCCACACAGTTAGAACACAGTGAGGGAACCCACTTAACCCCTTCCCTGCCAGTGACATACAGTATTCAGTGGCTATTTAAAGCTCTGATCGCTCTATAAATGTCATTGGTCCCAAAAAAGTGTCACAAGTTTCCGATCTGTCTGCTGCAATATCGCAGTCCCGATAAAAATCCATTACTAGTAAAAATCTATCATAAATATATTCCTGTAGTTTGTAGACGCAATAACTTTTGCGCAACCCAATCAATATACGCCTATTGCAATTTAGAATAGAATATACTTCAGCCTAAACCGAGGAAGAAATTACATTTTTTTTTTTTTTTTTTGGATACTTATTATAGCAAAAAGTAAAAAATATTGTTTAAAAAATTGTCGCTGTTTGGTTTTTTATAACACAAAAAATAAAAACCGCAGAGGTGATCAAATACCACCAAAAGAAAGCTCTATTTGTGGGAAAAAAGGACATAAATTTTTTTGGGTACAATGTAGCACCACCTTAAAATTGTCAGTTAAAGTGACACAGTGCCGAATTGCAAAAAGTGCTATGGTCAGGAAGGGGGCAAATCATTCTGGGGTTGAAGTGGCTAAAGGGATTATTAATTCAGAAGGTTTTTTCTTTATCTTAATGCGTTCTATGCATTAATATAAAAGTCTTCTGTATGCAGCAGATCCCCTCAGCCCCCCCAACACTTACCCAAGGTTCCTCTCTGTTCAGCGATGTCCACGAGTGTCTCAACTATCTGAGATTCTCCCTCCTAATGAGACACAGCAGCGATGCCATTGGCTCCTACTGCTGTCAGTCAAAGTCAGCTAGCCAATCAGGAGAGAGAGGGGGGTGGGGCCAGGCTGGGGCTCTGTGTCTGCATGGACTCGACTTGGGTGTCCCCATAGCAAGCTGTGGGGGCACTCAACAGGAGGGAGGGGCCAGTAGCACAGAAGGGGGACCAGAGAAGAGGAGGATTGGGGTTGCTCTGTGCAAATCCACTGGAACAGAGCAGGTAAGTATAACATGTGTAGCACCCTTTACGTTTGACAGGTCCTAGTTGAGGATTTTTGTGTTAAGAGTAGGCACATTCAGGCAGTCTTGTCTGCTTTCAAGGCTGTTTGTATTTGTTCTGGGCATGGGAGTGGTCCAGAGAGGGGCTGGTGACTGTAGGTGGGGACACTCTTTGGTTGAACCCTCCTTGCTTTTTCAGAAAGTTCTGGAAAGGGAGAGTGGGATAGAAAAGGTGGAACTACTTGGTATTTGGTAAGCCCTGACCAATCCCCAACCTGGATTGGCAGGCGGCAGGCCTTCTCAAATAGCCTGGGGCAGCCCAGTCTGGAAGGAGAGTTTGGGTGATAGTTGGAGAATGGAGACACTGTAGTGTACTGAAGGCTGTCGGGGGCCTTGAGGGGGTCCCCAGTCTGGGGGGGTGTGACCTCGGCCCAGGGCTCAGGTGCATCCAGGAGGAGTGAGATCCAAGGAGGAGCAGGAAAGGACAGCAGGAGGAGAGTACTACCAGCAGGGTCTCCGGGAGGAGTTCACCAGGTGTTGGTGAGTGACACAGCCCAGGGAAGTGGAGATGCACTCTGCAGCAGATTGGGAGGAAGACAGTCTGGAAGAGGTGCAGGAACTTTGGTGTTAATGGGCAGTGCACAGGTGCTTGCAGTCAGGAGGACTGTAGAAACCTGGAGGAGGATGGGCTGGGAGTAGTAGTCCATCAGGCCGGTTAGCACATCTACAAACTTTCTCTACACTATAGGGGCCCACGGCCCCTGCCTGCAAAAGGCTGTTACTAGGCCTGATCAGAGCCAGAACAGGCCTCACCATGTACTAGCTGTGCCAGAAGCAAGTGTTGTGCAGGAAAGAGGAACAAGGAGACATTTGCGTTGTGCTGGAGGAAGAAGGAGAAGTGTATATACTGAGTGTATACAGAGGTTCCGTGTAAAGAACTGTTGGTCCATGGGCATCCCATGATCATCCTTAACCCCATCCAAGTTTAGCCCCCTAATAAAACAAAGAGCCAGCCTGTTTTCTGACACCAGATGAAAGCAAGGAGTGTGATTGAGGGCAGTGAGAGCAGGTGAACCACTACTTTTACCAGCCCCAGGGGAGCATTGGCTATACATGTTTGTTATTTTTATAGGAAAAAAACAAGACTTTAGAATCACTTAAACTGAACTTGAGCAGTTCTGCAAAGAAGCGTGGGCAAATATTGCAAAGTCTAGATGTGCAAAGTTAGTAGAGACATATCCCAACAGACTATAGGCTGTAATTAAAACAAAAGGTGGTCCAACAAAATACTGACATAAGGGGGGGGTGATCCTTTTTCCAACTCAGTGATTCTGTTTTTGATTTTTTTTTTTTCTGACATGTAGTGTTATATCTTTCACTTGGATGTTATGTGTTGCACTAGTAAATACAGCTGGATAAAACAAAAACGTGGTCAGCCATCTCGCCTTACCTACTCCACTGTCTCATCAGCCTACACTATAGTCATACACGCCAACCCGGTGGCCACGGGATAAGCATTGAGGCACACATACCAGTTGGGCTGCATGTGTTGCGCATGGGCCTGAAAACTGCCCCAGTGTGAAAGAAGTCTAAATGTGAGTTGTATTTTCATGTATGTGTTTTATGCATTGTTTTAATAAATGTGTTGCACAATGAATTGCTTTCATTGCAGGCACCATGATCCATCATATCCACTTATTGTGAGGAGCCAAGAAGAAAAGGAGTGGAATACATTCCAAAGGAATTGAGTTAAACTTATTACTGCTCTGTCAGCAGCATCTTTTTGGTAAGAGTTAACTGCATTTGAGGTGTGGAAAAGACACTCACTACCGATTAACCAATTAACTGATTAAGGCAGAATCACCACCCTTTTGCACGGTGCACTTAGGCTCGATTTGCATCCATGCATTTTGCTTTTCAGCATTTTTGCAGTGCTTTTTGCTGTGCTTTCCGCATTTTTTATCGTGATTTTACCACGATTTTACTGTGATTTTGCCGCGATTCTCGTTTTTAAATCTGCCTAGTAACAAACCCCGCCCCCCCCCTGCAGATCACTGCAAAATTGCAGTAAAGTGGCGGGAAAAATGCAGCATTGCTTGCATTTTTATTGCATGCCCATTGGAGTCTATTACATGCAAAACGCTGCTTTTTGCATGAAAAAAGTCCCCGACCCTTTTCAAAAATGCAGAGGCACAAAAAAGCATTGATGTGAACATGTTCCATAGGAACCCATGTTAAAAAAATGTCCTGCATTTCTGCAAACTGCAAAATGCATCAAATAATGCACTAGTGTGAATCGAGCCTTAGGCCTGATTCACATCTATGCATTTTTAGTGCTTTTTGCATTTTTGGTATTGGGATCTCTTCTAGCAATATCTCATAGTGATTCTTTATGGACTATTTTTATTAACACCTTTTATATGGACTATTTGCATTATTTATGGTTGGATTGAAACAACCAAATTTTTTTATTATTATTGCCGATATTGTGAATGATTTAACATTGGATGCTTTTTAGTATATTGAGAACATTAAGAATCATGAATATTCATGAATATATGCACAAAAATCTTAGTATCCACCGTGACAGGCTAGACTTTTGTAGCCCACATACACACTTTATATCGAGTTACAAAGGGTGTATTTTTACCTTAAAGGGTCAGCTGATACTTCAAGTGTTGATATTCACAAGGATTAATATAAAAGGCAAAGAGCAGCGCCATCCATTGTTTGGATTATTGAGAGCAAAAACTGTCTTCTTTTCAGGCTGCAGTGCAACAAAATGTGATTATTTTAAAGGGGGTTGATTCTTTTCTATACATAATAAATATATATATATATATATATATATATATATATATATATTCAGCTACAACTCTTCTTGGAAGTCTGTCCACAAGGTTTAGGAGTGTCTATGGGAATGTTTGACCATTCTTCCAGAAGCGCATTTGTAGGGTCAGGCACTGATGTGGACAAGAAGGCCTGGCTAGCAGTCTCCGCTCTAATTCATCCCAAAGGTGTTCTATCGGGTTGAGCTCAGGACTCATTCAGGCTCAGGCCAGTCCAGTTCCTCCACTCCAACCGTGCTCATCCTTGTCTTTATGGACCTTGCTTTGTGCACTGATCCAAATCATTTGGTGGAGGGTGGATTATAGTGTGGCTTTTTTTTTAGGGGTTGGGCTTGGCCCCTTAGATCCAGTGAAGGGAACTCTTAAGGTGTCAGCATACCAAGACATTTTGGATAATTTCATGCTCCCAACTTTGTGGGAACAGTTTGGGGACAGCCCCTTCCTGTTCCAACATGACTGTGCACCAGCGCACAAAGCAAGGTCCATAAAGATATGGACGAGCGAGTTTGGGGTAGAGGAACTTGACTGGACTGCACAGAATCCTGACCTCGACCTGATATAACACCTTTGGAAAGAATTGGCGTGGAGACTTCGAGCCAGGCCTTTTTACTCAACATCAGTGCCTGGCATCACAAATGCGCTTCTGAAAGAATGGACAAACATTTCCGTAGACACGCTCCTAAACCTTGTGGATAGCCTTCCCAAAAGAGTTGAATCTGTTACAGCTGCAAAGGGTGGGCCAACTCAATATTGAACCCTATGACCTAAGACTGGGTTGCCAATAAAGTCCATATTCATGCAAAGGCAGGCATCCCAATACGTTTGACAATATATGCTTGTCTATAGGATGGATCTAGTTAGGACATAAGACATAATAAAAAATACAAATTTTGATTTACAAACAATCTCACTGGGTTTTTTTATGTATTGTCAAAATAAGTACTTTTTGTGTAAGTAAATTCATCAGCAAAAATGCTCTCATTAGAGTCCCCACAAGTAATTTAACTTTTTTTGTCTAAGTACCCCCAACAGGCCATGTTTGCAGGTTTGCCTTTATCTTGACCAGGTGCTTTAAATCAGAGTCAATGGCATGGTATTTTGGACAGCTATTTTATCTAAGAGATTCCTAAAACATGGCCTGTTGGGGTACTTGAGGACTGAGGTTGAGAACCACTGATTTAGCATGAACTTGAAAGAATTCATATTTGTATTGTACAGATTAAAGTCCAGGGTAGTACATCCAGGATTGGTTATTTTTTTTTTTATTAAGTATCTATACATATCCACTCTTCTCCATTGAACACAGCTAAATGTTTTGGAAAATCCTAAGGCCATAGATAGGAAAAGAGAAGGTAGAAACATGATGCAAAAATGAAGGTGAGAGTCATAAGCTAAAAAATAGGGAGTTGGAGGGATTGGCATCTAAACAAAAAGTCAGAGTGATGAAATTAATGTGAGACAGACAAACCACAAGAAATACAAACACGCATCAGAAGAGAAATCATGCACTGACTACAGGACTACTAAGGGGTTTGCTGGTTCAGAAAACCATTGTGTCTATAGCAGCCTTCTTTCAGACAAACCATAGGTGTTTAATGCCCCTCAGTTGTCCCATGGAATTTGTTATATACAGTATACATATTAAATATGCACAGTGTCTGTCTAATCTTGGCAATAAGTCTTAAAAGGCATTACAAAATGGAAACATGGTAAAAAGTGCTGAGTTGTCTGTCTCTGAGAGTTTATTGAAAGACATCGGATCTGCACGTAGTGTGCTTATTTCTGAGTTCCCGGAATAAAGTTTTAGTGTAAAATCTATGTCTTCAGCTAAGCATTAGAGGTTGGCTGGTATGCAGCAGCAATGCTTATCCAATACTTTCTTAGTGAATCTTCATATGGATGACTTATAATATATAAGTATATTTTTAGCAATAAGTAAGTTCTTATGGACTCAAATGAGAACCCCCAATTCCTCTGAAGGATCACAAATTATATTACTCCTAATTTTGTTTTTTGTCAGATGTGCCAGCTGTAATGTCCACAAATATAGCCAGTGCAGCATTGCTGCAGGTTTTGAATTTATTCTCCATTCCAAAAAAATGTATTGAATAAAGAGCTAACTCAAAACCAATACATGGTGGATTTTGATAGGTTGCAATAAAATACTACACTTCAAATTATAAGATCTTTATTTAATATTGCAAATAATGTAGAGGCCACATAACCAATACACGTAATTGTAACCATGTAATTTTCAAAAATTGAGGCAGCCCTGGATTTTTTTCACTCCACCTCCTAAGACCAAGTTTTGTCACTAAAGTTGATCCTATTTCCTACAGCATTAGATTGGGACCAAATTTCATAAATGTGGATGTCCCGTGCCAAATCCAAATTTTAGTGTAGTTTTTTACTACTCAGTTTCCCCTAAAGTTTAGGCTTCTGCCTTACATCTGCATCTTGACTTATGTTTGGCAGGAATGCCAGACCAAAGTATACAAGAATCCAAATAAATTTTTTGGTTTACACTAAAAAAAAAAAAAATAGGCAATGCATTTCAGAGGGCCAGACAAACCCCCCTTGAGCAGGGATCAGTTAAAACCATCTGATGGCTAGTAATTCTCCTTGTACAACAATTATCTTTCCTACATAGATGCACACAGGAAAGCCTTATTTTGAGCCATTCAAGTATATTTTAGCTGAAGCCCTGGCCCCCAAAATGTTTTGGATGTGTTTTTTAGTGTAAACCAATACATGAATTTGGGCTCTATTATCCTTTGGTCTGGCACTCCTTCCATTGGTGCATGTTTTTTTTTTTCTAGTAATTTACTGGGCACCCACTGAAGAGTAGGATAATACAGTCCACAGAATATTTGCCCAAAAATCTTGGGGATAATCAATATGTTTTTAGTCAAATCTGAGAGGAGCCTTTGTGTTCTTTCTGGTCGGCAGTGGCTTTCGCCTTGGAACTCTCCCACAGATGCCATTTTTGCCCAGTCTCTTTCCTATTGTTTGAGGCACGTGGTGCCTGCAGTTCTTTTATGACCTACTGGATGAGTTGTCCTTGTGTTCTTGAAGTAATTTTGGCAGGCCAGCCACTCCTGGGAAGGTTCACCACTGTTCTAAGTTTTAATTTGTGGATAATGGCTCTCAGTGTCTTAGAAATGGCTTTGTAACCCTTTCCAGACTGATACATGTCAATTACTTTGTTTCTCATCTGTTCTTGAATTTATTTAGATTGCAGCATAATGCGTTGCTTTTTTGGATCTTTTAGCGTGCTTCACTTTGTCAGACAGCTTCTATTTAAGTGATTTCTTGATTCAACAGGTCTGGCAGTAAACAGGCATGGGTGTGGTAAATTAAATTTAACTCACCTTTCCAAAAATTGTGGTTAATCACAGTTCATTCATGATTTAGTAATTGGGGGGGGGGGGGGGATTTTTTCAGATAGGGCCAGGCAGGTTTGGACAGCTTTTTTCCCTTAAAGTGTTACTAATCCCACAACAGTAAAATCAGCCTGTATATGCAGTAAAGCATGCTTGTTATACTCACTGTGTAACCTACAGGGGTAAACCTGCGCATTGTGTTAAAAGGCTGTTTGATCCTGTCTTCTCTGATCCTCCCCTTCTTTTACTTTTTTTTGTGAAGGGTGCATGTGATCAGCACAGGGCCAATCAGCACTGTCCAGACAGAGGGTCAGGGATCACGCAGGCTCATAGGACAGTCAAAGGATAATGAAAGCTTCTCCTACAAGCTTTAACCAGTGCTCAGCCAGACACTGATAGAAGTCATAAGACTACTATATACTGCTGATGAGAAAAGGTATTTAGAAGTTTATATTTACTAAAATAATTGCATTTCCATGTTCTCTGTTCCATGAGAGACCAGATATAGTGAATACAGGGTCCTGTGTTTAGTAACATCTTAATAAATGAAATCATCATTTAAAAATGGCATTTTGGATTTACTCAAGTTACAGTGATACCTCGGTTAACAAACGCTTCTGTTCACTTAGTTCGCGAACAGAAGAGTTCACAAAAATTTGCTTTGGTACGCGAACTCCGCTTCAGTTCACAAACAAGAGCCGCGCAAGATGAGAGTCTTAGGAAAACCCGTCCACTCAGATAGGGGTTTCTGCCCCATGACTACCATGAGGGTGGGCTCACTTGATTGGCAATCATGGAAAAACAGTTCATATAAATCCTACAACTTTATTATGCCCCCAGATGATCTTTTCCTGGATGCACAGTGCTGATTTCTGGCTCCTAGATTAGGCATTTAAATTGGGGTTTGGGATTGTTTCAAACAAGGATTAAAGAGGAGCTATAGTTTTTTTTTTTTTTTTTTCTTTTTAGATGTACACATGAAAGAGGACAGCTTAATGTAAAAGACTGTAAGTAATATATGTTTAAAATTCTTTTTTTGTACATACATTTCATAACTTATGTATAAACAAAAAAAAAGTTCAGAACGGATTAACCGGATTTACATTGAACCCTATGGGAAAATTTGCCTCGGTTTGCAAACAATTGAGTTCGCAACCAGAGTCGTGGAACAAATTAAGTTCTGTGAACCGCGGTATCACCGTATATTTAATATTTAAGTAATATTAAAATTTGTTTGATGATCTTCATCATTTCATTGTGACAATAATGCAAAAAAAAAATTCTGGAAGGGGGCACAGCACTCTTCAGAAACTGCGTCCTAATTTTTCAGGTTTTTTTGGCCCTATCATTTTGTCAGCCTGGGATGGCAAAAGCTTCACAAACAAGTCTTCACAATTTTGAATCATTTGCTGCTCGGTAATACACATTTTTCAAAACCTAGTCTAGATTTGCATGGACTTTAATAAAACTTTAATAAAACTTCAAGTTCATAAATTTCTAATTTCAGAGGCTTATAAAAAGTTTGTCCGAACCACAACTGATAAAACTTTTCAGATATTCTTTTATCTCTCTTATCCACTTTTAAAATGTATCATCCCTGCATAATTATTCTTTCCTTGGATTCTCATTATGCTGTAAGCTGAAACATATTCTATACTTGACAACACATAAACAAAAATTAGAAAGCATCTCAGTGCAAATATTGCATAATAGTATACTGTAAAGCTATAACTCCTGTCAGCTTTGACATTGCTGTAAGATGACTTTTTGCCCTCGTGGCTAGAAAGAGCAAACTAATAATGTCAAAGATCCCTGAGTTGGTAAGGTGTTAAAAGCCTCCAGAAGACACAAACAAGGGTCAGGTTGCACTGACAGCCTATGTGTGAATCCTGACATAAACAAGCACTAACAGTAGCGTGCACTAACAGAATATCTTTCTTATGGCCTTGTAAACTGACTTTAAAAAGTCATTTATTAGGGTCATCTTTTTGTTAACTATATACTTTCTTATTTATTAAATACAAACAACGAAGGGTAACAGGATTAAAAGCTGTCCCAAACCCACATCACCCAAAGTATCATAAACAGTACATTAATTACAAAAATTATATATGTATATATACACATGTATATATATATATATATATATATATATTACAAAGAGAGTATACAAGTGAATTAATAACAATGCAATTGGTTAGGCACATGCAAGTGTTCAGTAACATGATATATATATATGTATATGTTATGCATAAATTCAAAAGACTGTTTGAAGATAATGAGAATCAAAGGGAGAAAAAGGGATCATTGGCTAGATGGTTCAAAGATATTTTCGATGGTACATAGATATAGCCCTGGTGTGTAGGACATAATTGATTCACTAAAATTAAATTGGTGCAGCTGTGCATTGTAAGCTTTGAAAAAACCTTGAAGCTGAGTGGTCTCTATGCAGAGCTTCACCAAATTTTGCACTCTCCAGTTTTAGTTCACATAAAAGTTGTGCGATTGTCGATCCAACTTTGCCCAGCAACTTCGGTCCAACAATAATCTTCCATGCGACTTTAATGAACGGGATCCAATTTTGATCCTTTAGGTCAGTGGTTCTCAACTCCTGTCCTCAGGACCCACTAACAGGCCAGATTTTAAGCATTACTTTGAGGAGATGCAGACTAGAATACTGCAATCACTGAGCAGCAAATTATATCACCTGTGATGTATTTCAGTTATCTTGCAAACCTGGCCTGTTGATGGGTCCTGAGGACAGGAGTTGAAAACCACTGCTTTAGGTCCTGTTCACACTGGTGCGACTATCCCTCCAACTTTGAGAGCACAAGTCACATGACATGTAAAAATCAATGTTTCCCTATGAGAGCTTACCTGGTCAGACTTGTGTCGGTCCGACTTTTGAAAAGGTTCCTGCACTACTTTGGTCCGACATGGGTCTGATTTAAACCCAGTGAATTTAATGGCAGTTGCATCCAAGTCGGATCAGCATCTTAACTAGGGTTGCCACCTCATCCCTTAAAACCCGAACACATATGAATTACACAGGCTCTGAGGCTAATTTACTGCAGATAAGGCACCAAGTGAGTTTAATTACCACCTTAATCAGCCACAGCACCTGTGTAATTCATATGTGTTTGGGTTTAAAGGGGTGAGGTGTAGGGTTGCCACATCATCCCCTTAATCCAGGACACATATTAATTACACAGGTTCTGTGGCTGATTAAGGTGGTAGTTAAACTCACTTGGTGCCTTATCTGCATTAAATTAGCCTCTGAACCTGTGTAATTCATATGTGTCCTGGATTAAAGGGATGAGGTGGCAACCCTAATCTTAACTGATTCAACTTGTGACATGCGACGTGCTCAGAGGCAATATTAGCAATGCAAAATCTATTGAAAACAAAAACAGCCCAGGGTCCCCCCCCCCCAAAATCCATGCCAGACCCTTATCCAAGCATGCAGCCAGCAGGTAAGGAATCATACCAGGCCACATGCCCTCAAAATGGGGGTGCTTCGGGGCAGGGGGGGGGTCAAAGCACCTTGTCCCCATGTTGATGGGGACAAGGTTCTCTCCCCCACAACCCTGGGCTGTGGTTGTGGGGGTTTGTGGGCAGGAGGCTTATCAGAGTCTGGAAACCCCCTTTAACCAATTCAGCCCCGGGAGGATTTCCCATGTTAGGACCAGAGCAATTTTTGCGATTCGGCACTGCGTCGCTTTAACTGACAATTGCGCGGTCGTGCGACGTTGTACCCAAACTAAATTTGTGTCCTTTTTTTTCCCACAAATAGAGATTTCTTTTGGTGGTATTTGATCACCTCTGCGTCATTTCTGATCACTGCTATAAACAAAAAAAGAGCGACAATTTTGCAAAAAAAACAATATTTTTTAATTTTTGCTATAATACATATCCAAAAAAAAATATATATATAAAACAACAAATTTATTCATCGGTTTTGCCGATTTATATTCTTCCTCATATTTTTGGTAAAAAAAAAATTGCAATCGGCATTTCTTGATTGGTTTGTGCAAAAGTTTCCAGGTTTACAAACCATGAGAAGTATTTTCTGGCGTTTTTACATTTTTTTTTCTTTTATTGGTAATGGCAGCGATCTGCAATTTTTATCGGGACTTTGATATTGCGGCGGACAAGTCAGACCTTTTTGACACTTTTTTGGGACCAATGACATTTATACAGTGATCAGAAATTAAAAAATCCACTGATTACTGTATAAATGTCATTGGCAGTGAATGGGGTTAACCTGCAGGGGGAGATCTAGGGGTTAACTGTGTTCCCTAGGCCTGTTCTGTGAGAGAGCTGGGCTACTATGGGCATAAGAGATCTAACTGATCCCAGTGACAGGGATCACTGCCTACTGACAGAGCGGGGGGAACCGCCGTGTTTACATCAGTGGTTCCCTGTTCTTTCTCTCTGGCAGGTCATCGTGGCTCACTGGCGGACATCGGGTCCGCTCGAGCCGCGGGCACACTCCTGCAGAGTGCGGCGGGGCTCCTGCCCGCTAGCTATGCATGCACGAGCCGCTGCTTATATACGGTGATTCGCAGGATGCTGCCACTCTGCAGCAGTAAATATTTTGCGCGTGCTTGGGAACCGGTTAAGAAAGGGGACCCCAGATCCTGGCCCCCCCATGCGAATAAGTTTTTGAAAATATGAGACGGTTTTTGACAAGTCCTATATCAAGAATGAATACTGTCCCCCGTGGTAGCTCCAATGTTAATCACAATGGCTGTCGCCGCCACCGCCGACCCATTCTGTCAGCTCCAATCTCTGAGTATCCATTATCTTATATAACTATGGGGCAGGGTCGGTACTAGGCAGGGGCTGGAGGGACGGATGCCCCAGGTGCTACAATTTCTGGAGGAGGGGGGGGGCGCCATCAGGGGGGACAGCCCATATGGGTGTCCCCAAGAAAGAGTCCCGCCGCACTGGGGAAAGTTTCTTGTTTTATGGCTAAAGCTTGCAGATTGCGGCGCTCTGTCTTCTCTCTGCCTCCGCTGCCCACCCCTTCCTTCCCTGCTGAACAGCAGCAAAAGAAACCTGGAGAGAGTCGTATGGGCTGTCCCCCTGGTGGTGCCCCCCTCCTCCAGAAATTGTAGTGCAGGGATTCCTCTGACTGGGATTTCTCAGTGACCCTAGCCCCAGTAGCCAGCCTCAGCTCCAGTAGCCAGCCCCAGGACCAGGAGCCAGCCCCAGTAGCCAGCCCTAGTAGCCAGGACCAGGAGCCAGCCCCAGTAGCCAGCCCCAGGACCAGTAGCCAGCCACAGCCCCAGTAGCCAGCCCCAGTAGCCAGCCCCAGCCCCAGTAGCCAGCCCCAGGACCAGTTGCCAGCACCAGTAGCTCCAGGACCAGTTGCCAGCCCCGGTAGCCAGCCCCAGGACCAGTAGCCAGCCCCAGGACCAGTAGCCAGCCCCAGTAGCAAGGACCGGTTGCCAGCCCCAGTAGCCAGCCCCAGGACCAGTATCCACCCTACCGATGACCAGGACCCCGACCGATGACCCCGACCGTTGACCAGG